>JASVEL010002610.1:0-105400 GCA_032618575.1 Nicotiana noctiflora
ATCTGTAGAATCTTAAGGGAACCTGTAGAGTTAAATGACACCTATACCTGTTGAACACATACTTTTAGTCATACTATTAGCTGTAAAGCATAACATGAACCGATACTAAAAATGTACACTAAGTGAGAATACCTAGGGTTGAATACCCTGTTCTAGTTGAGTGGGCCCGTGAGGCCAAGTCTATATTGACTGAGAGGGGTCGAGGACCGATAGTGAGGTAATTGACATATACCGAATCGGGTTGCAAGCCGCAGCAGTATATACAAATACATGTATTGGATCGGACTACACGCCGCAGTGATATATATAAGGATCGGACTATGCGCATATATATATATATATATATATATATATATATATATATATATATATATATATATATATATATATATATATATATATATATATATAGATAGATAGATAGATAATCACGCCGCAGTATGATAGCGCTTGGGCTGAAGGAGCCCCTCCAGAGTCTGCACACACCCCAGTGAGCGTAGTTACTATTATATTAGATGGACGTCGCAGCATTATATCTATTATATTGGATCGGGCTGCGTACCGCAGCACTATATATATTATATTGGATCGGGATGCACGCCGCAACAGTATTAGAAGGATCGGGCTGCGCGCCGCATCAGTGTTGGATAAAATATGGGACAGTAGTAGACTGATACTGAACTTTCCTCCTTAGAGTTGTTCTTACATGTACTGTTACTTTTAGAACTGTTTAGTGTTCTTATAGGTTTTCTTACCTTCAGTTATTATTTATTGATATTACTCACTGAGTTGGAAGTACTCATTCTACTCTCTGCACCTTGTGTGCAGATACAAGGATCTAGGAGGGCAGTTGATATATATATTGATGTTGTTTCAGCTTACTGTGGAGTTATCGAGGTAGCTGCCGGCGTCCGCAGGACCCGATCTCTCCTTTTCATTATCTCTTGTACTTCTGCTTTAGACTTGGTCGTATAGGATATTATTCAGTTGTTTAAAGGCTCAGACTTGTGACACCGGATTTGTTGGGCTGTTATTTCAGTTGTTTTGATTTCCAAACTCTTATCATTATTATGAAAACACGATATTTTACCTAAATTGAAATATTTAAAATAACAATTGGATTGGTTAACGTGTAATGGTCGGGCTTGCCTAGCAGTATGTTCGGCACTATAACGACTGGGGTTTGGGTCGTGACAAGTTGGTATCAGAGCCTAGGTTATCAGGTCTCGCGAGTTATGAGCCGATTTAGTAGAGTCTCGCGGATCGGTACAGAGATGTCTGCACTTATCCACGGGAGGCTGCAGAACCTTTAGGAAAACTTCAAATTCTTGAAATTCATGTCGTGCAACTTTGTTGATACGAAACTAAACTTTTTCATTATATTCTCTCGCAGACGGCGAGAACTCGTGCTACCGGATGAGGCGGACGACCACCATTTCCACCTACTAGAGGTCGTGGATGCGGTCGTGGTCGTGGTAGGGGTAGAGCAGCTGGGGCACTACCAGTTGATCCACCAGCTATCCCCATTGCGGATTAGCCTCAAGTTGCAGAGGTCCCAATAATACCTGTTCAGGCACCAGCTATGCCTATCATGATTCTGGGACTTCACGAGACCCTAGCTCGGATTTTGACAGTTTGCACTGGCCTAGCTCGGGCAGTTTCAGCCTCCATTGTAGCAGCTACATCCCAGACCGGAGGTGGACTCCAGAGCAGGTAGTGCAGGGTCTTCACGCACTTGAGGCGCTACTAGTTCAGCAGGTTGCCCTAGTCCAGCCAGTGGCTCCAGTTCAGCCGGTTATTCAGGTTCAGGGTGACAGGGTCCCAGTGATGTCTGACGACGATCAGCGTCGTCTTGAGAGGTTTAGTAGACTTTTACCTCCTACATTTAGTGGTATTCCGGGCGAGGACGCCCAGGGTTTTCTCGACAAGTGTCGTCGTATGCTCCATACAACAGGGATTCTCGAGTCGAGTGGGGTATCATTTACTACTTTCCAGTTTCAGGGAGCAGCCTTCACATGGTGGAGGGATATGAGCACCGTAGGCAGGCAGGTGCGGCACCATTGACATAGCAGGAGTTCGCCACTATCTTTCTGGAGAGGTGGATACCACGGTCTCAGAGAGAGGAGTTGCGCAGGCAGTTTGAGTGGCTCCGTTAGGGGGATATGTCTATGACAGGGTATGAGGTGAGGTTCTTAGAGTTAGCTCAATATGCCCCATGGATGGTTCCTACTGATCAGGAGAGGATCAGGCGCTTTGTGGACGGACTTATTTATCCTATTCGTATTTTGATGACCCGAGAGACGGTCCCGAGTAATTCCTTCGAGGATGCAGTTGATATTGCTCGCGACATTGAGACAGACCGTTATCGAGAGCGAGAAGAGAGGGAGGCCAAGAGGCCTCGAGGATCAGGTAGTTTCGGTAGTGCTTAGTCTAGAGGCCAGGGTCATCAGAGTAGAGGTCGTACTTTTAGGTCTCCAAAGCCAGCCCGCACAGAGTATCGTGGGTCATCTTCCGGCCGAGGTCATCAGGGCTCTCATCAGGGCCATCCATTTCTCAGTGCCCTTCCAGCACAGAGTTCATCTAAGGATCCATCTGTTCAGGGTTCATCCCGACCGAGTTCTTCAGCTAGCCACTCTGGTGCAAGGGGTTCCCTTTAGTCCCAACCCCCAGCACCTGGGAGTTGCTTTGAGTGTGGGGAGTTTGGGCATATTCGGAGGGAGTGTCCCCACCTTGTATCCAGACCATCTCAGTAGAGGGGACAACCTTCATCTTCTTGTCCATCTTCTTCAGCACCCGCCCCACCAGCTAGGGGAGAGGGTCAGGCATGCAAGGGTCGCCCTCGAGGGGGAGGCTGATTAGGTGGGCAGGCTCATTGCTATGCTCTTCAGGATCGTTCAGATGCGGTTGCTTCAGATTCTGTTATTACAAGTATTATTTCAGTGTACCACAGGGATGCCTCAGTTTTATTCGATCCTATGTATCTTCATATTTTGCTCCTCATTTGGGCACGACCCGAGGGTTTCTTGCGTTGCCCGTGCATGTATCTACCCCGGTGGGCGATACCATTATTGTGGACCATGTGTATCGGTCCTGTCTTATTACTATTGGGGGTCTGGAGACCTGAGTAGACTTGCTGCTATTGAGCATGATCGATTTTGATGTTATTTTGGGCATGGATTGGCTATCTCTGTGACACGCTATTCTAGATTGTCATGCCAAGATAGTCACATTGATTATGTCGGGTATCCTGAGGATCAAGTGGCGAGGTATGACTGATTATGTACCCAAAAGGGTAATTTCTTTCTTGAAGACCCAACGCATAATTGGGAAGGGATGTTTGTCGTATTTGGAATTTGTGAGGGACGTTGGAGCTGACACTCCCACTATTGATTCTGTTCCAGTTGTGAGGGATTTTCCTGATGTGTATCCCTTGGACCTGTCGGGCATGCCGCCGGACAGGGATATTGACTTTGGTATTGATTTGGTGTCGGGCACTCAGCCTATCTCTATTCCTCCTTATCGTATGGCACCAACTCAGTTGAAGGAATTGAATGAGCAATATCAGAAACTCCTAGATAAGGGGTTCATTAGGCCAAATGTGTCACCGTGGGGTACATCGGTCTTGTTTGTCAAGAAGAAAGATGGATGAGGATGTGTATTGATTACAGGCAGCTGAACAAGGTAACCGTGAAGAACAAGTATCCTCTACCTCGCATTGATGATTTGTTTGATTAGCTTCAGGGAGCGAGGGTCTCGAAGATTGATCTTCGTTCTGGCTATCACCAGCTAAAGATTAGAGATTCTGATATTATGAAGACATCCTTCAGGACGAGATATGGGCATTATGAGTTTCTAGTGATGTCTTTTGGGATGACTAATGCCCCAGCCGCATTCATGCATATGATGAACATCGTGTTCTGGCCGTATTTGGATTCCATTATGATTGTGTTTATTGATGACATCCTGGTGTACTCTCGTAGCCAGGAGGAGCATGCTCAGCATATGAGAGTTGTACTACAGAGGTTGCGGGAGGAGAAGCTTTATGAAAAGTTTTCCAAGTGTGAGTTCTGGCTTGAGTCTGTGGCTTTTTCGGGACACGCGGTGTCCAGTGATGGTATACAGGTGGATCCGAAGAAGATAGAGGCGGTGCAGAGTTGGCCTAGATCGACCTCAGCCACTGAGATTCGTAGTTCCTGGGATTGGCAGGATATTATCGCCGATTTGTTCAAGGATTTTCTTCTATTGCTTCACCCTTTACTAAGTTAACTCAGAAGGGTGCTCCATTTGTGTGGTCCAAGGAGTGTGAGGAGAGATTTTAGAAGCTCAAGACAACATTGACCACGGCTCCAGTTTTGATATTGACGTCAGCTTCAGGTTCCTATACTGTGTATTGTGATACCTCGAGAGTTGGCATTGGATGTGTGCTGATGCAGGAAGGTAGGGTTTTTGTTTATGCTTCTCGCCAGTTGAAGCCCCATAAGAAGAACTACCATGTGCACGATTTGGAGTTAGCAGCCATAGTTCACACTCTTAAAATTTGGAGACATTATTTGTATGGTGTTTCTTATGAGGTATATACCGATCATCGCAGCCTTCAGTATTTGTTCAAACAGAATGATCTTAATTTGAGACAACGGAGGTGGCTTGAGTTGCTTAATGATTATGACATTACCATATTGTACCATCCGGGGAAGGCCAATGTAGTGGTCGATGCTTTGAGCCGGAAGGCGGTTAGTATGGGCAGCTTGGCTTATATTCCAGCTGGGGAGAGGCCCTTTGCATATGATGTTTAGGTGTTGGCCAATAGGCTAGTGAAGTTAGATATTTCTGAGCCGAGTCAGGTGTTGGCTTGTGTTGTTTCTCGGTCCTCTTTATATGATCGCATCAGAGAGCATCAGTATGATGATCCACATTTGCTTGTCCTTAAGGACAGAGTTCAGCACGATGATGCCAGGGATGTGTCTATTGATAATGATGGTGTTATGAGGATCTAGGGCCGGATCTGTGTGCCCAATGTAGATGGCCTTCGAGAGTTGATATTAGATGAGGCTCACAGCTCGTGGTACTCCATTCATCCGAGTGCCGCGAAGATATATCAGGACTTGAGATAGTATTATTGGTGGAGGAAGATGAAGATGGATATTGTGAGTCATGTAGCCAGATGTCTCAACTGCCAGCAGGTCAAATATGAGCATTAGAGACCGAGGAGTGTTCTTCAGCGTATGGTTATTCCTGAGTGGAAATGGGAGCGGATTACTATGGACTTCGTGAGTGGTCTCCCTCAGACTTCTAGGAAGTTTGATTCAGTTTGGGTGATCATTGATCGGTTGACCAAATATGCGCACTTCATTCCAGTATGTACTACTTATTCATTGGAGCGGTTGGCAGAGATCTTTATTCGAGAGATTGTCAGGTTACATGGGGTTCTAGTGTCTATTATCTCTGATAGAGGTACTCAGTTCACTTCTCAGTTCTGGAGGTCATTTCAGCGGGAGCTAGGTACACAGGTAGAGTGAGCACAACATTTCATCCTCAGACAGACGGACAGTGATCGATTCAGATATTGGAGGATATGTTGCGTGCCTATGTGATCGATTTTTGAGGTCATAGGATGCGTTTTTTCCACTTGCAGAGTTTGCCTACAACAACAGTTATCAGTCGAGTATTCAGATGGCCCCGTATGAGGCGTTGTATGGCAGATGGTGTAGATCTCCTATGGGATAGTTTGAGCCTGGCGAGGCTATATTGTTAGGGACTGAGTTAGTTCAGGATACTTTGGAGAGATTGAAGTTGATCCAGGAGAGGCTTCTCACAGCACAGTCACGCCAGAAGAGTTATGCGGACCGGAAGGTTCAAGATGTGTCTTTCATGGTTGGCGAGAGGGTCTTGTTGAAGGTTTCACCCATGAAGCGTGTTATGCAGTTTGGGAAGAAAGGGAAGCTAAGTCCCAGGTTTATTTTCCCTTTTGAGATACTCAAGAGGATTGGATAGGTGGCTTATGAGCTAGCTTTGTCACCCAGCTTGTCCAGCGTGCATCCGATATTCCATGTGTGTATGCTCCAGAAGTATGTCGGGGATCCGTCTCAAGTGTTGGACTTCCGTACGATTCAGCTGGACGATGGTTTATCTTATGATGTGGAGCCGGTGGCTATTCTGGGTTGACAGGTTCGTAAGTTGAGGTCCAAGGATATTGCTTCAGTAAAGGTGTAGTGGAGAGGTCGGCCCATGGAGGAGGCTACTTGGGAGACCGAGTAGGAGATGCGGAGTAGATATCCCCACCTATTTGAGACTCCGGGTATGTTTCTTGACCCGCTCGAGAATGAGCTTTTGTTTTAGTTGGGGAGAATGTGATGACCCGGTCCATCGTCACGTGAGTTACCGCCCCGTTTTTTCCGTTATATGCTTGTTCTTGTTTCTATATATGTACTTGATGAATTTGAGTCAACTCGGATCGAGTTTGGTAGTAAATGGGATAACTAGTCTCCTTGATGAAGGAATAGTTTGGAAAAGTCAACGGGACGTTGACTTGTGAGTTAGAGGGCTCAGAATCGAATTTGGAGGTCCGGTGTAGAAATAGGCTTAAATTGGCAAAGTTGGAATTTTGGTGAATTCCGGTCGATAGGTGAGATTTTGATCCGGGGGTCAAAACGGAATTCCAATAGTTACAGTAGCTTCTTTAGGAGATTTTGGATATGTCTGCAAATTTTCAGGTCATTCGGACATCTTTTGGTCGGGTTTTTGATTGGATGTTGGTTTCGGAAGTTATAGTTGAAACTTAGGCTTGAATCCGCCTTGATTTGATGATTTTTGTGTTTAAGGATGTGTTTTTATGATTGGAACAAGTTTGTATCGTATTTTGGAGTAGGTTGGTGGTTTTGGTTGAGGTCCCGGGGGCCTCGGGGGTGATTCTGGGGGTCAAACGGATCATTTTTGGTATAGCCTAAGGTCAGATTTCTGCTGGTATTTGTTGCAGCCATTTGTTTATGCGATCGCGGGGCAATAATTTCAATCGCATAGAAGAGTTGGAGAGGCTTGGTAGTTTACTCAATGCGATCGCGGGAATGAGTTATGTGATCGCATAAGAGGAGGAAGTTGATATATGTGATCGCGGTCTGGTAAGATGCGATCGCGTAGTTATAAATTCAGATGAAATGCGATCGTATAGTGGGGTTGTGCAATCGCATAGAACATTTTTGGGCCCTTGGAATTTTTTTCATCACGATCGCATGCCTAGGGCTGCGATCGCATAGAGTATTAACTGGGCGATAGAAGGGTTTTTAATATCATTTCATCCGCGACTTATCTCCATTTTTCCTCCATTTTTACACACCTTGGGAGCTTGTTGGTAGAATTTGAAAGGGATTTCATCGGGGAGTGATTGGAGGTGAGTCTCGTGGTCTTAGTACGTCATTTTATCAAAGAATCTTCCATTAATTCTCTGAATTTGGACATAAATTGAGGAAGTTAGGGCTTGGATTTTTGCTATGTAAAATTGGGATTTGGTGGCTCATTTGAACTCCGATTTTGATAAATTTTATATGCACGGACTAGTGGCGAGACGAGGATTCTAAAAATGCGAATTTTGTAACTTTTTGAGAAGCGGTCTTGGGGCTCGGGTTTTGGCAACTTCATATTTTTGGGTGTTTTTCGAGTCATTTCGATCGGGTTATGTTCCATTAGCCTATTTTGATGTATTCTTATTGGTTTTGATCAGATTTGGCACTCGAGGAGGTTTATTTGCGAAGGAAGCGCAAGGCGAGCTAGGATTTTGGTCGGTTCGAGGTGAGTGGTAATCATGAATGATATACTGAGGGTTTGAAACCTCGTATTTGCACTATACGATGCTATGTTGAGATGAAACACGCGTTATATGATGAGCGTGGTGATATTTTCACTAGGGATTCGGACTTAGTCCATCCCGATTGATGGTTTACTGTACTTATTGACTGAAACAAAGCTTATATCCGTATAATTGGGCTAGTTGCCATGTTTGGGGCCTTGTGCCGATCTGTAGTATCTTAGGGGAACCTATAGAGTTAAATGACCCCTATACCTATTGAACACATACTCTCAGTCGTACTCTTAGTTGTAAAGCATAACATGAACCGATACTAGAAATGTACTCTAAGTGAGAATACCTAGGGTTGAATACCCTGTTCTAGCTGAGTGGGCCCGTGAGGCCAAGTCTATATTGACTGAGAGGGGTCGAGGATCCACAGTGAGGTATTTGACATATACCGGATCGTGCTGCACGCCACAGCACTATGTATATTATATTGGATTGGGCTGCATGCCGCAGCAGTATTAGTAAGGATCGGGCTATACCCCGCAACAATGTTGGATAAAATGTGGGACAATAATAGACTGATACTAGACTTTCCTCCTTAGAGATGTTCTTACATGTACTGTTACTTTTAGAACTATTTAGTGTTCTTACATATTTTCTTACCTTCAGTTATTATTTATTTTTATTACTCACTGGGTTGGAAGTACTCATTCTACTCCATGCACCTTGTGTGCAGATACAAGGATCCAGGAGGGCAGTTGATATATATATTTCTGCTGTTTCACCTTACTGCGGAGTTATCGAGGTAGGTGCCGGCGTCCGCATGACCCGATCTCTCCTTCCAGTTATCTCTTGTACTTCTGCTTTAGACTTGGTCGTATAGGATATTATTCAGTTGTTTAGAGGTTGAGGCTTGTGACACCAGATTTATTGGGCTATTATTTCAGTTGTTTGATTTCCGCACTCTTATCATTATTATGAAAACATTATATTTTACCTAAATCGGAATATTTGAAATAACAATTGGATTGGTTAACGGGTAATGGTCGGGCTTGCCTAGCAGTGTGTTGGGTGCCATCACGATCGGGGTTTGGGTCGTGACATTGTTTCTCCTTGCTCTTGCTTGAAGATATTCAAGCATTACTGTGATTTACGAATTCGAATTCGACATTTCTGCGTCTCTAGACCCATGCATCAGTGCACTGTCATCACCATATTATTTTTATCCAATTAAATGCACCTGCAATAACATATAACTTAAATAGAAAATTTATGTATTATTTTTTTTGTATATTTTGTACCTAATTTATATATAGTAAAAATAAATTTCATACAACTAATTATATATTGTACAATTTGTCTACAACTTTCACACATTATTTCTACCCAGTTATACATAACTACAATATCATATCACTTAAATACAACTTTTATACAATTTTATACAATATGTATTTTGTATCTGATTTATACATAATTGTCATACTTCCTTTTTTGCTACTACACCCCGTGAAGGGTATAATAAAAGGAGTTTTTTCAATTAAAGGATAATCGAAACTGGATTCATTTATTAAGAGATTCAGAGTCGCCACTTGGGAGATTTATGGTATCCCAAGTCACCGGTTCGAATCCCGAATCGAGGAAAGGGTTGGACTCTGTATTACAGTCGCGAACCAGAAATTCGGGTAAGGAATTCTGTTAACCTAGGAGAAGGTGTTAGGCACTCCCGAGTTCTGTGGTTCTAGCACGGTCGCTCAACTACTATATTTGGCTAAAATCTGATTTTAATACATGTTAAACTTATAGTGCAATTTTAGAATTATTCACCGCTTTTAGTCAATTATTAAGAAAGTGAACGTCGTTTAAGAACGTGTTTTTGGATCACGTTACATATAATGCACCCGGATCCTCGACACATTCTTATTCAACGTTTTGGTACTTGAATTTGGGTAGCATGAAATGCACACCCGTATTTAAGAAGGTAAAATTATTAAAAATACGCCTATAGTGACTAACGCGTTATTATCTTTGGGGAGGACCGTGAAATTTGCTAAACGGCTTAACTCAATCATTTATTAAGGGCCCTGCAATTTATGCATTTCTATTTGGCGAACACGTCTCATTTTATTAATTAAAGCCCAATCCTAAAACATCTACGAATTTTTTATTTATTATTTGTCTCTAAAGGGCCTAATTAATTTGTATTTACAAATTCGGGACTCGAATTCAAGTCCGAATTCAAACAAAAGGGGGACCCTCTTAATTTGAACCCGCCACCTAATTCGAAACCCAAATTTAGATTTGCAAATCAATTTTCGTATTCCTATGTAATTTTATGGGGGGGTTTGACTTCTAGCATTTTTGGGCCTAAAAATTGGCCCAAACAGAAAGCAATTTGGTCACATGAGCTGGGCAACCTATGTCCATGAAATAGCCAAGCTTTGGGCTCAAAATGGGCCCAATTCCAAAATGAAGCAAGGCAATCATGTAAACATTTAGTGGTATACATTGGGTCTATTTTGAGAGTCCAAATATTTACGAACCAAATTAAACTAATGCTCGTACTCACATGTCAATTAGTGTTCAATTTATGAATTAACACTTAGTATAGGATTGTGATAGGCCTTCAGAAATGGGAAAGATATTCAATTAGATTCAGGACTGCTTGTTGCGCCAACGTTGGGTCTATTTGTGTCAAATAGCATAAAACTCAAAACTACCTCAATATAGGAGTGAAAATCGAGTCTGTTTCAAACAAAACCTATATTTACTGGTGGTCTATCTTGTAACTGATTCACGCTTTTATCATTAATGCAGGAATTACTAATTTTACCGAAATTTCTACATGGAGAATATGAATATCGCCTGAAACTAACACATTGTTGGACATTTGAATTGTTAGAATGAAATCCTACTACAATATAAAATCTGATTATTACAATAAGCGAAATTCACACTACAATGACTAATGTGATTACAATTATTTAACTCGACTGTTACTAATTCCAATTACAATAACTAAATTAATGAAGTGAGGTTCAGTTACAAAGGCTAACATGATTGTCTATTTTAGTTGCATAATTTCTAGAACAAGAGGGAGAACAGTCCAATTATACAAATCTTCAGAAGTCCTAAGTCATCAAGTATCAACTGCTGCTACCACACGTAAACTATGTATACAAAACATTAACAAGAGCAAATTGTCCTATGAAATATATATATATATATATATATATATATATATATATATATATATATATATATATATATATATATATATATATAAAATAAAATCTAAATAATTCAAGCGCTTAAGTCACTTTTTTATTTCAACAAACTTCAGTTACAAATTTCTTGAGTTTTTGCCATTGGAGATCGAGTATGTACATGGAAAATGATGAAAATTGAGAGAGTAATGCGTCAGCAGTGCAGACAATAGTCAACAGCAATGGTATTTCAATAGCAACACCAAAATCACCCCCAAACCCAAAATCAGTTAAAAAATAGCGAGGAATGAACTCAGAAACTAAACAACAGTCAATCGATCAAAAACAATCTCATTTGACCTCAAGTTTACTCGAAATTGAACTAGGAAGCTACAGGAAGATCAATGTAACATTTTTTGGATTTTTGAAAGTTTTCTATTGTTTTTTGTTATTTTGGATGAGATTTAAGATCTAAGAGAAGGCTTGAACTATAAGAACAGAATTTTTAGCTCATTTTATTTGAAATTCAAACTTTTTAAGTTCAGATTTGCATAATGGGTTTTGGGGGGAATTTTGGGTTTCAAACTTGTTATTCAAGGCATGTAAATGCCATTTTATATGCTTCACGGAGGGCAACCCTCAAATTTGGGTTTTACATATCAATCCCTCATTTATTTTCAGCTAGTCCTCTAGTTATTAACTTGTTACACAAGTAAGCACACCATGTTTTCCTAAAATTATAAATTAGACCCATTCTAGAACTTCTTATTTTAGTTTTTAACTGATTCCAAGCCCTTGAACTACCCCAATTGCCCTTGTCTTATTCCTAGAATCACTAACCTACCCCCAGTCCTGATTAAACCATAGTCAACTAACACAAACATGAAAATTAGCTGTAAAACTGTAATCCCTATCCAAACTCTTATTATTATATTAATTGAACCAAATTAATAAATAACAATTATTATAACACCGTGCTAAACTAACACAAGCCACTAATGACACTAAACATGAAGAAGAAATTTAGTAAGAAATTGAAAAAAATTAGGATAACATGGCAGAGAAAAATTACTAAAACTCATGAATTAACGATTAGCTAGGATTGAACTAGAATAAAAAAAATCATATAGAGATTAAAACAATATTGAATTATCAGAAACGACATAAATCAAACTAACAAAAATCAAAACTAAAGAAAAAAAATAAAAAGCGAAGAAAAACTCACTAATTTCAAACTTCATATGATTGATTGACCTCGAATTTGGCTTCCAGTTAATGTTACATTTTTATTTCGTCTGAAATTCGAATCCCCAAGATAAATCTGAACCTCATGAACCCTATATTAATAATTCGTCTAGTTCCACTCGAATCTGAGATGTTTTGGTTAGAGATTAGGGATGAGAGAGCTCAAGGGAATGTAGGGTTTGAATTTGGGGTCATTTGGACAACTTAGCATTTTGGGCCGAAATTTCGATCCAATATTTGAAAGGACTGGGAATGATTCACAAGGAGTTGAATGGATATTTGGAAAGAGGGGTGTGAAGGGAATTCAGGGTGTTATTTTGCAGGTATTTGGAAGTCGGCGACGCTATTAACGGCAGTGTGGAAATTAGGGTGGCGGTCTTTTTAGGGTTTTGGTGAAGAGGGTTACTGAGAGAGACGATGGAGAGGGCGATGAGGGTTTAGACACTTTTATATGAAGTGAAATTGATCTGTGGCCGTTCGATCACGAAACCTAGAAGGACCAGATTAAAGAGAAATGGAACAACGTTATTTTGAAGGCTTGATGGTCGGACCGGGTTGGGGATGGGTGTGGGCTCAGTCTGGGGGGATTTGGGCTAAGCTACTTGGCCCAAATTTGGGTCTTTAAGGCCAGCCGCCTTCCTTTATTTTAAAATGGTTTTCTTTTATTTTATTTTATTTTTTTTTTTGCTTTTCCATTTTGTATTTTTTATTAAATGCTAAATTAAAAACCAAAAACCAAATTGACTCTAAAAATTATATTTTTTAATTTCCAATTATAATAATTCCTAATTTAAGTGCAAACTAAGAAAAATTAAAACTATACTTGCAAAAAGGAGCATTTTTGTTATTTTCTATATATTTAAGCAATTTTAACTACTAATTAATCCTAGAATGTGAAATTAAACCTAAATGCAAATGTCAAGTGTATTTTTTTATATTTTCATATGAATTAAAATGCATAAAGAAAAGTACAAACAATCAACCTAAAATATCACAAAAGCCCACACAATTGCAAAATAATGAAAGAAATTATTTTGTTTGGGAATAATTAATATAGGGCATAAATCATGTGCTCCCAGCTTCCCCTCTTTGCTCGGGAATACGCAAAGTTCTCGGGCAAAGATAAATGAGCGTATTCGAGCGATTTTTGCCCGTTTGAATACTCCGCGTGAAGCATGTTGAAACCCGTTTGACCGCACCCTGCTTCAGAGGTTGCCTAAATATCCTTGGCTAAAAAGGAATTAGGTCAGTATAGTTTGGGAAAGTTTGGCAGCTGGGACTACCGGGAGCTGTGATTTCACTGTTGTTGCTGCTGCTTGTCACGACCCCAAATCCGGTCGTGATGGCGCCCAGCACATTGCTAGGCCAGCCCGACCAATCAACAATAACCACGGAGCCACAAGCTCACTTTATCCAATTTAAGCACAACAGTGATAGATATATTAAAAACAGGGAACCAAGTCCCAACATGTGCCAACTCCCACAGACCGAAGGTTCAAGAGTCATGAGCCTCTACAGAGTATACAAAGTGTAAATAGTGAATATAACTGTGCACAAGTGTGGGATGATCAGAACAAAAATACAGACAAACCGGAGAATCAGGTCCTGCGAACGCTGGCAGCTACCTCGACTGTCCAAAAGCACTCCCGAGCCACAATAGAATCAGCTCCACTGTGATGTACCTGGATCTGCACACAAGGTGCAGGAAGTCGGGTGTAAGTACTTCCAACTCAGCAGTAATAAAAGTAAATAATGCTGAAGGGAAGAAAACCACGATAGGCACTATCTCATGCTACACAATACAGAACTATCTTTTTATTCCTTTCAAGCATATGTGAGTAGACTATTTAGAAATTTCAATTTTAGCTACTTTCTTTCATAATAATATACCAATACCTGGATACAATCTCAAGCAGTGCAAGTCCGCACTCAAATCAGCCCTCGGGCTCAGTACTCCTTATCAATTTACACCAGGAGATCTGGTCAATAAGGCAACTAATGCATGTGTGCCAGTAATGTATGAGTGCTGAATGTTATGCCACGTAGTACACGTAAACCAATGTATGTATGCCATGCAATGCATATGACCGCTACGGCGTGTAGCCCGATCCAATTTGGGTACCCGTGCTCACCGTGGGGGTTCAGACTCCGGAGGGGCTCCTACAGCCCAAGCACAATATTAATATCACACCTGCTGCGGCGCGCAGCCCGATCCGTATACCACTGCGGCGTGCGGTCCGATCCATGCATGTGTATGCATATGCTAACATAAAATGTCATGCCCTAACATATGGCCCTCGGCCCCAATCAGTCTAAAAAATAATCAAGAAAGCCCTACGGGCAACAATTTCATATTAGTTCACAGCAAAAATGTTATTTAGACCTTGTTCAAGTTTTTCATAACCTTATAAGAATGCTGAATAGTAAAATACCATTTAAAACCTTAACTTTAGAATAAAATATGCACAGTGTTATCAAAACAGTGATACTAATCCCTGAAGGATTCAAACAATTGGCACGAAGCCCAAACATGATAATTAGTCCAATTCATTTTCAACAATTAGTTGTTATTATTTATTACGCGGGATGGACCAAGTCACGATCCCCAATGGTGCTCTACCCCACGCCCGTTATCCGGCGTGCAAGTCACCTCAACACAGAACTAAGATGTGCAAGTCCGGGGTTTACTAACCCTCAGGACATCATTTACAAGTATTACCCACCTCGAACCGACGAAAGGTCATGCCCGTGATGCCTTAGCTCCTCAAAACGGCATCCACGCACGTCAAAACTAGCACAAATCAGCACAAATATATCAAAATAGGCTAATGAAACATCACCCAATCGAAAGAACTCGAAAAATATCATAAATCACGAAATTGGCAAAACCCGAGCCCCGGGCCCACATCTCGAAAAATTATGAAACTCACATTTTCGGAATCCTCGTGTCTCCACGAGTCCATACATACCAAGAACTCCCAATTCGGACCACAAATGGTCCTTCAAATCCTCATTTTAAGATTTTTGCTCAAAGCCCTAATTTTCTTGATTTCTTACCCAAATTCAGAGAATTAATGGAAGATTCTTTGATAAAATCATGTATTTAACTCATAAAACTTACCTCCAATGATTCCCCGTCGAAATCCCTTCAATTCCCGTCCAAAAGCTCTCAAGAATGACCAAAAATGGTGGAAAAATGGGTTGATTTCGCGACCTGGAATGTTTTAAAAACATTCTGCCCAGGCATATTACTCATCGCGATCGCGGGAATGGCTCTGCGATCGTGGAGAACAAAATTTGGCCCAAAATTTACCCTTCGCGATCGCGGGAAAGGCTTCGCGATCGCGGTGAACAAACTCCGGTTCCTCCGGACAGGCTTCAGTATAATTGTCATAACGTTTTGCACACAACTCCGAATGATGAATGGTTTGATGTTCTGGAAACTAGAAACATAGGACTATAACTTTCATTTGATGCTCATTTCCTGAATCCGTATACATTTCTAGATATAAGCTTCCCAATTTATACATGTGTATTAGAGATCCTTCTCGGACACCCTATAGTGTAACGTCCATAACTATTTACACAGATGTTCAAATCACGATTTCTTTATCTTTCTAAAAACTAGACACGATGATCTACAACTTTCATTTTTGAATCACCTTAAAATTCCTTATAGATAAAAAGATATGAGCTTCTGAAGTAGGATCAATGCATAGAAATTGCCCTTCTTCGCGATCGCGGAGCATTTCACGCGATCGCGATTCATTAATACTTTTCGCACATTCTACTCACCGCGATCGCGTCCCATTGTCCGCGATCGCGTAGAACACTGCTACAGACATAAACTAGCAGTTAAAAATGGCCTAGAAATGGTCCGAAACCACCCCGAAACTCACCCGAGGCCCCCGGGACCTCAACCAAAAGAACCAAGACGCCCTATAACCTTATTCGAACTTGTTCCAATCATCAAAACTCTATCGTTAACATCAAAATCGTCCGTTTTCAACAAATTTAAGCTTAAGTTTAACTTTAACTTCAAAAATTCACATTCGATCAAAAACCCGACCAAACGATGTCCGAATGACCTGAAAATTTGCAGGCATATCCAAAATCACCTAACGGAACTACTGCAACTGTCGGAATTCCATTCCGACTCCCGGATCAAAATCTCACCTATCGATCGGATTTCGCCAAAATTCAACCTTAGCCAATTCAAGCCTATTTCTACACCGGATCTCCAAATTCAATTCCGATTGCTCTCCTAAGTCATAAATGATCCCTCGAAACTAGTCGAATCATCGTAATCCGATTCCGAGCACTCTAACTCGATAGTCAACTCTAGGTTGACTTTTCCATATTCAAACTTCCTTCAAACATGCTATTTGCTTCATTTTTAATTCAATTCACTCCTAACTCACCCAATAGGTTCTAACACCGATATAGAAGCATAAGATATGTTAATGCAAGGTAACGGGGTGGAAATTTCCGTAACGACGGGCCGGGTCGTTACATTCTCCCCAACTTAAACAAACGCTCGTCCTCGAGCGGACTCGGAGTTGTACTAGAAGCCACCCAATAGCTGAATGACCTTACCAAGCATAATTTCAGGCGATCATACGTCACCCTATCTCACATAAGTCCGAAAACACCATGTAGTCAAAATTTCACGGACCATCTGAACCATAAATCACATTGTACTTTCTGAAATCATATGCCCAATGCAAATCCCATGCCTATACTCAGGATACACTCGAATCCACTGCAATAACCCATATTCACTACTCCGAGTGAGATCATATCATGTATCGACAACCCATTCACTCGAGACGATAGTCTCTAATCACAACAACTGGCCACAATAACCAAATACTAGCTGGAATCACATATACTCACACTCATTATTGGCTCCAACGATCATTTCGATTATAACACACCGCACTGGTGATATGACACCTCAACACCGGCCTAAGCCACGACGAGCACAACATAGGCTCCAATAGAAATGCCTGAACACACTCGAATCATGACAGCTCAAATCATGATAACTGTCTCCAGCAAAAGAGCTGCAATTCAATTCCTCTGTGACATCATAACATAAAACTGAGATCGCGTCTCGCATTATAGAATTAGAGTACCTGAATCCTCCTCGAGAGGTCATATCATCACGTGGCCTTGTCACGATTCGTGATTCTATCCCAACATTATTACTCATGAAGCACCTCCAGTTACCAAGCTCAAAACGGTCAGCCACACACATATCTAGGTCTGAACTCAAGCAATCAATCTCACCCACGGTGAAATAATTAATGTATGCTTTTAAATCCTGAAAGGACACAACCGACGTGCCATTCGCCAAGCGATACTCAAAACGGTCTTTTCCTCAGAAGCGAGGAAGTATTGTATACCAGGTAGCATATAACTAACTATATTTTCACAATATTCTGTTGCGGCGTGCAACCCGTTCCAATGACATACCCGTGGCGGCGTGCCACCCGATCCAGATACCATACCTGTGGCGGCGTGCCACCCGATCCACGCATAAATCTCGCAAAAGAAAATGCATATCGAGTCGAATTTTCTCATTATAGCAAACATATATATATATAGCCTCAATATATATATATATATATATATATATATATATATATATATATATATATATATATATATATATATATATATATATATATATAGCCTCAAGCTCGGCCACATGAAACGCATCTAACAATGTTTCTAAATACTGGAACTGAATCAATGGTAGATACCTCTACACTAACATCTTCCCCTAAGGTTCAACTGACAAAGCAATGCCTACCAGCCGTCCGCTGGTCCTGGGTACAACTACTCTGTTGGAGCATACTCTGATGTTTTCTGCTATGCAATTTGTGCCATTTTCCGACATAGCCCATATCACATTAGTCTAGACGATCTGACTCATGTCAACCAGTCTGAAATAAGGTATCATAACCCAAATTCATCATATCAAGTAATAAGAGAGCCATTAGGGCTTCCAATTTTCCAATAACCGCTAAACGGTGCTGATACACACGATATACAACCATTGCATAGGCGGATTACGAGAACTTCCAGTCTCCAACACATATATAACACATGAATCACTATACCTGTTTCCACACTCCACCCTACGAATACATAACGCACATCAAACGCCCATTCGTACCACGAAAGCCATTTAAGAAATTTCCCTATGCCATCAACAATTCGATCATCACAGTCGATCCGACAAGCGAACACCACTATACCCCTAGATATTATCAGTTTACATTACCTTGTCCCTTTGCACCATATACCCTGCCAAATTACTAGAATAGCAGTACCATTTTCTTAAATCACCAGAAAGATCGATTCTTAAATCACCTGCAGCTGTCCGCGCTGCTCAATAATTTTATTGACTTCCCATATATTATGAACTGATCTCAAAACCTAGAATATACCATTATCAACTTTCCATAACGCATCGTGTATACCATATCACACTAAGACAACATGGGAATTCATATCCCTTTCCTCCGCCGCAAACATCGGCGCACTCAACTAGTCAAGGACTTTCATGATCCCATATAAAGAAAACTCATTACCCATTCCAAGCCTTGCATAACAACAGGATATATACTCATTTTCAAACCATGGTAAAACACATCACAAACTATTTCTTCCCATTCATTGCATAAGTTTAACTGCCAGGACTGAGTCCTTATACCTATATCAAGTTATACAACTGCCAGCACTCAAGAGCTTTGCTGCAATGTCTGCAAGACTCATTACTTCAACCACATACCGGAAATCAATCGTATTCTTTTTTATACCATTCTGATTTATTAACAAGTTGTTCCATTTACCTAGTTTCCTTTCCGATTCATCTTTAACTCAATATTAGCGCTTACTGTAACACCATAATACATCAACTCCTGTTACCACACTAGATTCGTACATAAGACCCACAGGCCACTGAATACTCCCTCAATGTTTCCCAGAAGTACCACATTCTACAATACATTATTTTGAAGAACTTTATGCGATTTTTGAATTAGTATCATTACCTTCCAATACGGATACATAGAATCCCATCATTCACATAACATAGAACAAGTCTTGATCCCTTCTAACGAAAACACCGTCTTTATCCACATACATAATCTTAAGACACCTTACCGTTACAAGCAAAATCTGGAACACCACAGGACTATTCTCGGGCGTCATTCACCCTTATTCAGCTGTAATTCAACTGTCTTATTGAACAAAACCACTCGTGCCTTGCTAGATCTCTGACACCGCAGAACATGATTACATACAGATACAATTAACCAAGTTTCTTTTCTGTACGGTGAATATTCTTTACCAACAGCAGTTCAAAACACCCTAGTACTTCATCAGATCTACGAAGCACCATAACCTTTACCCGAATTTCCTAACATACTTAGAGACAGAATCAACATAGCACACAATAGTGCAATCAGTTTATCAATAGCAACCTCCCCAACTTAGCTCGGAGCCATACATCAAGGGACTTCTAGCTACTCATAGCATTCTTACTCAAATGATTCCACAAAGTTCTAGTTAGATTAAACTCAAGTCATTTACAAGCTTCGGCGGAGATTCGAATCATCAGAGACCTTAGCTCTTCTGCAATTCTTGCAGATACACACGCACCACCAATAAGCCCACTCTCTTTAGGTGACAGAAATCTTTCTAAGTCCCAAATTTTCCAAAAATTTCGGCAGAGTTTCCTTTGTAAATTGGCCTATCCACCTGCCAGAAAATCACCAAACTATCCTAGCAATACATTCACAACTCGACAAGACCTCACAATGCATATCGACAACATTAGTCTCAATACTACACAAAATCATATTTGGTACATGAACATGCGTTGTACCTGCTCGAATCATAACACATATCAACTACCTTTCAATTACACATGAGAACCAATCCACCTATCTCGCCTCAATTTAGCATTTCAGCACAATACCTTCCACCAGGATACACATAGCATAATCATTTTAGTCTTCCCGAGTTTGAACTCGTTCCACTACACATAAGGCACTTATATTACTGAGCGCTCGATGCATACACAGACGTGCGGAAGGAATTTCAAAAGCATATCTCAAGCTGAATCAAGTACGCACGATAAGAATTCCAAGAAATGTGAAGTGTTTCCTAAAGGTTCGCAGCCTCCCGAGGATAAGTACAGGCATCCCCGTACCGATCCACAAGACTCTACTAACCGGCTCAAGACTCACGAGGCCTAGTAAACCTAGGCTCTGATACCAACTTGTCACGACCCCAAATTCGGTCGTGATGGCGCCCAACACACCGCTAGGCCAGCCCGACCAATCAACAATAACCACGGAGCCACAAGCTCACTTTATCCAATTTAAGCACAACAGTGATAGATATATTAAAAACAGGGAACCAAGTCCCAACATGTGCCAACTCCCACAGACCGAAGGGTCAAGAGTCATGAGCCTCTACAGAGTATACAAAGTGTAAATAGTGAATATAATTGTGCACAAGTGTGGGATGATCAGAACAAAAATACAGACAAACTGAAGAATCAGGTCCTGCGAACGCTGGTAGCTACCTCGACTGTCCAAAAGCACTCCCGAGCCACAATAGAACCAGCTCCACTGTGATGTACCTGGATCTGCACACAAGGTGCAGGGAGTCGGGTGTAAGTACTTCCAACTCAGCAGTAATAAAAGTAAATAATGCTGAAGGGAAGAAAACCACGATAGGCACTATCTCATGCTACACAATACAGAACTATCTTTTTATTCCTTTCAAGCATATGTGAGTAGACTATTTAGAAATTTCAATTTTAGCTACTTTCTTTCATAATAATATACCAATACCTGGATACAATCTCAAGCAGTGCAAGTCCGCACTCAAATCAGCCCCTCGGGCTCAGCACTCCTTATCAATTTACACCAGGAGATCTGGTCAATAAGGCAACTAATGCATGTGTGCCAGTAATGTATGAGTACTGAATGTTATGCCACGTAGTACACGTAAACCAATGTATGTATGCCATGCAACGCATATGACCGCTACGGCGTGTAGCCCGATCCAATTTGGGTACCCGTGCTCACTGTGGGGGTTCAGACTCCGGAGGGGCTCCTACGGCCCAAGCACAATATTAATATCACACCTGCTGCGGCGCGCAGCCCGATCCGTATACCACTGCGGCGTGCAGTCCGATCCATGCATGTGTATGCATATGCTCACATAAAATGTCATGCCCTAACATATGGCCCTCGGCCCCAATCAGTCTAACAAATAATCAAGAAAGCCCTACGGGCAACAATTTCATATTAGTTCACAACAAAAATGTTATTTAGACCTTGTTCAAGTTTTTCATAACCTTATAAGAATGCTGAATAGCAAAATACCATTTAAAACCTTAACTTTAGAATAAAATATGCACAGTGTTATCAAAACAGTGATACTAATCCCTGAAGGATTCAAACAATTGGCATGAATCCCAAACATGATAATTAGTCCAATTCATTTTCAACAATTATGTGTTATTATTTATTACGCGGGATGGACCAAGTCACGATCCCCAATGGTGCTCTACCCCACGCCCGTTATCCGGCGTGCAAGTCACCTCAACACAACACTAAGATGTGCAAGTCCGGGGTTTACTAACCCTCAGGACATCATTTACAAGTATTACCCACCTCGAACCGATGAAAGCTCATGCCCGCTATGCCTTAGCTCCTCAAAACGGCATCCACGCACGTCAAAACTAGCACAAATCAGCACAAATATATCAAAATAGGCTAATGGAACATCACCCAATCGAAAGAACTCGAAAAATATCAGAAATCACGAAATTGGCAAAACCCGAGCCCCGGGCCCACATCTCAAAAAATTATGAAACTCACATTTTCGGAATCCTCGTGTCTCCGCGAGTCCATACATACCAAGAACTCCCAATTCGGACCGCAAATGGTCCTTCAAATCCCCATTTTACGATTTTTGCTCAAAGCCCTAATTTTCTTGATTTCTTACCCAAATTCAGAGAATTAATGGAAGATTCTTTGATAAAATCATGTATTTAACTCATAAAACTTACCTCCAATGATTCCCCGTCGAAATCCCTTCAATTCCCGTCCAAAAGCTCTCAAGAATGACCAAAAATGGTGGAAAAATGGGTTGATTTCGCGACTGGAATGTTTTAAAAACATTCTGCCTAGGCATATTACTCATCGCGATCGCGGGAATGGCTCTGCGATCGCGGAGAACAAAATTTGGCCCAAAATTTACCCTTCGCGATCGCGGGAAAGGCTTCGCGATCGCGGTGAACAAACTCCAGTTCCTCCGGACAGGCTTCAGTATAATTGTCATAACTTTTTGCACACAACTCCGAATGATGAATGGTTTGATGTTCTGGAAACTAGATACATAGGGCTATAACTTTCTTTTGATGCTCATTTCCTGAATCCGTATATATTTCTAGATATAAGCTTCCCAATTTATACATGTGTATTAGAGATCCTTCTCGGACACCCTATAGTGTAACATCCATAACTATTTACACAGATGTTCAAATCACGATTTCTTTATATGTCTAGAAACTAGACACGATGATCTACAACTTTCGTGTTTGAATCACCTTAAAATTCCTTATAGATAAAAAGATATGAGCTTTTGAAGTAGGATCAATGCATAGAAATTGCCCTTCTTCGCGATCGCGGAGCATTTCACGCGATCGCGATTCATTAATACTTTTCGCACATTTTACTCACCGCGATCGCGTCCCATTGTCCGCGATCGCGTAGAACACTGCTACAGACATAAACCAGCAGTTAAAAATGGCCTAGAAATGGTCCGAAACCACCCCGAAACTCACCCGAGGCCCCCGGACCTCAACCAAAAGAACCAACACGCCCTATAACCTTATTCGAACTTGTTCCAATCATCAAAACTCTATCGTTAACATCAAAATCGTCCGTTTTCAACAAATTTAAGCTTAAGTTTAACTTTAACTTCAAAAATTCACATTCGATCAAAAACCCGACCAAACGATGTCCGAATGACCTGATAATTTGCAGGCATATCCAAAATCACCTAACGGAACTACTTGCATCTGTCGGAATTCCATTCCGACTCCCGGATCAAAATCTCACCTATCGATCGGATTTCGCCAAAATTCAACCTTAGCCAATTCAAGCCTATTTCTACACCGGATCTCCAAATTCAATTCCGATTGCTCTCCTAAGTCATAAATGATCCCTCGAAACTAGTCGAATCATCGAATCCGATTCCGAGCACTCTAACTCGATAGTCAACTCTAGGTTGACTTTCCATATTCAAACTTCCTTCAAACATGCTATTTGCTTCATTTTTAATTCAATTCACTCCTAACTCACCCAATAGGTTCTAACACTGATATAGAAGCATAAGATATGTTAATGCAAGGTAACGGGGTGGAAATTTCCGTAATGACGGGCCGGGTCGTTACACAGCTACTGCTCGCTGACCTTCTTATTACACCGTGTCAAAACAAAAGAAGCTAGCCTAAGCTATGATCTATGAGTTACAAGAATAGTCCTATATATGCCTTCAAAGTTGCTCTTATGTTGCCTTGAACTTGTATTCTTCCAAAGAAATCCTTATTGTTGCCTTGCGTTGTGATCTGAGATGTTTTACCATTCCTCCGAGTGAATCTTGACTGTCGAGATTTGAAATATATGCTTCTATTCTCCAAGCGGGCTCCTGATTGCTCACACATAAAAAGTGTTCCCTCGTTCTCCAGGTGGGCTCCTGACTGCAACAAAATAGACAAACAAAGAAAATTCTCTGCCCCAGTTTGGTGACTGGGTACAACATGTTATCAAATATTAAAAATTAAAAGCTAAAGTTTGAATTGTACTTCCCTTGTTCTCCAGGTGGGCTCATGATTGCTGAAGCTTGAAAAGTATTCCCTTGTTCTCCAGGTAGGCTCCTGACTACTGAACTTGAAAAGTATTCCCTTGTTCTCCAGGTGGGCTCCTAACTGCTGAACTTGAAAAGTATTCCCTTGTTTTCTAGGTGGGCTCCTGATGTCACGACCCATTTTTCATAAATAGGTCATGATGGCGCCTAACATAGTCAAGCCATCCAAATTGCGGAAATAAGACTAAGTAAAAGCGAAAATCGATGGGCCAAAGAGTTCATTAAATACGAACTCCAACCCCTTTTCTCTCATTTCTCATCCGATTTTGGGGCAATTTTGGAGCTTTCAAAGAGAGGGTTTCAACATAACGTCACAAGGTAATTAATTTCCACTCACTCTTAGCTTAAATACATGAGCATTAGGTAGATTTAACACGAAAAACATCAAATAAAATCAAGGGTTAGAGCTAGACCTAGGGTTTTGGTAAAATTATGATTTAACCACCTAATTAGTTATGTAATGAACTAAAATTCACATATTAATAATCCTTAGGTTATAGAGGATAATTTCTTTGAAAAATCTCAGAATTCGGCCATGTGGGTCTGGGTCAGAATTTAGGAAACTTGTGGGAAAGGTTAGGAAATTGCTTAATTAGTTAGAATTCACCCTTGTGAGCATTTATTGATTAGTTCTTGCCTTATTTTAACTAGTTGGTGCTTGTTCGGCTTCGAATTGAGCTTGGAGCCTAGTCTTGTGATTGAAAGAGCGTTTCAGAGCGAGGTGAGTCTCCTTTCTAACCTCGTAAGAGGAAATTGTCCCCTTAGGTTTTATGTTTAGTATTTGTTGCTGAATGCGGGGACTATGCACGCGTTACATGATGAGAGCATGTGTGTAGCTACTACTATGTTGAATGTCTGAGTAGCTTAGGACCTACAACATGCTTATTAAATATATCCCATATGTTAAATTATTGTCATGAACACCTAGTATGTACTAGAGACTTAAAAAGGAGGATATGAGCATATTTCTATAGTTAACTAAGCTTGATTTGGTATTTTTGACCATTTATGTTTCATGTATGTGAACTTGATATTTCATTCTTATTTGTGGATCGGGCCGATCGCCTCGGTATGAATAGATGCATCTATAGGCGTGTCGTCGATCCACGTTAAGTGCACACTTATTTCTGTTGGTTCGGGTCGTCGCCTCGGTATTATGTGCGCATGTTAATTGTGGAAAAGCTTATACATGCTTTGTTTTGCCATTATCTCACTCCATAAATTGTAAATTTGATATTGTAAAATTCTTGACTTATACTACATGCTATAATCTGCTGGTACTTGCAAATTCCATGTTTGATCATGCCATATATATATATATATATATATATATATATATATATATATATATATATATATATATCAATTTACCTTAGTAAGTATCGAGTCAACCTCTCGTCTCTACTTCTTTGAGATTAGATGTGATACTTACTGAGTACACGTTATTTATGTACTCATGCTACACTTCTGTACTTAAATGTATAGGGTTTGAGGCTGGTGGTTCTGGGCATCACTCTGGCGCATATCAGTGAGCGCTTCTGGGGCTTCTACGGTGAGCTGCACTCCCTTCTTGTCGATCTGCAGCCGAAGAAGTATTCTCTATATTTTTGTTATTTCTGTCTATCCTGATTTAGACAGTAGGATAGGATATTATTCATGTTTTGTATATTCTACTAGTTGCCTATAGCTTGTGACATCAGGTTCTGGCACACACTCAGTAGTAGACGTTATTTTTGGGGTTGTATGACTATTTTTACATTTTATCATTGTTTTCTGATTATGTCTTAAACTGGAAAAAAGGATTTTTATTCTAATGACTTGGGAAAAAGGGGAAAGAAGGGGGACTTAATCATATTTCCGCAATTTGGCTGGCCTGACTATGGTGTTAGGCGCCATCATGACCTATTTATGAAAAATAGGCCGTGACAATATGGTATCAGAGCACTAGGTTCACGTAGGTCTCACAAGTTACGAGCAAAACCTAATAGAGTCTTGTAGATCGATACGGAGACATCTGTATTTATCTTCGAGTGGCTATAGGGTGTTAGGAAAGACTACTCTTTGTTCATTCTTCGTCGTGCAATGGTCAGTGTACTAAGTTTCATTTCTTATTCTCTCACAGATGGTGAGGACCCGTACTGCCGATGTTCCGGACCCGGGATGAGCTGCTCCCCCTATTATTAGAGGTCTAGGTAGAGGCCGGGGGAGGGCACCGGCCCGTGGTAGGGGACAAGGGCATCCCAGAGCTATTCTAGTTGCACCACCAGCAGACCTTATGAGGGATCCCACTACTGAAGAGTAGGGTAAGGCGCCCGTAGCTGTACCTACTCCGACGGATTTCATGACTGCACCGGGATTTCAGGAGGTCATGGGCCGTATGCTTCAATTCATGGACACTATGACTCAGGCTGATTTATTTCCAGCAGACCCAGCAGCTTCGCAGACAGTAGGGGGAGCACAGACCCCTACTGCTCAAGCTCTAGTTCATGAAGCAGCAGTATATCAGACTCTAGGTGCCCAACCCGCAGAGGGGGTTCAGCCAGTTAGTGCAACGGTACCCCAGCCTAGGCCAGCTATGGAGTTTGATCCACAGAAGTTACTAGACAGATGGACCAGACTTTACCCCTAGTCTTCGGAGGCGAGCGTCATGAGGGCGCTCAGGATTTCATCGACAGGTGCAGGGACAGACTGAACACTATGAGGATATTGGAGTCACAAGGAGTTGACTTCACTACTTTTCAGCTTGGGGGCAGTGCCCACAGATAGTGGCAGTCCTATATTCTTGGCAGGCCCGTCGGTTCTCCTCCCATCACTTTGGGTCAGTTTGTGCAGTTGTTCCTAGACAGGTATATTTCGCCCTCTGAGAGGGAAGAGCTGCGGTATCAGTTTGAGCACCTTGAACAGGGTCAGATGTCTGTGACCGACTACGAGGCGGGGTTTTCTGAGTTATCTCGCCATACACTCATGATACTTCCGACAGATACAAAGAGTGTGCAGATTTTTGTTACCAAATTGAAGCCTAGTATTCGATCGGGTATGGCCCGAGAGGTGGATATGGGTACAGAGTATCAGCTTGTGGTCGAGACCACTCAACAGATTGAGGGTTATCATCAGAGGGGCAAGGCAGTACAGTAGGTACAGCAGCCCATGACTCCAGCACCAGCAGCCCAGTCATCTAGAGGTGGAGGGCAGAGTGGTAGTCGTCGATCTAGGGTTGGAGGCCAGATAGGGAGAGGTCAGCCAGCTACTCCTCAGTCAGGTGGAGGCCAGACAGCCGATGCTCCAGCTAGATTCTACGCTCTCCCCGCTAGGCCGGATGCATTGGCCTTAGATGCCGTCATCACAAGTATTATTTCCTTTAGAGGTAGAGATGCATCGGTAATATTTGATCCAGGGTCCACTTATTTGTATGTATCATCTCTGTTTTCTTATTTACTGTCCATTTCTCCTGAGCCCTTGGGTGTTCCTGTTCATGTGTCCACTCTTGTGGGCGATTCTGTAGTTGTGAACCGGGTCTACCGGTCTTGTGTTGTTACTTTCTATGCTTTTGAGATTAGAGCAAATCTCATGTTGCTCGATATGATTGACTTTAAGGTTATCCTAGGCATGGATTGGTTATCTCCATATCACGTTGTTCTAGATTGCCATGCTAAGACTGTTTCTCTAGTGATGCCAGGGTTGCCGAGACTAAAGTAGAGGAGCTCAACTGTGGATACACCTAGCAGGGTTATTTCCTTCCTGAAGGCTCAACGCATGGTTGATAAGGGATGTTTGTCCTACTTAGCTTATGTTCGGGACACCACTGTAGAATATCCGACGATTGATTCAGTGCCAGTAGTATGAGAGTTCGCCGATGTTTTTCCTTATGATCTTCCTAGCATGCCTTCGAATCATGATATTGATTTTTGTATTGACTTGGCCCCAGGCACTCGGCATATATCCATTCCACCATACTGTATGGCTCCTAAGGAGCTGAAGGAGCAATTGGAGGAGTTGTTAGCAGAGGGGTTTATCAGGCCCAGTGTATCGTCGTGGGGTGCACCAGTGCTGGTCGTGAAGAAGAAGGATGGGACTATGCGGATGTGCATTGATTAGCGCCAATTGAACAAGGTCACCATCAAGAACAAGTATCCATTACCACATATTGATGATTTGTTCGATCAGTTGTAGGGTGCTAGGGTGTTCTCTAACATTGACCTGAGGTCAGGGTATCATCAACTGAAGATTCGGGATTCAGATGTTCCGAAAACTGCATTCAGGACGAGATATGGCCACTATGAGTTCCTGGTGATTTCATTTGTCTTGACTAATGCTCAAGAAGCGTTTATTGATTTGATGAACAGAGTGTTCAGGCCCTATATTGATTCTTTTGTCATTGTCTTCATTGATGACATCTTGATATACTGACGTAGCCTGGGGGAGCACGGGCAGCATTTGAGAGTAGTGCTTCAGACCTTACGACAGTAGAAGCTTTATGCTAAGTTCTCCAAGTGTGAGTTTTGGCTAGATTTAGTGGCATTCTTGGGGCATATAGTGTTAGGAGAGGGTATTAAGATGGATCCCAAGAAGATTGTGGCAGTTCAGAGTTGGCCACATCCTACTTCAGTGACCAAGATCAGGAGCTTCCTGGGGTTAGCATGCTATTATCGATGATTTATACATGGCTTCTCATCCATTGAATCACTTCTGACTTTGACCACGACACCAGTTCTTGTATTGCCTTCCGGTTCAGGGATGTATACGGTGTATTGCGACACTTCTCGCATTGGCTTGGGATGTGTATTGATGTATGAGGGGTGAGTTATTGCATATGCCTCTCGTCAGCTGAAGATTCGTGAGAAAATTACCCTGTGCACGATCTAGAGTTGGCAGTGATAGTTCATGCTCTTAAGATATGGCGGCATTATTTATATGGGGTTTCATGTGAGGTTTATATAGATCATCGCAGCCTACAACACTTGTTAAAGCAGAGGGACCTTAATTTGAGGCAGTGTAGGTGGCTTGAGTTACTAAAGGATTATGGCATTACCATTCTTTATCATCCAGACAAGTCAAATGTGGTTGCGGATGCCTTGAGCAGGAAGGCGGAGAGCATGGGTAGTTTAGCATTCATTCGTACGGAGATGAGACCATTTGCTTTGGACATTCAAACCTTGGCTAACAGACTTGTGAGATTGGATATTTCAAAGCCCAGCCAGGTCCTAGCATGTGTGGTTGCTTAGTCTTCATTGTTGGGGGAGATTAAGGCCCGCCAGCTCGATGATCAACATTTTTCAGATCTCAAAGAAATGGTACTTCAGGGAGGGGACAAGGAGTTTCTATTCGCGAGGATGGTGTATTACAGATTCAAGGCCGAGTATGTGTTCCTAATATTGATGGCTTGAGGGAGAGGATTCTAGAGGAGGCCCATAGTTCGAGGTACTCTATTCAACCAGGTGCTACAAAGATGTAACGTGACTTGATGCAACATTACTGGTGGCAGAGGATGAAGAAGGACATTGCGGAGTATGCAGCTAGATGTTTGAATTGCCAGCAGGTCAAGCATAAGCACCAGAGGTAGGTGGCCTACTTCAGCGGATGCCCATTCCGGAATGGAAGTGGGAGCACATCACTATGGATTTCGTGGTTGGGTTGCCGTGGACTCGGCGGAAGGTTGATTCGATGTGCTTTATTGTGGATAGATTGATCAAGTCTTCCTATTTCATTCCAATGGCGACTACCTATACGGCAGAGATGTATGCTTAGATTTACATTCGGGAGATAGTGAGATTGCACAGTGTGCCGGTTTCCATCATATCAGACAGAGGCCTTCAGTTCACTTCCCATTTCTGGAGAGTTATTCAAAGTGAGTTGGGAACCCACGTGGAACTTAGCACGACATTTAATCCTAAGACCGATGGGCAGTCGAAGCAGACGATTTAGATTTTAGAGGATATGCTTAGAGCATGCGTGATCGACTTTGGAGGGCAGTGGGATCAGTTCTTACCCTTGGTAGAGTTTGCATATAATAACATTTATCAGTCCAACATAAAGATGGCCCTGTATGAGGCATTGTATGGTCAGCGTTGTCGTTCTCCTATGGGAAGGTTCGATCTTGGTGATGCTAAGTTGCTTGGTACAAATTTGGTTCAGGATGCCTTGGATAAGGTAAATTTGATTCAGGAGAGGCTTCGCACAGTGCAGTCCAGGAAGAAGAGCTACGCGGATCAGAAAGCGCGTGATGTATCATTTGTGGTTGGTGAGAAGGTCCTCTTGAAGGTTTCGCCCATGAAGGCATTATGAGATTCAGAAAGAACGGCAAGTTAAGCCCAAGGTTCATTGGCCCCCTTGAGGTGTTGAGGCGAGTTGGAGAGGTTGCCTATGAGCTTGCCTTACCTCCCAGTTTATCAGGAGTTCATCCCGTCTTCCATGTATCGATGCTTCGGAAATACCATGCCGACTATTCACATGTATTGGATTTCAGTACCATTCGGTTAGATGAGAGTTTGGGCTACAAGGAGGAGCCAGTTGCCATTGTTGATAGGTAGGACCGCCAGTTGAGATCTAAGAGGGTTTCTACAGTGAGAGTCTAGTGGAGGGGCCAACCGGTCAAGGAGGCAACCTGGGAGTCCGAGGAGAATATGCGGAGCCGATATCCCCACTTATTCAGCAGTCCAAGTACTTTTCTATATATGTTCGAGGACGAACATTTGTTTAAGAGGTTGAGAATGTCACGACCCGACTGGTCGTTTTGCATTTTCCAACCCCGTTCCCTTAAATAATACTTTCCCCATTTTCTTTAGCTAAATTATGACTTGCGGGGGTGGGTGGTTCGGAAGTTTGCAGAATTTCGGGCAAGATTAAGCCTAGTTGCTTTTTAAGTTTCTTTAAAAGGGTCAAGTTTGACTTCGGTAACATTTTGGGAAAACGAACCCAGAATCGCAATCCTGCAATTTTTGAGGGTCTGTGGGAAAATATGAGACTTGGGCATATGCCCGAAATTGAATTCCGAGGTCCCTAGCCCGAGTAATAAATTTTTAAGTAAAATTGTTAAATTTAAGTTTCAAATATTTAAATAAACTAAGAAATTATTATTTTCATAGGTATCGAGTTTGGATTTCAATTCTAAAACATGGTACAAGTCCAAAATATCAGTTAAGACCTACTTGCAAAATTTGGTGTCAATCCGAGTAGTTTAAGGGCATTTTGACCCGTTGATAGGAAATTAAGAACTTGAAGTTCATTAAGTTAGATCAACTGGTTTTGGGGTTCGATTCCTTGATTTAGTGTTGTTTTGGGTGTTTTGAGGGTTTGACTAGGTCCGCCTCGTGATTTTAGACTTGTCGGTATGTTCGGGCGGGGCTCGAGAGCCTCGAGCGTCAAATGGTCGAGATTCGAGCGAAGTCAGAATTTGAAGAGAAACAACATTGCTGCTTCAGTCAAAACCGCTTCTGTGGCTCTTTGACCGCAGAAGCAGTTACCGCATAAGATGCCATTTGACCACAGAAGCGGAAAGGGAGAACGTAAGGGGGATCGCATATGCGACCGTTGGGACCGTAGAAGCGGTACTGCCTATGCGGACTAATGGTCGTAGATGCGGTTGTCACGACCCCAAACCCGGTCGTGATGGCGCCCAGCACACTGCTAGGCCAGCCCGACCAATCAACAACAATTACGGAGCTATGAGCTCATTTAACCAATTTAGACATAAAAATTATAAGTCAACATTTATGGAAATACCAAGCCAGGGAACCAAGCCCCAAAACAGTACAACTCCCCAAAGACCGAAGGGTCAAGAGTCAAGAGCCTCTACAGATAACATAAGTGCCATAGTGTTTTTACAAGATACTCAGTACGTAAAGACATAGAAACCCAATGAAAAGACAGATGGAAGGGATATCAGGTCCTGCGGACTCTGCAGCTACCTCGACTATCCCGCGGATATCGTCTTTGCACTGCCAGACTCAGTGGTAATGAACAGGAGTAAGACAGCGCAGGTATGAAACCATAATACAGCACTACGTAAAGCTGTAATCAATACCCTATAACAGTTCGCAGATAAAAAACCACAATAAAGCACTATGTAAAGCTGTAATCAATTCCCTATAACAGTTCAATATCAACAGTAATGTACCAAGAAGTATCAATAACACAGTATAACAACTAGCAGATGTAGCTAAATGCAATGCAATGCATGAAATGACTGCTACGGCGCGTAGCATAATCCAATTTGGGTACCCGTGCTCACTGTGGGGGTTCAGACTCCGAAGGGGCTCCTACAGCCCAAGCACAATATCATGCATATACGCTGCGGCGCGCAGCCCGATCCACTACCAGTCAGCTAATATGCAAATGCAGCCTCACAGGCTCAAAAGTAGTTTTGAAAACTCTTTTATCATTTTTCAGTTGAAAACGGTAAATGTCAAGTTCCAGAGATTGGAAATGTCATGATAACAGTAATGGCTACGGACTGGTAGTAAAACTAGCATGTCAATATCACAGGACAATGATAACGATCCTCATAGGATCCCAATAACTGGCTCACAGCCCATAAGTATACTCAACCATCCAAGAAGGAGGTTCAACGGCTCAAGAGTAGCCAATATCATAATATAATATGCAACCATCCGAGAAGGAGGTTCGACGGCTCAAGAATAGCCAATATCATAATACAGTATCAACAGGTCGGACTAAGCCATAGTCCACCAATCACAATCGACCCCACACTCACAAGAGAGTACGTGTCTCACCGCTATACAGAATCACAAAGTGGTATACCGGGGTTTCGAACCTGCTGGTCATCACCCACATCTATTACTCACCTCAATACAGCTCGACGACTAGTCCGCAATGCCTTTGCCACGAGAATCAAGCTTCGCACGCGTAGCATCTGATCAAATATGGTAGAAACACATCAAATTAGGCCAATAGAATGATACCTAGTCGAAACAACTCAAGTTACACCAAAATTTACAAAGTTATCAAAACCCGACTTTCGGTACACTTACCGAAAAATTACGAAAGTCACATATTCGGAACCCTCGTCTCAACACGAGCCTAGGCATATAAAATTTACCAAATTCGGACTCCATTTGCCTATTCAAATCCTTGATTTTCTATAATTTTAGGCCTAGGGCTAAAACCCCCCTTTAATCTTCCATTTACAAAGAAATACCCAAGGATTTCATGATAAAATACTGTAATTAGGCCATAAAACTTACCTCCGACGAATACCCGATGAATTCCCAGCAATCTCCTGTGAGTTTCTCTCTCTAGAACTCAAAAATGGAGGTTTAAGGCTGAAAATCGCGACTGGTCTGAGTTCTGTAATTAAATTCACTGCCTGACCAACTTCTTCTTCGCGTTCGTGTTACCTCTCCCGCGTCCGCAATGCACAACCCAATTTCTCCTTCGCGAACGCGACACACCCCACACGTTCGCAATGAACAACTCTTCAGCCATCCGGAATTCCTTCTACGCGAACGCGTCACCCAGGGACGCGAACGCGATGCCTCCGCATTTCCTCCTACGCGAATGCGACATCCATCCTCGCGAACGCGATGCCCAACTGGACTCTGCCTACGCGAACGCGGGCCTTGCCTCGCGAACTCGAAGGCTTATTTTTTTCTGCACTGCTGCTGCAATTTTTGCAGACTTTTAAGTCACAAAAATGCCCGGATGATGGTTCGGATTCACCCCGAGGCCCCCGGGACCCCAACGAAAACCACCAACATAATCCAAAACACGATACGAACTTGTTCCAATCATAAAAACACGAAAACCATCAAATTATAGCGGATTCAAGCCTAGGATTTCATCTAAACTTCCGAAACTAATATTCAATTAAAAACCCGACCAAACGACGTCCGAATGACCTGAAAATTTGTGGACATATCCAAAATCACATGACGAAGCTATAGAAATTTTCAGAATTCCATTCCGACCCCCGTATCAAAATCTCACCTACCGTTGGATTTCGCCAAAATTCAACCTTAGCCAATTCAAGCCTATTTATACACCAGACCTCCGAATTCAATTCTGATCGCTCCCCTAAGTCACAAATCACCTCCCGGAACTAACCAAATCATCAGAATCAAATTCCGAGCCCTCTGACTAAATTGTCAACTCTAGGTTGACTTTCTACATTCAAGCTTCCTTCCAAAAGGCTATATGCCTCATTTTCAACCCAAATCACTCCTAACTTACCCGATAGACTCTAACACCGATATGAAAGCATAAAACACATAAATGCAAGGTAACGGGGTAGTAATTCCCGTGACGATGGGCTGGGTCATCACAACGGTCTGGTCAATTCCTCCCCGAACTGTATAAGTGGCTAAAGACCGCATAAGTGGTCTCCACAAGTGCGGAAATATGCCCGTAGAAGCGAAAATCACTGGGCCTGAGAGTTCATTAAATACGAACACCAACCCCTTTTCTCTCATTTCTCATCTGATTTTGGGGCGATTTTGGAGCTTTCAAAGGGAGGGTTCCAACATAAAATCACAAGGTAATTAATCCCCACATACTCTTATCTTAAATACATGAACATTAGGTAGATTTAACACAAAAAACATCAAATAAAATCAAGGGTTAGAGCTAGACCTAGGGTTTTGGTAAAATTATGATTAACCACCTAATTAGCTATGTAATGAACTAAAATTCACATATTAGTAATCCTTAGGTTATAGAAGATAATATCTACGAAAAATCTCAGAATTCAGGCACGTGGGCCCAGCTCGAAATTTAGGAAACTTGCGGGAAAGGTTGGGAAATTGCTTAATTAGTTAGAATTCACCCTTTTGAGCATTTATTGATTAGTTCTTGCCTTATTTTAACTAGTTAGTGCTTGTTCAGCTTCAAATTGAGCTTGGAGCCTAGTCTTGTGATTGAAAGTGCGCTTCGGAGTGAGGTGAGTCTCCTTTCTAACCTCGTAAGAGGGAATTGCCCCCTTAGGTTTTATGTTGAGTATTTGTTGCTAAATGCAGGGACTACGCACGCGTTAGGTGACGAGAGGCCGTGCGTAGATACTACTATGTTGAATTTCCGGGTAGCTTAGGACCTACAACATGCCTATTAAATATATCCTTTATGTTAAATTGTTGTCATGAACACCTAGTATGTACTAGAGACTTAAAGAGGAGGATATGAGCATATTTCTATAGTTAATTGAGTTTTATTTGGTATTTTTGACCATTTATGTGTCATCTATGTGAGCTTGATATTTCATTCCTATGTATGGATCTGGCCGATCGCCTCGGTATGAATAGATGCATCTATAGGTGCACCGTCGACCCTCAGTGTCACGACCCCAAATCCGGTCGTGATGGCGCCCAGCACATTGCTAAGCCAGCCTGACCAATCAATTTTAACAACAGAGCTAGAAGCTCTCTTCAACCCATTTAAGCATTTCAAAATATGAAACAATAGCGATACCAATAACAAAAACGGGAAACCAAGTCCCATAACACATCAACTCCCATAGACCAAGGGTCAAGAGTCATGAGCCTCTACTAAACATGAGTGTATAAAGGTTTACAAGATACCAAGTGCGGAAAAAAAAATGTCAATACAAAATCAAAAGACAGTAGGAAGGAATGTCGGGTCCTGCGGACTCTGCACCTACCTCGAATATCCACAAACGTCGCCTCGCACAGCTACTGGATCACTGCTGAGAGGTACCTGGATCTGCACACAAGGTGCAGGGAGTAAAATGAGTACTGCCAGACTCAGTGGTAATAAACAAGGGTAAGACAACGCAGATATGAAATCCGCAATAAAGCACTATGTAAAGCTATAATCAGCTACCCTGTCATAGAATCAATCTTCACTGTACCCGTTCCAACAAATACCAATAAATAGCATAACAGCTAGCAGATGTAGCTAAATGCAATGCAATGCATGATATGAATGCTACGGCGCGTAGCCCGACTCCAATTTTGGGTACCCGTGCTCACTGTGGGGGTTCAGACTCCGGAGGGGCTCCTACAGCCCAAGCACATCTCATAGAGATATCACTGCGGCGTGCAGTCCGATCCAACATATATCTTGCTGCGGCGTGCAGCCCGATCCACTACTAGTCAGCTAATATGCAGATACAGCCTCGCAGGCTCAAAAGTAGTTTTTTGAAAACTCTTTTATCATTTTTCAGTTGGAAAACAGTAATATCAAGTTCCAGAGATTGGAATTTGCACAATAACAAAAATAGCTGCGGACTAGTAGTAAACTAGCATGTCTATGTGATAAGACAATGATAACGATCCTCGCGGGATCCAATAACTGGCTCACGGCCCACATGTATAATCAACCGCCCCAAGAAGGGGGTTCCTCGACTCAAGAGTAGCCATTATCACAATATATATATGCAACCCTCCGAGAAGGAGGTTCGACGGCTCTAGAATAGCCAATAATACAGTATCAACAGGTTGGACTAATATATAGTCTCCAATTCATGATCGACCCCGCACTCTCAAGAGTGTGCGTGTCTCGCCGCTATACAGCGTCACAAAGTGGTACACCGGGGTTTCGAACCCGCTGGTCATCACCCACATATATTACTCACCTCAATACAGCGCGACGACTATTCCGCAATGCCCTTGCCACGAGAATCAAGCTCCGTACGCGTAGAATCTGATCAAATACAGTAAAAATACAACAATTTAGGCCAATGGGACGACACCCAATCAATACAACTCAATTTACATCAAAATTCCCAAAGTTGTCAAAACCCGAGCCCCGGGCCCACATTCCGAAAATTTACGAAATTCACATTTCTGGAACCCTCGTCTCAAGTACGAGTCTAAGCATATCAATTTTACCAAAATCGGACTCCATTTGCCTACTCAAATCCTAGTTTTTCTTCAATTTAGGCTTAGGGCTCAAACCCACATTTAATCTTCCATTTACAGGGAATTAACCAAGTATTTCATGTTAAAATGATGTAATTAAGCCACAAAACTTACCTCCGACGAATCTCCGATGAAATCCCAGCAATCTCCCGTGATTTCTTCTCTCTAGGGCTCAAAATTATGTTTTGGGGTGTGAAACCCGTGAGCCCTCTGTTCTGTGATATAAATTCACTGCCAGAGCAATTTGCTCTACGCGATCGCGATCTTCCTCACGCGATCGCGATGTTCAAATTCACGGCCTCACGCGATCGCGACTTCCTTCACGCGATCGCGAAGCACAGTCACCCTGCCTCACGCGATCGCATCCTTCACTCCTGCGATCGCGTAGCATATTTCTCCTGGACCCATTTCTTCTTCTACGCGATCGCGTATATTGGCCTGCGATCGCGATCAACACCCGATCAATTCTACGCGATCGCGACTCTTCCCCTGCGATCGCGATGCCTTATCTCCCCACTCTACGCGATCGCATCCCCATCCCCGCGATCGCGGAGAGCAATTGTCTGCTGAGGTTATGACAGCAACCAGATTTTTCTCTTTCCTTTCAACAATGGTCCGTTTGGACCCCCGAATTCATCCCGAGACTCCCGGGACCCCAACGAAAACCACCAACATACTCCAAAACATGATACGAACTTATTCCAACCATAAAAACACCATACTAAACATCAAAATCACCAATTACACACGGATTCAAGCCTAAATTTCTTAAAACTTTCCGATTTACACATTCGATCAAAAACCCGACCAAACGATGTCCGAATGACCCGAAATTTTGCAGGCACATCCAAAATCACCTAACGGAGCTACAGAAATTGTCGGAATTCCATTCCGACCCCCGGATCAAAATATCACCTACCATCCGGTTATCGCCAAAAATTCAACATTCGCCAATTCAAGCTTAAAACTACACCGGACCTCCGAATTCAATTCCGATCGCTCCCCTAAGTCACAAATCACCTCCCGAAACTAACCGAATCATCAGAATCCGATTCCGAGCACTCTAACTCAATAGTCAACTCTTGGTTGACTTTTCATATTCAAGCTTTCTTCAAACATGCTATTTGTTTCATTTTCAATCCAAATCACTCCTAATTCACCCGATATACTCTAATACTGTTTTAAAAGCATAATATATGCAAATGCAAGGTAACGGGGTGATAATTCCCGTAACGACGGGCCGGGTCGTTACATTCTCCCCAACTTAAGCAAACGCTCGTCCGCGAGCGGGTTAAGAAACATACCTGGAGCATCAAATAAGTGTGGATATCTGCTCCGCATTTCCTGCTCGGTCTCCCAAGTTGCTTCCTCCACGGGACGACCTCTCCACTGCACTTTTACTGAAGCTATATCCTTAGATCTCAGCTTACGAACCTGTCGACCCAAAATGGCTATTGGTTCCACATCATAAGTCAAATCCTCATCTAGCTGTATCGTGCCGAAGTCCAACACATGAGACGGGTCTCCGACATACTTCCGGAGCATAGATACATGGAACACCGGGTGAACTCCCGACAAACGGGGTGGCAAAGCAAGCATATAAGCCACCTCCCCAACTTTCCTAAGTACCTCAAAAGGTCCAATGAACCTTGGGCTCAATTTTCCTTTCTTTCCAAATCTCATAACACCCTTCATAGGCGAAACTTTCAACAACACCTTTTCACCTACTGAATAAGATACATCTCGGACCTTCCGATCTGCATAACTCTTCTGACGCGACTGAGCTGTGCGAAGTCTCTCCTGAATCACCTTCACCTTATCTAAGGCATCTTGGACTAACTCGGTCCCTAACAACCTAGCCTCGCCGGGCTCGAACCAACCAACTGGAGACCTACACCGCCTCCCATATAAAGCTTCATACGGTGCCATCTGAATGCTGGACTGATAGCTATTATTGTAAGCAAACTCCGCCAAAGGCAAATAATCAGCCCATGAACCACCAAAATCAATGACACAAGCACGCAACATGTCCTCCAATATCTGAATAGTACGCTCAGACTGCCCATCCGTCTGTGGATGAAATGCTGTGCTCAGCTCCACCTGTGAACCCAACTCTCGCTGAAATGTCCTCCAGAACTGAGATGTGAACTGGGTACCTCTGTCCGATATAATGGAAATAGGAACTCCATGCAATCTCACTATCTCACGGATGAATATCTCTGCCAACCGCTCTGAGGTATAGGTAGTACACACTGGGATGAAATGAGCTGACTTAGTCAGTCTATCCACAATCACCCAAACTGAATCAAACTTCCTCGCCGTCCGAGGGAGTCCACTAACAAAGTCCATAGTTATTCTTTCCCACTTCCACTCCGGAATATCAATACGCTGGAATACACCACCAGGTCTCTGATGCTCATACTTGACCTGCTGACAGTTTAGACACCGAGCCACATGGCTCACAATATCTTTCTTCATTTTTCTCCACCAGTAATGCTGCTTCAAATCCTGGTACATCTTCGCGGCTCCTGGATGAATAGAATACCGCGAGCTATGGGCTTCCTCCAATATCAATTCACGAAGGCCGTCAACATTGGGCACGCATATCCGGCCCTGCATCCGCAACACACCATCACTATTAATAGTGACATCCCTAGCATCATCATGCTGAACTCTGTCCTTAAGGACAAGTAAGTGTGGATCATCATACTGGCGCTCTCGAATACGATCATATAAAGAAGAACGAGCTACTACATAAGCCATCACCCGACCGGGCTCAGAAATATCCAGCCTTACCATCTGGTTAGCTAACGCCTGAACATCAACTGCTAGGGGTCTCTCCCCAACTGGAATATACGCCAAACTACCCATACTAATAGCCTTCCGGCTCAATGCATCAGCCACTACATTGGCTTTCCCGGGATGATAAAAAATAGTAATATCATAGTCTTTAAGCAACTCAAGCCATCTCCGCTGCCTCAAATTTAGATCTTTCTGCTTAAACAAATGCTGAAGGCTACGGTGGTCCGTATATACATCACAAGATACACCATATAGATAATGCCTCCAAATCTTCAAGGCATGAACAATAGCAGCTAATTCCAAATCGTGAACAGGGTAGTTTTTCTCGTGGGGCTTCAACTGACGAGAAGCATAAGCAATGACCCTACCCTCCTGCATCAACACACAACCAATGCCAACTCCTGAGGCATCACAATATACAGTATAAGGATCTGAAGCTGTCGGCAGAATTAAGACTGGTGCTGTGGTCAGTGCTGTCTTGAGCTTCTGAAAGCTCTCCTCGCACTCCTCAGGCCATAAGAAAGGAACACCCTTCCGAGTCAATCTAGTCAAGGGTGAAGCAATAGAAGAGAATCCCTGAACGAATCGGCGATAATACCCTGCCAATCCCAGAAAGCTACGGATCTCAGTAACTGAGGTCGGTCTGGGCCAACTCTGCACTGCCTCGACCTTCCTCGGATCTACCCGAATACCATCACAGGACACCACGTGCCCTAAGAATGCCACGGACTCAAGCCAGAACTCACATTTGGAGAACTTGGCATACAGCTTCTCCTCTCTCAATCTCTGCAATACTATACTCAAGTGCCGAGCATGCTCCTCCCGGCTACGAGAGTAGACAAGTATGTCATCAATGAATACGATCACAAATGAATCAAGATACGGCCTGAATACACTGTTCATCAGATGCATAAATGCTGCTGGGGCGTTGGTCAGCCCAAAAGACATCACAAGGAACTCATAGTGACCATATCCGGTCCGGAATGCAGTCTTCATAATGTCAGACTCTCTAATCTTCAGCTGATGGTAGCCCGAACGAAGATCAATCTTCGAGAACACCCTAGCTCCCTGGAGCTGATCAAACAAATCATCAATACGAGGCAGAGGATACTTATTCTTCACTGTTGCTTTGTTTAGCTGCCTATAGTCAATACACATCCTCATAGATCCGTCCTTCTTCTTAACAAACAGGACCGGTGCACCCCACGGCGACACACTCGGCCGAATAAACCCCTTATCTAGGAGTTCCTGGAGCTGCTCCTTCAATTCCTTCAACTCAGCTGGTGCCATCCGATAAGGAGGAATGGATATGGGCTGAGTGCCCGGCACCAAGTCAATGCCAAAATCAATATCCCTATCCGGCGGCATGCCCGGCAGGTCTGAGGGGAATACATCTGGAAAATCCCTCACAACAGGTACGGAATCAATGCTAGGAGACTCAGCTCCCACATCTCTCACAAAAGCTAAGTACGATAAATACCCTTTTTCAACCATCTTCTGAGCCTTTTAGCCCATTTAAGCATATTAATTCACGAAGCAACAACTATACATATAACGAAAACGGGGAACCAAGTCCAATATAGCATGGTACGGAGACAACCAGTCCATACCCAATATAACATCAAAGTCCACCATCCCCAACAATAAAAAATCTGCCTGGGTCTCCAGACCCCCAATAGATATAACACAGGATCTATAGACATGATCCACAACAATCGTATCACCCACTGGGGTGGATACATGAACAGGTAAATCAAGAATACCACGAGTCGCACCCAAATGATGTGCAAAATAAGAGGACATGTAAGAATATGTGGACCCTGGATCAAATAGAACAGAGGCATCTCTGTGACAGACATAAATGATACCTGTAATCACAGCATCGGAGGCAACCGCATCACGCCTGTCAGGAAGTGCATAGAACCGTGCCTGGCCTCCACCAGATCTCTCCTCGCCCCCTGGGGCGACCACGAGAAGACTGACCTCCACCTCTACTAGACTGAGATGGTGCTGAAGAGGAGGGCTGATCCCTCTGCTGAGTCCCGCCCCTACGTAGTCGAGGGCAATGTCTCCTCATGTGGCCAAACTCACCACACTCATAACATGCACCCGGTGCTGGAGAAGTAGGTGCTGCACTCTGGGCTGGGAGGGCACCAAGCGATGACTGACCCTGCTGAAATCCCTGTCGACCACGACCATAAGAACCTCCGCTCTGCTCTGGGCGGCCTGAATGAGAAGGTCTAGATGAGCGACCTCTGCTCTGCTGGGAATGCCCTCTAGATGGAGCACCACTGAAACTGCCCGAACCACGAGGCCTCTCGGCCTCCCACTCCTCTCTCTCTCGGCGACGATCCGCCTCAATGGAGCGTGCCATATCAGCAACCTGCTCAAATGATGATGATAGAACTCGCTCGCTGGTCATAAGAATACGGATAGAGTAGTTGAGGCCATCAATGAACCTCCCTGATCCTCTCCCTATCATTAGGGATCATCCATGTGGCATGCCTAGCCAACTGTGTGAATCTAAGCTCATACTGGGTCACAGACATGTCGCCCTGAATCAACCACTCGAACTGGCGACGTAGCTCCTCGCGACGAGACTGAGGTACATATTTCTCTAGAAAGAGAGTAGAGAACTGCTGCCATGTGAGAGGTGCTGCTCTTGCGTGCCTACGCCTCTCAAACTCCTCCCACCAATCAAATGCGGGACCAGTGAACTGAAATGTAGTAAATGAAACTCCGCCGGACTCAAGAATACCAGCCGTACGCAGCATCTTCTGACATTTATCCAAGAAACCCCGGGCATCCTCGCCCTCAACGCCACCGAAATGGGGTGGCCGAAGTCTACCAAATCTCTCGAGACGACGCCGCTCGTCCTCGGGCATAACCTCGAACCATATGCTCTGGAGCCGGAGCCGGTGCGGCTGGAGGAATAACCGGTGCAACCACCGAGCGGGGACGAGCTCTGGCGTCCGAAGTCCCCGAACAACCGGATCAGGTGTGCGAGCGCGCAGGGTCCGTCGACCACCCCCCGACCGAGATGTCGCTACGGTAGCGGTAGCCGAAACTACCCGAGCCAAACCGGAACACACCGATAATATCCGGGCAAGAGTCTCCGAAGACCGGGAATAGCAATAGATATAGTCCGGCCCCGAATCGGGACTGCTGGAGCTTCAACCACTCGGGGCCGCTCCCGAACCGGTACAACAGCGGGCGGGCCGGGCACCGCCTCGGCCGCCCTACCTCTAACTCTAGCACGACCGCGCCCACGGCCTCTAACAGGTGGCAATGGAGGTCGTCCACCTCGTCCCGATGCTCGCGTTCTCGCCATCTGCGAGAGAATAGAATATAGAAGTTCAGTTCTCGGAACAACAAGATCGCACGACAGAGTTCAAGAAAAGTGAAGTGTTTCCTAAAGGTTCGCAGCCTCCCGAGGATAAGTACAGGCGTCCCCGTACCGATCCACAAGACTCTACTAACCGGCTCAAGACTCACGAGGCCTAGTAAACCTAGGCTTTGATACCAACTTGTCACGACCCCAAATCCGGTCGTGATGGCGCCCAGCACATTGCTAAGCCAGCCTGACCAATCAATTTTAACAACAGAGCTAGAAGCTCTCTTCAACCCATTTAAGCATTTCAAAATATGAAACAATAGCGATACCAATAACGAAAACGGGAAACCAAGTCCCATAACACATCAACTCCCATAGACCAAGGGTCAAGAGTCATGAGCCTCTACTAAACATGAGTGTATAAAGGTTTACAAGATACCAAGTGCGGAAAAAAAAATGTCAATACAAAATCAAAAGACAGTAGGAAGGAATGTCGGGTCCTGCGGACTCTGCAGCTACCTCGAATATCCACAAACGTCGCCTCGCACGACTACTGGATCACTGTTGAGAGGTACCTGGATTTGCACACAAGGTGCAGGGAGTAAAATGAGTACTGCCAGACTCAGTGGTAATAAACAAGGGTAAGACATCGTAGATAAGAAATCCGCAATAAAGCACTATGTAAAGCTGTAATCAAATACCCTGTCACAGAATCGATATCAACTGTACCTGTACCAATAAGTACCAGCAAAACAGTATAACAGCTAGCAGATGTAGCTAAATGCAATGCAATGCATGATATGACCGCTACGGCGTGTAGCCCGACTCCAAATTTTGGGTACCCGTGCTCACTGTGGGGGTTCAGACTCCGGAGGGGCTCCTACAGCCCAAGCACATCTCATAGAGATATCACCGCGGCGTGCAGTCCGATCCAACATATATCTTGCTGCGGCGTGCAGCCCGATCCACTACTAGTCGGCTAATATGCAGATACGGCCTCGCAGGCTCAAAAGTAGTTTTTGAAAACTCTTTTATCATTTTTCAGTTGGAAAACAGTAATATCAAGTTCCAGAGATTGGAATTAGCATAATAACAAAAATAGCCGCGGACTAGTAGTAAACTAGCATGTCTATGTGATAAGACAATGATAACGATCCTCGCGGGATCCAATAACTGGCTCACGGCCCACATGTATAATCAACCGCCCCAAAAAGGGGGTTCCTCGGCTCAAGAGTAGCCATTATCACAATATATATATGCAACCCTCCGAGAAGGAGGTTCGACGGCTCTAGAATAGCCAATAATACAGTATCAACAGGTTGGACTAATATATAGTCTCCAATTCATGATCGACCCCGCACTCTCAAGAATGTGCGTGTCTCGCCGCTATACAGCGTCACAAAGTGGTATACCGGGGTTTCGAACCCGCTGGTCATCACCCACATATATTACTCACCTCAATACAGCGCGACGACTATTCCGCAATGCCCTTGCCACGAGAATCAAGCTCCGCATGTGTAGAATCTGATCAAATAGAGTAAAAATACAACAATTTAGGCCAATGGGACGACACCCAATCAATACAACTCAATTTACATCAAAATTCCCAAAGTTGTCAAAACCCGAGCCCCGGGCCCACATTCCGAAATTTTACGAAATTCACATTTCTGGAACCCTCGTCTCAGTACGAGTCTAAGCATATCAATTTTACCAAAATCGGACTCCATTTGCCTACTCAAATCCTAGTTTTTCTTCAATTTAGGCTTAGGGCTCAAACCCACATTTAATCTTCCATTTACAGGGAATTAACCAAGTATTTCATGTTAAAATGATGTAATTAAGCCACAAAACTTACCTCCGACGAATCTCCGATGAAATCCCAGCAATCTCCCGTGATTTCTTCTCTCTAGGGCTCAAAATTATGTTTTGGGGTGTGAAACCCGTGAGCCCTCTGTTCTGTGATATAAATTCACTGCCAGAGCAATTTGCTCTACGCGATCGCGATCTTCCTCACGCGATCGCGATGTTCAAATTCACGGCCTCACGCGATCGCGACTTCCTTCACGCGATCGCGAAGCACAGTCACCCTGCCTCACGCGATCGCATCCTTCACTCCTGCGATCGCGTAGCATATTTCTCCTGGACCCATTTCTTCTTCTACGCGATCGCGTATATTGGCCCGCGATCGCGATCAACACCCGATCAATTCTACGCGATCGCGACTCTTACCCTGCGATCGCGATGCCTTATCTCCCCACTCTACGCGATCGCATCCCCATCCCCGCGATCGCGGAGAGCAATTGTCTGCTGAGGTTATGACAGCAACCAGATTTTCTCTTTTCTTTCAACAATGGTCCGTTTGGACCCCCGAATTCATCCCGAGACTCCCGGGACCCCAACGAAAACCACCAACATACTCCAAAACATGATACGAACTTATTCCAACCATAAAAACACCATACTAAACATCAAAATCACCAATTACACACGGATTCAAGCCTAAATTTCTTAAAACTTTCCGATTTACACATTCGATCAAAAACCCGACCAAACGATGTCCGAATGACCTGAAATTTTGCAGGCACATCCAAAATCACCTGACGGAACTACAGAAATTGTCGGAATTCCATTCCGACCCCCGGATCAAAATATCACCTACCATCCGGTTATCGCCAAAAATTCAACATTCGCCAATTCAAGCTTAAAACTACACCGGACCTCCGAATTCAATTCCGATCGCTCCCCTAAGTCACAAATCACCTCCCGAAACTAACCGTATCATCAGAATCCGATTCCGAGCACTCTAACTCAATAGTCAACTCTTGGTTGACTTTTCATATTCAAGCTTTCTTCAAACATGCTATTTGTTTCATTTTCAATCCAAATCACTCCTAATTCACCCGATATACTCTAATACTGTTTTAAAAGCATAATATATGCAAATGCAAGGTAACGGGGTGATAATTCCCGTAACGACGGGCCGGGTCGTTACACTCAGCAAGTGCATACTTATTTCTATTGGTTCGGTTCGTTGCCTTGGTATTATGTGTGTATGCTAATTGTGGAAAATCTTATACATCTTTTGTTTTGCCATTATCTCACTCGCTAAATTATAAACTTGATGTTGTAAAATTCTTGACTTATTCTACATGCTATAATCTACTATTACTTGCAAATTCCATGTTTGATCACGACATATATATATATATATATATATATATATATATATATATATATATATATATATATATTAATTGACCTTAGTAAGTATCGAGTCGACCTCTCGTCTCTACTTCTTCGAGAGTAGACGGGATACTTACTGAGTACACGTTGTTTATGTACTCATGTTACACTTCTGTACTTAAATGTACAGGGTTTGAGACAGGTGGATATGGGCATCACTCTGGTGCATATCAGTGAGCGCTTCTGGGACACCTACGGTGAGCTGCACTCCCTTCTTGCCGATCCGCAGCCGAAGAAGTCTTCCATGTATTTTTGTTATTTCTACCGATCCTGATTCAGACAGTAGGATAGAATATTATTCATATTTTGTATATTGTACTAGTTGCCTGTAGCTTGTGACACCAGGTTTTGGCACACACTCAATGGTAGACGTTATTTTTTTAGGTTGTGTGAGTGTTTTTACATCTTATCGCTATTTTCTGATTATGGTTTAAATTGGAAAAAAAGATTTTTATTATAGTGACTTAGGAAAGAAGGGGGACTTAATAATATTTTCGCAATTTGGCTGGCCTGACTATGGTGTTAGGCGCCATCATGACCTATTTATGAAAAATGTGTCGTGACACCTGACTGCAACAGAATAGACAAACAAAGAAAACTTCTGCCCCAGTTTGGTGGTTGGGAAGATTTGTGAGTTGTTACCTAATCTATTGATGTGATGGTGAGAGTAAAACCAAAGACTTGATTGGCATGTACATCTCATGTGAGTACAACCAAGGACATTTGACTAGCAAATTCATCATACTAGGTTTACTATCTTAGGAGATAAATTCATTAGACTAAGACTTTGATCCAAGGAGAAGATTCATGAGACTAGGTCCATTTTGTTATCTTAGGAGAAAGATTCCACGGACTAAGATTTTGACTCTAGGCGAAGATTCATCGGATTAAGTCCATTTTGTTATCTTAGGAGAAAGATTTATCAGACTAAGATTTAGATCCTAGGAGAAAACTCATCAGACTAGGTCCATTTATGGTTATATTAGGAGAAAGTTTCATCAGACTAAGATTTAGATCCTAGGAGAAGATTCATCAGACTAGGTTTACTATCTCAGGAGTAAGATTCATCAGACTAAGATTTAGATCCCAGGAGAAGAGTCATCAAACTAGGTCCATTTTTTATATCTTAGGAGAAAGTTTCATCAGACTAAGATTTAGATCCTAGGAGAAGATTCATCAGACTAGATTTACTATCTCAAGAGAAAGATTCATCAGACTAAGATTTAGATCCTATGAGAAGAGTCATCAGACTAGGTCCATTTTTGTTTATCTTAGGAGAAAGTTTCATCTGACTAAGATTTAGATCCTAGGAGAAGATTCATCATACTAGGTTTACTATCTCAGGAGTAAGATTCATCATACTAAGATTTAGATCCCAGGAGAAGAGTCATCAGACTAGTTCCATTTTTTTATCTTAGGAGAAAGTTTCATTAGACTAAGATTTTGATCTTAGGAGAAGATTCCTCATACTAGGTTTACTATCTCATGAGAAAGATTCATCAGACTAAGATTTAGATATCAAGAGAAGAGTCATCAGACTTAGGTCCATTATCGATTATCTTAGGAGAAAGTTTCATCAAACTAATATTTAGATCCTAGGAGAAGATTCATCAGACTAGGTTTACTATCTCAGGAGAAAGATTCATCAGACTAAGATTTAGATCCCAAGAGAAGAGTCATCAGACTAGGTCCATTTTTTATAATCTTAGGAGAAATTTTCATCAGACTAAGATTTAGATCCTAGGAGAAGATTCATTAGACTAGGTTTACTATCTTAGGAGAAAGATTCATCAGACCAAGATTTAGATACCAGGAGAAGAGTCATCAGACTAGGTCCATTTTTTATTATCTTAGGAGAAAGTTTTATCAAACTAAGATTTAGATACTAGGAGAAGATTCATCAGACCAGATTTACTATCGCAGGAGAAAGATTCATCAGACCAAGATTTTGATCCTAGGAGAAGGTTCATCAAACTAGGTCTTCTATCTTAGGAGAAAGATTCATCAGACTAAGATTTTGATCTGGAGAAAAATCCATCAGACTAGGACTTTTTATCCTAGGAGGAAAAATTGTGAAAAGCAATGGCAGCATTTTGTGCACACTAGCAAGACCGGCAAGAGCAAAAATTTGAGAAACTTACCTTTTGTCGGCTCTCCTCTTCTTCCTTTTCTTTTTCTTTCTTTTCTTTTTCCCTTACTGTTGAACCAACTTTCTTGCACTGCTTTGTTCCTGTTTTAAACAAAGACAACTTGTGAGTTTAAAATGTGGTGGTTAGTTTATGGCTTTGTGCTTTGAATGCGGCCCAATATCCTCCATTTGTTGTATTGCATGGACTGGTAACTCTTAACCTTTATGTCTCATACAGATCCCAAAGCAGGACACATGTCGCCCCTTCATTGTGCATGTTGTTCTTTCTTGACTTAACCACTGGCCTCGGCCTTGAGGTCTATTGCTCCTTCACTTGTCACGATAACTGATTCCCACTCGAAGACCTTTCTTGTTTATGGACTAAACACTTACTTTGTCACCCTTAACATAAAATATACCTCTTCTCCATTCAACCCCCATCCCTTCTATTTGTTGCGTTGTTCATGAATTGACATATACCAAGCCTTTGCATTTCACAAGGATCCCAAAGTATGTTGATTGTTGCCAACTCAGTGTGCCTGTTGTTCGTTCCTGACTTGATGCTTTGATGTGTTCACAAGATCCTGTTTTAGTCAACTAAAAAGCTTGGTGGCAGATTTTGAAGTCATTTCTCACTTGTTATGACCAGACATACTCAAGAGGAGGAAGTAAATAGGACAAAAGGAATATAGTAGGATGACAATGAAAGAGATGGTTCCTAACAAGAAAACTACAAAGTAGAAACCTATCTGATGTGGATACCGACTCTAATAACCTTGACATGCACCTGCAGCCTATTCTATTTATCAAATCTAATGTATGGCTCTTGTTATACCTTTTCTCCGCAAAACTGGGCTTTAATGCTCTGCTCACCCAATCTGATTCACAGTCCTTATTCGTCTTGTGATGCACATAGGGTATTCACCATCAAGCCTCTATCCTTTTGGTTTTCTCTCGTCTCACCATCGCCTTATGGTGCCCGTGAAGGTTTTCACCAATAAGACTCTCTAATTTTTTACTTATCTCATCTTCCATCGCCTTGGGTACCCATGAGGGTTCTCCTCAACAAGACTCTCTCATTCTTCATTTCCATGTTTGGACTGGAGTGTTGCCCCAGATATGATTCGCCTCTTATTGCTTGACTCGACATTTCTTGAAGACTGATCAAAAGGTCTTTCTTTGGACCGTAATGTGGGCTTTTGGATAAGGTTAGAAAGAAAGGGTATCAAAAGCTCAAAACAATTCGACATTGGGTTCAAAGTTACAACTTTTGGAATCAGATTTCTCACAACAACCACAACTCCTGCCCCAGCTTCTTTCTTGGGGACTTTGGACTTTTATTTCGTTGTGACTGAACCTCAGAGAGAGGCTGCCTACGTACCCCTTCGGGATCAAGTCAAACGTAGTTCAGGACATAAAATTACTTCATTGTTGCAATTTTTCTTTTCTTTCACTTTTCCTTTCTTTCTTTTCGTTATTTTCTTTTCCTTCTCTTTTCTTGTCTTTTCTTTTCTTTTTTCTTCTTTTTGTTTTTTTCTTTTCTTTTCTTTTATTTTCTTTTCTCTTCTTTTCTTTTATTTTCTTTTTCCATTCTCTTCTTTTTTACTTTTCTTTCCTTTTTCTTTTCTCTTCTTTTTCTTTTCCAATGTTTTTCTCTTGTTTTTTCACCTATTTTTCCTGCTCGGGTTTACGAGTTTTATTATTGATTCCGAAAGAGGGGTATGAAAGAAAATAAATAAAGATAAAAAGGGGTAACAATGGATAAAGTGTTTGGATAGCAGAACAAAATGCATTCGTCATTCCAACCTCCAAAACATGCCAAGTACAAACTACACAATTAAACAAGCTGAGTAAAACATACTTAACATCTTTGATTGCACTAGGATTAGTAACCATATTCACATATTTGCCTTCTACATTTGTCAATTATCCAGCCCCATTCGATACCAAACACGATACCACGAACGACCCCTGTAAATTTGGTGCAAACTTGTCGATGATGCATTTCGACTGTATTTTTTATGTTCCATCTGCCCCTAGTTTCACAATTTGGGCTCGAAGTGATCTCAACATGCCCTTTCTTATTCGCTCGAACGTCCTCACATCTTCAACATTGTTTCTTTGCTTCATTACTAAACTGACTTTTAAAAACCAGGCTGAGAGTTATGCATGCATGTCATGCCACTAGAACCAGTATGAAAAGAATTGTAAAAGGAGAGGAGAACTAAGCAAAACGACTAAAAATGGCGAGAAACAGATAATTGAATTAGACTAGCAGTAAAAGGGTTTAAACAATAAAACAAACAAACAAAATGGACTAGGGTTACAACCCTTGAACAAACCTAGACAATACTAGACAAGCTATTACGACTAAACAAACACGGTAAAGTGAAAGGATAGAAGGTTTGAGTCACAGGGCAATATCCAGATTACTATCCTGAAAATAAACTAGACAACATAAATGACAACAAAATAAAACACCAAAACTCCATCCTGACTGCCCAAGAAATGGAGCGTCTTTCCAACCACCAAACTCGATACCTTAGCCACTAGATTGCCCGTCAGAATTACTGGGACCTTCGCCAATTTCAATATCATTGACTTCATTCAACGAGTTTTCGAGAGGATTCTCACACTCCCTGTCGCCATGGATCTTACCCACAAAATGTGCACCATCATGTGCAGGTAAAGTATTCTGTGCAATATTCTGGGCGGCACTATCACGGACCGCAATTGCCCCTTCCTGGATCATTCTTTCTATCTCTCTTTTCAAATCTCGGCAACTTTCGACATCGTGCCCCTGGGCATTGGAGTGGTATTCATACCTTTTAGAAGGGTCAAATCTTCTTGCACACTTGTCCACATGATTCGGAGGAATCAGTGCAATCAGGTTATAATGCTTTAGTTTCTCAAACAAGTCTGCATATGACTCTTTGATGGGGGTGAAAGTTTCCTACTTCTGTGGCCTTTCTTGCTTGAAATGTTTGTTGGCACACAAACCTGCTCCAGGGGGATTCCTGTAGGCTCTTGGAGGTGGATAGGTGTTTTGAGTTGGGTAAGAATTTTGTGAGGTGGGTGCGCACCATTGAGCATATGTGGAATGTTGGGGGTATATTTAGGCATGGTGGACAGAGAAGCAGGGATCATGGGGTGGGTAACATTGCTGTGGAGTGTGGGGGTAGGTTTTGGGACAGGGTCGAGGTTGATGATAATATGGTGAGGGACCTCTGGACCAAGTCCTCGAGTCAACTACCGCCACATCTTCTTTCTTTTTCTTTCCCAATACCCCTCCAGTGCCGCTCTGGATAGCCTGGGTAGTTGCCTTGATCGCCGAATAGCTCATAATTTTGTTGGATTTAAGCCCATATTCCACCATGCTTCCCATTTTCACTACCTCGTTAAAAGATTTTCCCACTGCTGACACCAGGTGACTATAATAGGTAGGCTCCAAAGCCTGTAAAAAGTAATCGACCATCTCGCTCTCTTTCATGGGAGGATCAACTCTTGTCGCCTGCTCTCTCCATCGGAAATCGTATTCTCTGAAGCTTCCCCGAGGCTTCTTCTTAATTTTAATCAGTGATAGACGGTCGGGGACGATTTTGAGATTATACTGAAAATGGCATGCAAACGCTTGGGCCAAATCATCCCAAGTGTACCACCGAGCATGATCCTGATGCGTGTACCATTCCAAGGCCGCACCACTTAGACTTTGACTGAGATATGCCATCAATAACTCATCCCTTCCCCTATATCCTCTCATCTTACTACAAAACCTCCTCAGATGGGCTACAGGATCACCATGTCCATCATACAAATCAAACTTGGGTAACTTGAACCCTGCTGGCAGCTGGATATCGGGAAACAAACATAAATCTGTGTAGGCCACGCTGACTTGGCCACCCAATCCTTGCATGTTCCTGAAGGATTTCTCTAGGCTTTTTACTTTTTAAAACATCTCTTCCTGTTCCGGATCTTTAAGAGGCTTTTTAGTTCCACCGGAAGCTTAAAGTGAGGGGTGTATGAATATGGTTCAGGAGCTTTAAAGGTAGGCTCAGGAGGGTAGTACTAGCTATCGTGAGTTTGAAACAATGGCTCACTGGAAGATCTTTGCAATGTGGCAGGTGGAGGCGCCACAAAGACATGGGTGATTGGTGGATGAGGGTTTTGTTTGGATGGTGGAGCTTGGGGAGGATAGGAGGTGGTGCCATAACTTTGTTGGTAGAAAGGGAAAGTTGGCGATGAATTCATAGTAAGAGCCGCTTGAGACTGAGCCAAAGGTGGGATATACGCTGGATTGGCGGGATAAACTGGCGTCGGATGACCCTTAACCCAGGCCGGATGCATCTCGGCCATCTGATGCCTCAACTTATACTTCTCTTCCCTCATTGCTTTGACATCCACCACATCTATCTCTTTTGACCGGTCCACGATACTGGTATCCGATTCTTGGCTTGTCATGTTCAGTTTGGTTTATGCCCGGGTGTGGTGGGAATGGGTTGCCAGGATGCCAACTGCCTTTTGTCCTTGTGTTGTAAAGAGGAGTTACCAATTTAAAACCACAAACCAATCACCTTTCTGGAATAACATAACAAAATGAAAACATCACGTTAGCGTTAGGACATTTAACATATTAGTACACGCACACTTGGGGAGTTAATGCACCTAAGCAGTTAACAATTCCTATTATGCATTTGATCGGTCGCATGCGTTACCCCGACCCTTTCCTTATTTCCAATTGCAAACTTTATCTTCCTTTTCTCTCTTTTTTTTCTTCTTTTTTTTTTCTTCTTTTTTTTCTTCTTTTCACTCTTGCCTTTGTCTTCTCTTGTTCCTATTTTCGTCATTTTTCTTGATTTTTATTTTCTTTCTTTCTTGTTTTTCCGCTATTTTCTTTTCTTTTTGCCTTTTTGTGGTTTTTCCTCTCTATTTTCCTTTATTTTCTTTTTTCTTTTGGTTATGGTCAAACCCTATGGAGATTGCCTACATATCATGACCCCGCATGAATCAGAACAAGCGTAGTTCTTGCAAACTGAACGCAAAAGTGAAGGGATAAACTTTGGGACTTTTAAATTTTAGTTATAAACGTCGATTGCAAGAGACACTAGACTATTTGTTTTTCTTGAAGGGAAACTACAAAAGCAGACTCAACATAACGAAATACAAACTTGATGATAAAAAACTAGATCAAGTGTACATCAAAGCTTCACATCTTGGGGTCAACGGGGCATCACTCGGCAGCGGCATGGGCCTGCGCAAGACTCGGAAGGTTTTAATGTCAACTATGACCTTTGAAGAAGACTAGCTATGTAATGAATTATTTTGACTTAAAAAAACAAAGTGGCTATTTTTTGCAAAAAAAAAATTACGAAAACAAAGCCTCAGCTTTGCGGATACGACCCTTCAGCACTACCGAAAGGGATATTTTAAGTTTGTGCCTGCAAACCATTTTAAAATGACTCGGGGTGGCTGTTCTTGCAAAAGCAGCCTTCCGGTGCCCTTTTGGGGACATTCGGCTTATTTCAACAAGAATGGTGTTACCCGCCTTATTTTGACAAAAAAATTGACATTATTTGGCTATTTTTGAAAAATGATGGTTGGACCCAATGAGGGTTGCCTACGTATCTCACATCCGGTGAGAATTAAACCAGCGTAGTTTGGGCAAATTTGCCAGAGTCAACAACAATTTTCTTTCTACTTTTCAAATATTTTCGTTTTTCACTGTTTTTTTCATTTTTCAAAAATCCGGCAGCATTTCGATACTATTTAGGCATTGGTTTTTTCCAAGCAAACGATTACCCTCACTTAGTCCTAACACTGTTATTTTTCAAAATATTTTACTTATTATATACAAGCCGGTCAACATGCACAGCCGAGCAAATGAATGCGCAAGTAGCACATAAGATACATCAGGATGGTCACTTCATTTCAGGTCACCTGTCCTAGATGGACCCTGTGACGACCCAAAGGGGTCATCACTTATTTTATTAATCATTTCGAGCTTTTAAGGCCTTGACAACATCATTCTATGTTGCCTCGATTTACGTGCACGATCCGAGCATGTAGTCGGAAAGATTTTGTGATAGATAATATGAATTCTATGAGAAATATAGATAAAAATGATATTAATATTGATATAATTCACTTCGATCAATATTTTTGGTAAACGGACCCGGACCCGAGATTGGATGGTCCCGAAAGGTCCGTAGGAAAATATGGGACTTGGACATGCGTTCGGAGTCGAATTCTGAGGCCTAGAGCCCAAGTTATGAATTTTTCTGTGAAATTATTTTTGATGTAATTGTTAAAGGAAAATGAATTAATGGACCTTGGTATCGGGCTCGTATTTTGGTTCCGACGCCCGGTACAAGTCTTAAATATTATATATGTGCTTTCTGCAAAGTTTGGTGACATTCGGAAGTCGTTTGATATGTTTTGGACCTTGAGTTCCAAGTTTGAAAGTTTTGAAAACCAAAAGTATGAAAATCATGAACTTGAGGCTTGATTTGATGAAAACGATGTGATATTGGCGATGTGATCGCACGAACAAGTTCGTAATGTGTTTTTGATGTTGTGTACATGTTTGGTTTGGAGCCGGGGGGCTCGGGTAAAGATTTGATAGGACGTTGGATCAAATTCTGAATTTTTGCACTGCTGGTTTTTCACCCAGCTGTTGGCTTCGCAATTGCGAAGCATTTCTCGCAATTGCGAAGGTGACAGATCAAGGCAGGGTTCGCAAATGCGAACCCTTGATCGCAAATGCGAAGGGCGTCCAGGACGGCTTGTGTTCGCAAATGCGAACATAACTTCGCAAATGCGAGGCCTTCATTGTTAAGCCATGCTTCGCAAATGCGAAGCCTTCTTCGCAAATGCGAAGGTCCCTGGAGGCCAGCCTTGTTCGCAAATGCGAACATTATGTCGCAAATGCGAACCTCCCAGTATGCCTTGGCTTCGCAAATGCGAACAAAAGTTCGCAAATGCGAACTTCCCAGCCTTAGCTTATTTTTCAAACTCCAGAAATTGGTCGGGGTTCGCAATTTCCCATGTTCGCAAATGCGAACACAGAGACCTGTAAATCCCGATTTCCAGCTTCATTTTTCACATTTCACAACCCAAAAACACCCATTGGCGATTTTTCACGAACTCCCTCTTCTTCAAAACAATTGTAAGTCACTTTTTACTTAATTCTTTCAATTCCTAACAACATTAAACATGTTTTTCAATAGAAATCAAAGGTTTTCATGGTAGAATTTCTTGTTTTTGGTAGAATATAGGGTTTTTCATAAATTGGGAAATTGGACCTCGAATTGAGGTCTGATTTTGAAACAAATCATATACTTGAACTCGTGGGGGATGGGTAACCGGATTTTGGTCCGAACCCCGAGTTCCGACCATGTGGGCCCGGGGTCGAAATTCACTATTCCGGGCAGAATGTTGTAAAAGTTGTAATTGGCCTTATGAATTAGTTTGTTGAGTAGTATTGATGATATTAAATCAATTGTGTATAGATACGATTGGACTGGAGCCAAATTTGAAAGGAAAAGGCATTGCCACGGATTGAATTGTTCATAAACATTCGAGGTAAGTGTTTGTTCTATCCTAGCTTGAGGGAATAGGATTATGTGCTATGTGTTATGTGATCGAGTGCGGTGTATGGGCTGTGGTGACGAGCATCCATACACCGGCGTCTAGTATGACCGTGAGTCGTTGTTAATACTTGTTGCGAGACATATTTGAAGATAAATTGTTGAACTCTTGCCGGGTTGTAGAATTGTTATTGTTCTCCCTTGTCGGGACTTGTTGTAAAGATGATTATTGATTGCCCTTGTTGGGACGGTTTATGATTTACTGTTTCATTCTTTGCCCTTAACTGTGATTGTTATTTGGGTGAGGAAGAGTGATAATGCACGAAGGGTGATGTCGTGCCTTGATTTATTATTTATGCACGAAGGTTAATGCCGTGCCTTGATTTATTATTTATGCACGAAGGTTAATGCCGTGCCATGTTTTATTGATTATGCACGAAGGTTAACGCCGTGCCATGTTATTTATTATGCACGAAGGATCATGTCGTGCCTCGTTATTAAACCACGTACGAAGGATCATGCCGTACCATGGATGTGAGGATGAGAGTAAAAGTACGAAGGGTGATGCCGTACACTTTATTTGCTTATTTGGTGAGGATGAGAGTAAAAGTACGAAGGGTGATGCCGTACACTTTAATTGCTTATTTGGTGAGGATAAGAGTAAAAGCACGAAGGGTGATGCCGTGCAACTACTTGCTATTCCTTGACTTGATATTACTTGTGTTTCCATTATACTTTGTTTTCCTTGTGAACTTATTAATTGTTGTTAATTGTTGAGTTCTTTTGAGATATTCCTTATTGTGTTATTACTTGATTAATTCTTGTTATTTGTGGTAACATATATATTAAAGAATTGGGATCGTGTGGCGCGCCGACCACTTTTATGATAAGAAATGGGATCGTGTGGCACGCCAACCACAAAGTGATTTGAATCTTGGCATTGGCCATAGTTGCCGGTAGCCTATTGAGATATTTGGGAGCGGGTGGTACGCCTACCACAAGATATAATTTATTGATATAGTTGGGAGCGGGTGGTACGCCTACCACAAGATATAACTTACTATTACAGTTGGGAGCGGGTGGTACGCCTACCACGAGATATGAAAAGAAAAATAAAGAATTGAGACACGAAAGTAAGATTTAATTATGTTGACTAGATTACTCTGGATATTATGAGTTATTGGCTGTTATTGCAGAGCAGAGTATTTCCTTATAAATGTTTTTTTGTACACACACACATATATATATATATATATATATATATATATATATATATATATATATTATTTCTTGTTATTCTATGGTATACATATATATTGAATTGCACAGGTTTATGTGGGTGTCCGGTCCTAGGCTTGTCACTACTTCGCCGGGATAGGCCAGGCACTTACCAGCACATGGGGTCGGTTGTGCTGATACTACACTTCTGTGCGTTTTTGCACAGGTCCAGGTTACGATCAGGAGCAGCAGCAATAAATCTTTTGCGTGGGAGTTGATCATATTTGAGACCGAGGTAGCTTGCAGACGTTCGCAGGCCCGACGTCTCTCTCTTTACTTATGTTACTAGCTGTAGTCTCTTTGATCCGAGACAAACAGATTATGTTATATTTCTTTCAGACTTTTATGTGTAGTATTCAGTAGTAGTTCGTGAGTTGGTGACTCCACGTCTTGGGTAGAGAATTTTAGTATGGTTTTACCTTGAAACTGCTTAATACTATTTCGATAAAGTCTTTCGCATTTATTTAATTAAAGTTATGGCTTGTTGATAAATTAATTATGAAATATTGTTAAAAACAAGATAGTGTGAATACAGTGGCTTGCCTAGCTACCACGAGTAGGCGCCATCACGATCCCGATGTCGGGGGGAAAATCCAGGTCGTGACAAGTTGGTATCAAAGCTCTAGGTTACATAGGTCTCACCACTCACGAACAAGCTTAGTAGAGTTTGAGAGGTAAGTACGGAGACGTCTGTACTTGTCCTCCAGAGTCTATTGAGTTAGGAAAAAGTTTCTAATTTGTTCTTTCTTATCGTGCGAATTTGTTCTTCAAAATGTTAAGTTAAATTTCCACTCTTGTCTTCCCACGAATGGCGTAGTCTCGTACCGCTTATCCAGCCGAACAATGGCACAGGATGGTGATAGATCAACTACGCCTTCAAAAGTTTTACGGAGGACGGATAGGTTTCACCAAAGTCTTCGCTACCACCTTCAGCGGTGCATCTTTTGAGAACCCACGAGATTATGCTTGACAGTTCTTATGAGGAATTACAGAACGTGGGAATAGTCGAATGCGAGGGGTTCATTTTACTGTGCTACGGAAGGCACACCGAAGTAGTGGGAAGATAATGTATTTACCACACCAGTTATGGTCCCAACGGAAGATGCAACTATATCAGGAGATCACCTAATAAATCGTGTTGGGTTTCAACGGACCTTGAAGTCCGGACGATGTGTTGGAGTTGTGAAGGACAAATATGGTGAGTTATTAGACTGTATATATATGGTATGGAAAGGTCCTCTAAATAATTTATACATATTTAAGGTTGGTTCCTTTTATGGGGTAAGAAATCGCCCCAGAGAATAACGAAGAGTTTGTGAGTAAACAGGATAGCTCAGCAGTGTTAAGCCAACATAGCAAAAGAGGAAATTGGCCATCAATGTTTTTGACAAGCTTACCAAGAGGGCAAGCCGGCCAATGCAACGCTATCTACTAAACTCTATTTTTAGAAAATGTTATGAAGACGTCACCCCCGAGATTCTCTGCAATATGTAGTATATGCGATCTGAACGGTTGTATCAGGTCACAATGACTGTGTCCGAATATATATTGTCATGAGCAATAAGTCAACTGAGCCTTAAAGGAATTGTTGTGAATGTGGAATTTTGGAGAAATACAATTTTAGGAAAGCACTCAGGCTGCACGCTCCATTGCAGTTAATAATTGTCCTACATGGCCAGCCAGATGTAGAGGTCAGGATGTTAGAGGCGGAGGTGAAAATTTTAGAGGTGGAGACCCAGCCAGTGATATAATTTTTATGATATGAGGGAGGTCACTACACCAGATGTGGTCATCATACGTATAATTCGGATTGTTATAGACAGAATAATTTTCCCTTAGTTTGATTTGGTTTTTGAAAGAAAATTTAGGCGAGTCCTTTTAACATGCTCCATTCATGAGTGAGCATCGCAATCATCAAATCTGCTTATGGAAATACTCACGTTGAGATATTACATGAGGATAGACATCCCTATTATTAGGTGTTAGTCACTAAATATCCATGAGGCTAAGAGTGATTTTATATTACTTATTATAGTGGGTTTTGATATAATTCTCGGAATAACTAATTTTAATCGTTAATTATATACCATGTCGGTATGAGGGTTCTTTTATGTCGTGATACTCTTTGACGGACAATAGTTGAAAAGAAGAAAGAAAGGAAATGAAAAAAACATCAGTGGCACAATGTGCAAATGCTTGTGATTTAGAGTGGAGGATGAGATCCTCAAAATTTGTATAACGTGAAAATATTTGTTTTAAAAACCGAGCTGCAAGCTGTGGTGAATATTATATGAGGACAAGGTCCTGGTGGTGAAAAGTTTGTGTTTAGAATTTTCCCTTTTTGAAAATAAAAATCTAGCATAATATCCTAAATTTGAGCCATGCCTGTTAGGATTATTTGACAATCCTTGCACAGTTTCTATTCATATTTAGCCGTTTCCATTTTGTGACCGTTAAGTTCTAGACTTTGAGATGAGCACCAGGTAAGGATAAATATGACGCATTAATTCGAGAAAGTAATCATGAGGTTTCCATACCTAACTGTGAGTAAAGTGGGAGTTTTGGAATAAGATATTTGATAACAGGGTTAATTGACAATGTTGTTATTTAAGAACAACTCTTATGGCCAGACTTCAGAGTCATGGATATGTGCATACGCATGAGGTGTTCGTGCCTTATTTAGACGTATTCGTTGTAGTCTTCATTGTTTCCATATTGACATACTCCTGCAGTCATGAGGAGCATGCACAACATCTCAGAGTGACTTTGCAGACTCCGAAAGATAGCCAACTATATGCAAAAATTTCGAAGTGTGAATTTTGGCTAAGTTCAGTTGCATTCCTGGGTCATATTGTGACGGCAGCAGGTATTCAGGTTGATCCGAAGAAGATTGAGGCAGTCAAGAACTGGCCTAGACCGACATCAGCCACAGAGATTTGGAGTTTCTTGGGATTAGCGGGTTATTATCGGCGATTCGTGGAGGGGTTTTCATCTATTGCAACCCCACCAACCAGATTGACACAGAAAGGTGTTCAATTTGAATGGTCAGATGAATGAGAGGCAATTTGATGATCCTCATTTGCGTGAGTTGAGAGATACAGTACAGCAGGGAGGTGCCACACAGGTAAATCTAGATGATGATGGGGTATTGAAATTGCGGGGTCGAGTTTGTGTGCCCAATGTCGAAGGGATTCGAGAGTTGATCTTAGCGGAGGCCCACAGTTCGTGGTATTCCATTCACCCGGGCGCCGCGAAGATGTACCAGGACTTGCGGCAGCACTATTGGTGGCGCAGAATGAAGAAAGATATCGTTGCGTATGTCGCTCGATGTCTAAATTGTCAGCAGGTGAAATATGAGCACCAGAGACCTGGTGGTGTATTCCAGAGGATTGAAATCCCCGAGTGGAAATGGGAGCGGATCACTATGGACTTCGTTACTGGACTTCCTTTGACTCGGAGAAAATTTGATGCTATATGGGTCATTGTTGATAGGCTGACCAAGTCAGCACACTTCGTTCCAGTATCCGTCTACTACTCGTCGGAGAGGTTAGCGGAGATTTACATTAGGGAGATTGTTCGTCTTCATGGTGTGCCGGTATCTATTATCTTTGATCGGGGTACCCAGTTTACCTCACAGTTCTAGAGAGCGGTCCAGCAAGAGTTAGGCACCCAGGTTCAGCTGAGTACAGCTTTTCATCCTCAGACGGATGGCCAGTCCGAGAGGACTATTCAGATTCTAGAGGACATGCTTCGAGCCTGTGTTATTGATTTCGGAGGTTCGTGGGACCAGTTTCTGCCATTAGCAGAGTTCGCCTACAACAATAGCTACCAGTCCAGCATCCAGATGTCCCCGTATGAGGCGTTGTATGGTAGGCGGTGTCGATCTCCAGTCGGATGGTTTGAGCCGGGGGAGGCTCGGTTGTTGGGTACAGATTTAGTTCAGGAGGCCTTGGATAAGGTCAAGACTATCCAGGAGAGATTGCGTTCAGCCTCAGTCCAGGCAGAAGACTTATGCGGATCGTAAGGTTCGAGATGTAGATTTCATGGTTGGTGAACGAGTATCGCTCCGAGTGTCGCCTATGAAGGGCGTGATGAGGTTCGGGAAGAAGGGCAAGCTCAGCCCTAGGTATATTGGTCCATTTGAGATTCTAGACGAGTGGGAGGGGTGGCTTACAGACTAGCTCTTTGCCGCCTAGCTTATCAGCCGTGCATCCGGTTTTTCATGTATCTATGCTTCGGAGATACCACGGCGATCCCACACATGTATTAGACTTCGGCAATTGTCCAATTGGACAATGATCTATCTTACAAGGAGGAGCGGTGGCCATTCTAGACCGGCGAGGTTCGACGGTTGAGGTCGAAGAGTTATCCTTCTGTGCGTGTTCAGTGGAGAGGTCAGCCTCCTAAGGCATCGACCTGGGAGTCCGAGTCTGATATGCGGAATCGCTACCCACATTTGTTTCCTGACTCAGGTACTTCTTTCTTTTGTCCGTTCGAGGATGAACGGTAGTTTTAGAGGTGGAGATTGTGACGACCCAAAGGGGTCATCACTTATTTTATTAATCATTTCGAGCTTTTGAGGCCTTGACAACCTCATTCTATGTTGCCTCGATTTATGTGCACGATCCGAGCATGTAGCCGGAAAGATTTTGTGATAGAAAATATGAATTCTATGAGAAATTTGGATAAAAATGACATTAATATTGATATAGTTGACTTCGGTCAACATTTTTGGTAAACGGATCCGACCCGAGATTGGATGGTCCCGAAAGGTCCGTAGGAAAATATGGGACTTGGACATGCGTCCGGAGTCGAATTCTGAGGCCTAGAGCCCAAGTTATGAATTTTTCTGTGAAATTGTTTTTGATGTAATTGTTAAAGGAAAATGAATTAATTGACCTTGGTATCGGGCTCGTATTTTGGTTCCGATGCCCGGTACAAGTCTTAAATATTATATATGTGCTTCTGCAAAGTTTGGTGACATTCGGAAGTCGTTTGATATGTTTTGGACCTTGAGTTCCAAGTTTGAAAGTTTTGAAAACCAAAAGTATGAAAATCATGAACTTGAGGCTTGATTTGATGAAAACGATGTGATATTGGCGATGTGATCGCACGAACAAGTTCGTAATGTGTTTTTGATGTTGTGTACATGTTTGGTTTGGAGCCAGGGGGGCTCGGGTAAAGATTTGATAGGCCATTGGTTCAATTTCTGAATTTTTGCACTGCTGGTTTTTCACCCAGCTGTTGGCTTCGCAATTGCGAAGCATTTCTCGCAATTGCGAAGGTGACAGATCAAGGCAGGGTTCGCAAATGCGAACCCTTGATCGCAAATGCGAAGGGCGTCCAGGACGGCTTGGGTTCGCAAATGCGAACATAACCTCGCAAATGCGAGGCCTTCATTGTTAAGCCATGCTTCGCAAATGCGAAGCCTTCTTCGCAAATGTGAAGGTCCCTGGAGGCCAGCCTTGTTCGCAAATGCGAACATTATGTCGCAAATGCGAACCTCCCAGTATGCCTTGGCTTCGCAAATGCGAACAAAAGTTCGCAAATGCGAACTTCCCATCCTTAGCTTATTTTTCAAACTCCAGAAATTGGTCGGGGTTCGCAATTGCGAACCCATGTTCGCAAATGCGAACACAGAGACCTGTAAATCACGATTTCCAGCTTCATTTTTCATATTTCACAACCCAAAAACACCCATTGGCGATTTTTCACGAACTCCCTCTTCTTCAAAACAATTGTAAGTCACTTTTTACTTAATTCTTTCAATTCCTAACAACATTAAACATGTTTTTCAATAGAAATCAAAGGTTTTCATAGTAGAATTTCTTGTTTTTGGTAGAATATAGGGTTTTTCATAAATTGGGAAATTGGACCACGAATTGAGGTCCAATTTTGAAACAAATCATATACTTGAACTCGTAGGGGGATGGGTAATCGAATTTTTGTCCGAACCCCGAGTTCCGACCATGTGGGGCCGGGGTCGAAATTCACTATTCCGGGTAGAATATTGTAAAAGTTGTAATTGGCCTTATGAATTAGTTTGTTGAGTAGTATTGATGATATTAAATCAATTGTGTATAGATACGATTGGATTGGAGCCAAATTTGAAAGGAAAAGGCATTGCCACGGATTGAATTGTTCATAAACATTCGAGGTAAGTGTTTGTTCTATCCTAGCTTGAGGGAATAGGATTATGTGCTATGTGTTATGTGATCGAGTGCGGTGTATGGGCTGTGGTGACGAGCATCCATACACCGGCGTCTAGCATGACCGTGAGTCGTTGTTAATACTTGTTGCGAGACATATTTGAAGATAAATTGTTGAACTCTTGCCGGGTTGTAGAATTGTTATTGTTCTCCCTTGTCGGGACTTGTTGTGAAGATGATTATTGATTGCCCTTGTTGGGACGGTTTTTGATTTACTGTTTCATTCTTTGCCCTTAACTGTGATTGTTATTTGGGTAAGGAAGAGTGATAATGCACGAAGGGTGATGCTGTGCCTTGATTTATTATTTATGCACGAAGGTTAATGTCGTGCCTTGATTTATTATTTATGCACGAAGGTTAATGCCGTGCCATATTTTATTGATTATGCACGAAGGTTAATGCCGTGCCATGTTATTTATTATGCACGAAGGATCATGCCGTGCCTCGTTATTAAACCATGTACGAAGGATCATGCCGTACCATGGATGTGAGGATGAGAGTAAAAGTACGAAAGGTGATGCCGTACATTTTATTTACTTATTTGGTGAGGATGAGAGTAAAAGTACGAAGGGTGATGCCGTACACTTTAATTGCTTATTTGGTGAGGATGAGAGTAAAAGCACGAAGGGTGATGCCGTGCAACTACTTGCTATTCCTTGACATGATGTTACTTGTGTTTCCATTATACTTTGTTTTCCTTGTGAACTTATTAACTGTTGTTAATTGTTGAGTTCTTTTGAGATATTCCTTATTGTGTTATTACTTGATTAATTCTTGTTATTAGTGGTAATATATATATTAAAGAATTGGGATCGTGTGGCGCGCCGACCACTTTTATGATAAGAAATGGGATCGTGTGGCACGCCGACCACAAAGTGATTTGAATCTTGGCATTGGCCATAGTTGCCGGTAGCCTATTGATATATTTGGGATCGGGTGGTACGCCTACCACAAGATATGGGATCGGGTGGTACGCCTACCACAAGATATAATTTATTGATACAATTGGGAGCGGGTGGTACGCCTACCACGAGATATGAAAAGAAAAATAAAGAATTGAGACACGAAAGTAAGATTTAATTATGTTGACTAAATTACTCTGGATATTATGAGTTATTGGCTGTTATTGCAGAGCAGAGTATTTCCTTATAAATGTTTTTTTGTACATATATATATATATATATATGTTACTTCTCGTTATTTTGTGGTATACATATATATATTGAACTGCACATGTTTATGTGGGTGTCTGGTCCTAGGCTTGTCACTACTTCGCCGGGATAGGCCAGGCACTTACCAGCACATGGGGTCGGTTGTGCTGATACTACACTTCTGTGCATTTTTGCACAGGTCAGGGTTACGATCAAGAGGAGCAGCAGTAAATCTTTTGCGTGGGAGTTGATCATATTTGAGACCGAGGTAGCTTGCAGACGTTCGCAGGCCCGGTGTCTCTCTCTTTACTTATGTTATTAGCTGTAGTCTCTTTGTTCCGAGACAAACAGATTATGTTATATTTCTTTCAGACTTTTATGTGTAGTATTCAGTAGTAGTTCGTGAGTTGGTGACTCCACGTCTTGGGTAGAGAATTTCAGTATGGTTTTACCTTGAAACTGCTTAATACTATTTCGATAAAGTCTTCCGCATTTATTTAATTAAAGTTATGGCTTGTTGATAAATTAATTATGAAATATTATTAAAAACAGGATAGTGTGAATACAGTGGCTTGCCTAGCTACCACGAGTAGGCGCCATCACGATCCCGATGTCGGGGGGAAAATTCGGGTCGTGACAGACCCAACCTCTGTGTTGAGTCTCCTAAGCCAAATACACATGATGCAAAAAAGCTTCCTACTAGGGATTCAGCATGAGTTTATTATTCTTCTAGGTTTAAACCCTAGATTTATTGGTCTAGACCTAGCTTACCCAAGCGGGCAACTAGGGCTGAAGGGGAGGCAGCATACCAAGATACAGAAGCTCCACCGGCTTAGCAACTTATCTAAACCTCGTTCTAAATTGGGAAAGACTCAAAACAGAAGCGAAGCTACACGAAGTGTACCCTTCTCCATGATGTAGAAGACTTAGAAAGAGGAAGGGATTCACGACAATTTATATATACAATTTCAACAAATATCAAAGCGGTAAAACACTTAGCACATATAGAATGGAACATGAAGAAAAATCAGATAAAGCTACATATAACAATTCAACTGAGCTTGAATTCTTGAACCCTGAACCAAAATTCTAGGTTCTTGTCCCCAGTAGAGTCGCTAGAGCTGTCGCACCTCCTTTTCGCTACTACACCCCGTGAATGGTATAATAAAAGGAGTTTTTCCAAATAAAGGACAATCGAAATGGGATTCGTTTATTAAGAGATTCAGAGTCACCACTTGGGAAATTTATGGTGTCCCAAGTCACCGGTTCGAATCCCGAATAGAGGAAAGGGTCGGACTCTGTATTACAGTCGCGAACCATAAACCCGGGTAAGGAATTATGTTAACCCGGGAGAAGGAGTTAGGCACTCCCGATTTTCATGGTTCTAGCACGGTCGCTCAACTGCCATATTTGGTTAAAATATGATTTTAATACATGTTAAACCTATAGTGCAATTTTAGAATTTTTCACTGCTTTTAGTCAATTATTAAGAAAGTGAAACGTCGTTTAAGAACATGTTTTTGGATCACGTCACATGAAATGCACCCGGATCCTTGACACATTCTTATTCAATATTTTGGGACTTGGATTTGGGTCGCATAGAATACACACCCATATTTAAGAAGGTAAAATTGTTAAAAACGCGCCTAAAATGACTAACGCGTTATTATCTTTTGGGAGGACCGTGAAATTTACTAAATAGCCCATCCCAAAATCTAAGTAGTTTAATTCAATCATTTATTGAGGACCTCACAATTTATGCGTTTCTATTTTGCGAGGCTTGTCTCGTTTTATTAATTAAAGGGCAAACCTCAAATAACTACGAATTTTCTATTTATTATTTGTCTCTAAAGGGCGTAATCAATTTGCATTTATATATTCGGACCTTGAATTCAAGTACGAATTCAAACAAAAGGGGGACTCTCTTAATTTGAACCCGCCACCTAATTCGAAACCCAAATTTAGATTTGCAAATCAATTCCCATATTCCTATGTAATTTTAAGGGAGGGGTTTGATTCTTGCATTTTTGGGCCTAAAAATTGGCCCAAACAGAAAGCAATTCGGTCACATGAGTTGGGCAGCCTATGTCCATGAAGCAGCCAAGCTTTGGGCTCAAAACGGGCCCAATTCCAGAATGAAGCAAGGCAATCATGTAAACATTCAGTGGTATACATTGGGTCTATTTTGAGAGTCCAAATATTTACGAACCAAATTAAACTAATGCGCATACTCACATGTCAATTAGTGCTCAATTTATGAATTAACACTTAGTCTAGGATTGTGATAGGCCTTCGGAAATGGAAAAAATATTCAATTAGATTCAGGACTGCCTGTTGGGCCAAACGTTGGGCGTGTTTGTGTCAAATAGCATAGAACTCAAAACTACCTCAACATAGGAGTGAAAATTGAGTCTGTTTCAAACAAAACCTATATTTACTAGTGGTCTATCCTGTAACTGATTCATGTTTTTATCATTAATGCAGGAATTACTAATTTTACCAGAATTTCTACATGGAGCATATGAATATCGCCTGAAACTAACACTTGCTGGACATTTGAATTACTAGACAAATAATGAAATCCTGCTACAATATAAAACCTGATTATTACAATAAGTGAAATTCCAACTACAATGACTAATGTGACTACAATTAGTTAACTGGACTGTTAGTAATTCCAATTACAATGACTAAATTAATGAACTGAGGTTCAGTTACAAAGGCTAATATGATTGTCTATTTTAGTTGCATAATTTCTAGAACAGGAGGGAGAACAGTCTAGTTATACAAATTTTCAGAAATCCTAAGTCATCAAGTATCAATTGCTGCTACCACAGGTAAACTAATATATACACAACATTAACAGCATCAAACTGTCATATGAAGAATATATATATGAACGAAATAAAATCTAAACAATTCAAGCGCTTAAGTCGGCCTTTTATTCCAACAAACTTCAATTACAAATTTCTCGAGTTTTTGCCATTTGAGATCGAGTATGTACCTAGAAAATGAGGAAAAGTGAGAGAGTAATGGGTCAACAGTGCAGACAACAGTCAACAACAATGGTATATCAACAGCAGCACCAAAATCACCCCCAAACCCAAAATCAGTTCTAAAATAGCCCAGGAATGAACTCAGAAATTCAACAGCAGTCAATCGATAAAAAACAAACTCATTTGATCTCAAGTTTACTCGAAATTAAACTAGGAAGCTACAGGAAGATCAATGTAACAGTTTTAGGATTTTTGAAAGTTTTATATCGTTTTTTTATTTTGGACGGGATTTAAGATCTAAGAGTAGGCTTGAACTATATGATCAAATTTTTTTAGCTCCTTTGATTTGAAATTCAAACTTTGAAGTTCAGATTTGCAGAGAGGGTTTTGGGGGGGGGGGGAATTTTGGAGTTTCAAACTTGTTATTCAAGGCATGTGAATACCATTTTATAGGCCTCAGGGAGGGCAACCCTCAAATTTGGATTTTACATATCAGTCCCTCATTTATTTTCAGTTAGTCCTCTAGTTATTAACTTGTTATACAAGTAAGCACACCATATTTTCCTAAAATTCTAAATTAGACCCATTCTAGAACTACTTATTTAAGTTTTTAACAAATTCCAAGCCCTTGAACTACCCCAATTTCCCTTAACTTATTTCTAGAATCACTAACCTACCCTCAGCCATGATTAAATCATGGTCAACTAACACAAACATGAATTTTAGCTGTAAAATTGTAATCCCTATCCAAACTTATTATTCTATTAATTGAACCAAATTAATGAACAACAATTAACATAACACTATGCTAAAACTAACACAAGCCACTAATAACACTGAACACGAAGAAGAAATTTAATAAGAAATTAAAAAAATTATAATAACAGGGCAGAGAACAATTACTAAATCTCATGAATTTAACCTAAGCATTTATTCTAATAGAACAACGATTAGCTAGGATTGAACTAGACTAAAGAAAATCAAAATCATATAGAAATTAAAACAATATTAAATTATCAAAAAACAACATGAATAAAACTAACAAAAATCAAAACTAAAGAAAAACAAAAAATAAAAAGAGAAGAGAAACTCACTGATTTCAAACTTCATATGATTCATTGACTTCGAATTTGGCTTCCAGTTAATGTTGCATGTTTATTTCGTCTGAAATAAACATGTAACATTAACTTAAAGTCAATCGAGCATTCGAATTCCCAAGATAGACACGAACTGTAACGATCCGACTGATCGTTTTGCATTCTCGAACACCGTTCCTTTAAATAATCCTTTCTGCATTTGCTTTAGCTAAAGTATGACTGGCGGGGGTGGGTGGTTCGGAAGTTATAAGAATTTCGGGCAAGAATAAGCCTATTCACTTCATTTAATATCTTCAAAAAAGCTAAGTTTGACTTCGGTCAACATTTCGGGAAAACGGATCCGAAATCATGATCCGACAATTTTGACGGTCCGTGGGAAAATATGGGACCTGGGCATGTTCCTGAAATCAAATTCCGAGGTCCCTGTGCCGAGTAATGAAAATTTTTCTAAAAATTGTTAAGTTAAGTTTCAAAGAATTAAATAAACTAAGAAATTATTGTTTTTATAGGTATCGGGTTCGGATTTCAATTCCGACACTTGATATGAGTCCGAAATATCATATAAGATATACCTGTAAAGTTTGGTGTCAATACGAGTAGTTTAAGGGCGTTTTGACCCGTTGGTAGGAAATTGAGAACTTGAAGTTCATTAAGTTTGATCAATTGATTTTGGGGTCCGATTCCTTGGTTTAATAATGTTTTGGGTGTTCCGAAGGTTTGAATAGGTGCACCGCATGATTTCTGACTTGTTGGTATGTTCGGGCGGAGCTTGGGAGCCCCGAGCGTCAAATGGTCAAGGTTCGAGCGAAGTTAGAAATTTAAGGAGGGGAACATCTGCTACTTCTGTCAAAACCGCTTCTGTGGCTCTTGGACCGCAGACGGAGGCCGCAGAAGCGGTCAACCACCCCTTACCCAAAAAATGCACACGTGGTCTATTTTCTGCACGTGCGGGACCACAGAAGATGTCCCAAGACTGCAGAAGCAGAAATCGCAGGGGCAATGAGCTCCTCAAATGCTTTTATCTTCCATTTTCTCTTCACTTGGGCGATTTTGAAGATTCCAAAGAGAGTATTTCCTCCTAGTATCACAAGGTAAGTAATTCCCACACACTCTTAGCATAAATATATAAATATTAAATAGATTTAACACCAAAAACATCAAATAAAATCTAGGGTTAGGGCTAGACCTAGGGTTATGAAAAAAACTATGATTTCACCACTTAATTAGTTATGTATTTGAACTGAAATTTTCATATTAGTAATCCTTAGGTTATAGAGAATAATTTCTTCGAAAAATCTCGGATTCGGGCACGTAGGCCCGGGGTCGGAATTTAGCAAACTTGCGGGGAAGGTTGAGAAATCACTTAATTAGCTAGAATTAAACCTTGTGAGCAATTATTGATTAGTTCTTGCCTTATTTAAACTAGTTGGTGCTTGTTCGATTTCGAATTGATCTTGGAGCCTAGTCTTGTGGTTGAAAGAACGCTTTGAAGCGATGTGAGTCTCCTTTCTAACCTTGTAAGAGGGAATTGTCCCCTTAGGTTTCGTGTTAAGTACTTGTTGCTAAATGCGGGGACTACGCACGCGTTATGTGACGAGAGCCCGTGCATAGCTACTACTATGTTAGATGTCTGGGTAGCTTAGTACCTACATCATGCCTATTAAATATGTTCTTTATGGTACATTATTGTCATGGACACCTAGTATGTACTACAGATATAAAATGGAGGATATGAGCTTATTTATATAAAAAAGATTTATGTTGATTTGATATTTTGCCTATTTATGTGTCATTTTATGTTAACTTGATATATATATATTATCCTTAATTGTGGAGATCGCCTCGGTATGAATAGATGCATCTATAGGCGCACCGTCGACCCTCGGCAAATACACATTTATTTATGTTGGTTCGGGCCGTCGCCTCGGTATTATGTGCGCATGTTAATTGTGGAAAAGCTTATATATGTGCTTTATTCACTACTACAAAAAAGTCACTTGGCGGCAATTATTTAGCGACAATAAGGCAATGATGGCTAATAAATTCTTTAAGCTTAAATATTAGCGGCATATAACCATTAGCTAGTAAAAGATATCCTTTAGCGGCAATATAAAATAATAGTCACTAAAAATTATTAATTAAAATTAATCTTTTATTATTTTAACTTTTGCTCCGCAGAACTCTTTGAGTCCGGAACCGAAATAATATTGAATAAAACAAAAAATACCAAAATAAACCAAAAAAAAAAATTACGAAATTACACATTTCGCAGTATAAAACTGCGAAATGTACAAACGGACGTTTGTACATTTTGCAGTTTTATACTGCGAAATGGATTAAAATTTTTTTTTTTTTGAAAAATAGGCGTTAGTGTAAAAGAATAATAAATTTTTTTTTAAAAAAAAATAAGGCATTTCCCAGTATTGTACTGCGAAATGCCCCCCCTTTGTTATTTCGGCAACTCTTTCTCCTCTCAATCTCTCAAACTCTCTCCCAAATCGGCCACCCCTCAACTTCTCTCTAATTTTTTGCCAAAATTTTGATTTCGAAGTCCCACCCGTCCCCTTCAAGTGCAACACAAGTGGGGCCCACACGAAGATACTGTTGGACACGAATTCGGTAACAAAATTTCAGTTTTACAACTTTAATTTGAGGTATTTGAATTAATTTTATTTTATAAATTATTAGAAAATATGTTAATGTTGGTATATTTATTGTTTTAGTATTACTTTAATATGTTATTGTATATCATGTTAGCGTAGAGCCTGTTAGCGTAGAGCCTTGTAGCGTAGAGCCTTATTAAATTTTAGCGTAGTCTTTTAGTATGAAAATATTTAAATTGAGATTTAGAATAATTAATCATTATTATGTGGTCCCGGGCCTCAAAAATCAAGCCCGGAACCTTTAAACAACCGTTATATTAAATTATACGTAATTTAATTAATTAAGTTAACAAAATTATGAAAATATTAAAATTGAGATTTAGAATAATTAATCATTATTATGTGGTCCCGGGCCTCAATAATCAAGCCTGGAACCTTTAAACAACCGTTATATTAAATTAAACGTAATTTAATTAATTAAGTTAACAAAATTATGAAAATATTAAAATTGAGATTTAGAATAATTAATCATTATTATGTGGTCCCGGCCTCAAAAATCAAGCCTGGAACCTTTAAACAACCGTTATATTAAATTATACGTAATTTAATTAATTAAGTTAACATAATTATGAAAATATTAAAATTGAGATTTAGAATAATTAATCATTATTATGTGGTCCCGGCCTCAAAAATCAAGCCCGGAACCTTTAAACAACCGTTATATTAAATTAAACGTAATTTAATTAATTAAGTTAACAAAATTATGAAAATATTAAAATTGAGATTTAGAATAATTAATCATTATTATGTGGTCCCGGCCTCAAAAATCAAGCCTGGAACCTTTAAACAACCGTTATATTAAATTATACGTAATTTAATTAATTAAGTTAACAAAATTATGAAAATATTAAAATTGAGATTTAGAATAATTAATCATTATTATGTGGTCCCGGCCTCAAAAATCAAGACTGGAACCTTTAAACAACCGCTATATTAAATTATACGTAATTTAATTAATTAAGTTAACAAAATTATGAAAATATTAAAATTGAGATTTAGAATAATTAATCATTATTATGTGGTCCCGGGCCTCAAAAATCAAGACTGGAACCTTTAAACAACCGTTATATTAAATTATACGTAATTTAATTAATTAAGTTAACAAAATTATGAAAATATTAAAATTGAGATTTAGAATAATTAATCATTATTATGTGGTCCCGGCCTCAAAAATCAAGCCCGGAACCTTTAAACAACCGTTATATTAAATTATACGTAATTTAATTAATTAAGTTAACAAAATTATGAAAATATTAAAATTGAGATTTAGAATAATTAATCATTATTATGTGGTCCCGGGCCTCAAAAATCAAGCGTGGACCTTTAAACAACCGTTATATTAAATTATACGTAATTTAATTAATTAAGTTAACAAAATTATGAAAATATTAAAAGTGAGATTTAGAATAATTAATCATTATTAAGTGTGTCTTCATCTATGCAATAATTAATTTTTCTTATTTATAGTACACGACATGGCATCTCGTCAACCTGCACACCCTGGACCTTTGGCAGCAGGATTATTAGTACTGCAGGGTGACCATAGATCTGAGTCTATTTGGCACGGCCAGCTAGCTCTTCAGACTATACGCCCCAGGAGGCCGGACGATCTGTGGGAGTTTTTGGCGCAGCATCTCTTTCATCCACGAGTTGTAGACCTTCTACAGCAGACCGGCTTGTACAGCATATTTGAGCTGGGACGGATGCAGCTTGACTGGTCGCTCATCACAGCGTTGATAGAGCGGTGGCGACCAGAGACGCATACATTTCACCTGCCTACTGGAGAGGCTACGATCACTCTCCAGGATGTGCATGTGTTGTACGGATTGCGCATTGAGGGCCGCGCATTGACACTGCCCCAGGAGTGGAGACGGATGACCCGTGCACAGCTGGCGGATGTGATGGGGCGGATGACAGGTTTGACCCGGCGGGCGACCGTGGTGGTTGTCGTGTCCAGCTATCATTGATTAGAGCGTCCATGGCGGAGTTGCATCCACAATTCACGCATGAGACAGAGGACTTGTGGATTATCTGTTAAACTCGGATGGCATTACTCATGCTATTTTGGTGTGTCTTGTTTCCCAACACGTCGGGGAACAAGATATCGATGCGGTTTCTCCACTCTCCGGAGGATATGGAGTAGGTGCATCAGTACAGTTGGGCAGCTGCTGTTCTGGCGTATCTCTACAGGAGCATGTGCCGGGCTAGCATCGGTGCAGCTACTGATATTGGTGGTTTTTTGCCACTCCTTCAGGTGCAAAATACTTTCAAAATTAATTAAGCACAAATTATATATTGTGAAATGACTCATAATTTACATCAATATTTTTTCTTAGGTTTGGGCGTGGCAGCGTATCATGCCACTACAGCCACCTCTGCCGGCACAGGACTATCCGCCCCTCCCGCTAGCTGTGAGATGGATTCTCCGGCGGGGGAATTACCGAGGAGTGGATGTGCACCACAATCTCCCCCTTATTAGGGACCAGTTGGATATGTTGCATACTGGACAAGTAAACATCTACATAAAGTTGGTTGTTTTAAATGTAGTTGTACCTTGCATACTAATTTATTGTTATTCGTTGTAGTTCATCTGGATGTCGTACACTGATGAGCTACTTGCGCACCTACCTGCTATTTGCTCGGCAGACCGGCTCATATGGAGCAGCTCCGTCCCATTGATATTCTGGGAATTTGTTGAGTATCATGCGACGGAGCGTGTGCTTCGTCAGTTTGGTCGTCATCAGCCGGTACCGAGTGATCCCTCCTGGGACCCTACTCATTATCAGCGTGACGACCGTCACAACATGAGCCGGGATTATGTAGCGTGGCTGTGTGACCAGGTAGTTCATTGGGAGGAGCGAGCTCAGCGCATCCCGCCACCGCCGACACCGTACCAGGAGGCTAGTATTGCGATTTATGAGGGCTGGTACAGACGTCACACCCGAAAGTATGTGGGGAACCCCATCCACATGCTTGACGACCGGTACAGACCATTTGCCGGACGGCACGAGTCACTGGTATGTTTTTTTGACTTATTAATATCATATAATTATGGCATAGAGTAATTTATTTACTAATTGACTTATTTCACAAGTTAGTTGGTTTCACCGGGTCTACCAGTCTAGTATAGATATCCAGCAGTGTGAAGACAACCCTAGACTGGTTGAGTATGGACAGGCGGTTGCCCAGATGTGTCGTTTGGGACTGGAAGAGGCGAGGGAGGGCAATAGGTTAGATGATGAGCCCGATTATATGGATGCAGACGCGTACCGGAGGGGTAGGCCAGTCCCCCGTGCAGGGGCTAGGGCTCGCAAGGGACGACGACGACGTGCACGGCGAGGGGGTGTTGAGGAGCCGGTCGACCCACCTGCAGGGTTTGGAGCTGGGGGGTTTGGAGATGAGCAGGAGGGTTATGTGCCTTATCCAGCTGACCCTTCCAGCAGCATGCAACGGGGTTTTATGACCTATCCAGCTGACCCTTCCAGCAGCATGCAGCGGGGTTTTATGACCCATCCAGCTGACCCTTCCAGCAGCATGCCCTCATACGACCCTGGCAGCAGTATGCCCTCATACGACCTTCGGTTGTCATTGCCAGCGACACAGATGACCCCATCCGGACCATTGTAGATTATGGGTACCTTTGACGGGGATGTACATGAGTACTTCGCTGGCACATCTACTGCAGCTGAGCATCGGCCGACCCGTGACGTGGATGGCGGTCGTAGGTTGAGTTATACATCGTCCCCTGCATTTGATGCGGTATGTTTGTATTACTTTTGTTTTTCAATTCTACATTATTTTACTTTCGATGCAATAAATTCATTACATGTATTTTTATGCAGTCTTCATCTCAGACCATGTTTGACCATACTACATGCGATGATGAGCTGACCATCGATGAATATACGCAGGACCTCGACGAGACCATTGTGAGAGAAATAATTTGTTAACCATAATAATTTAAATACCTCTCTTATTTTATCTAACATTACTTATTTTTTATAGGTTGGTGCCGGCCCAACGGCCTATTCCTCCGACCCTGCAAGTTGTGCTGTAGATGCCACTGCACATCCTCCCATAAAGAGGCGGCTTGACGATGATGATCCAGATAGTGTGCCAGACCGACAGGGTATGCGGCTTAGGCCAGCAGCATATTTGAGGCACAAAGCATGCGGCACTCATTGATTTCATTATGTATATACACTTGTGTAAATAACATTTATTGTGAATAAATAAATATTTTTTGATTTCATTAATGTGTAAATACAAACATAGCATTAATAGTAGAAACAACACTTCCAATTCAAATATAAATAAAGGAATAAATAGAACAATGAGCCAAATATCTATATATAAAATAGAACACAAACATAATATTCCAATAAAACTTAAAACATAATATTCCAATATAACTTAAAACATAATATTCCCATAAAACTTAAAATTGTTCAATATAAACACAAACATACTATTACCGTTAAACTGAAATGACACTTAAACGAGAGTAAAATCAAGTAGACAAATCTAAAACGCAACTAATCACATAGTACGAATTGTTTCGTCTATGAGCTTCCATTTATTCTGCGTTCTAGCCACTTAAATTGTTCTAGCAATCGTTCTTGTTCGTCTTCTAACTCTTTTACTCTCGCCTTAAGCTCCGCAATTTCCTGTTTATTTTTTTGGTTTTCTCCCATAGCTGATGCCAATTTCCATTCCGCTCTTAGTTTTTTATTTTTTTCTTTCCTCACCTCGTCCCTGAGTTCTATCCTTCTTATATTGCTATTGTAGCTGCTTTCTGCTTGGGCTAACCACATATTATGCAGATTAAGCATTCGTTCTCTGTAGTTTGCTTGGAGACACTGTTCCTCAGCCCATTCATTGAACTCACACATTGGCTCATTCGGATTTTTGTAGCAATCCATCCGGTTCATGCACATCCAGTAGTGGCGTCCAACATCATCACCTTCCCAACATGTTTGTTGCACACATTTTTTTCCACAGTAACACACTGGTGTTCCATATTGAGCCATTAAAAATATTGCACAGTAACACACTTTGAAAATATCAAACGTTCGCAAGAAATATTTGCGCTTTGTAAGATTTTAAGCACATGTAATGACGGTAATGAGCCCCGTATTTATAGGCAACTTAAACATAAATCGTTATATAATACTACGAATTGCATTTCGTAGTATTGAACTACGAATTACAAAAAATTGCAGCTTTTTCGTAAGAAGTGACAACTTTACATTGCAGCTTTTTCGTAAGAAGTGACAACTTTACATTTCGTAGTATTGACCTACGAATTACATTTTGTAGTATTGAACAACGAATTACATTTCGTAGTATTGAACTACGGATTACATTTCGTAGTATTGAACTATGAATTACATTTCGTAGTATTGAACTACGAATTACTAGGACACTAAAAATCACATAATTTTCAGGTTTTTTCAAATAAAAGGACAAATTTATATTTCGTAGTATTGAACTACGAATTACATTTCGTTTCGTAGTATTGAACTATGATTTTTAGCTTTTTTGAAATAAAACGACAAATTTACATTTCGTAGTACTAAACTATGAATTACATGGACGAAATGACATAGATATGACAATTCACATGGTTTTCATAACTTCACTTTTCGTATTATTATACACTATTTAAAATTGCACAACATCACATTAAGAAAATTACAACAACATACGTAATTTGAAGAATAATTTTATTTCAAATGCACAAAAGGTACTACATACATATATTACAACTAATAATACAAAAATAAGGAACTAATGTTATGGTTGATAGTTGGGTACATTGGACGAACTTGCACTTGAAGGACATTTACGGCGGTCATGTCCAGTTTGGGAGCATATGCTACATTTACGTGCATAAACAGACTCACCAACATCCATTTGGTTTGGTATACGTGTTCTCTTTTGTACTCTCAACTTGCGCAAGTACTCCTTGTTACATACCAACTTAAAAGGTTCCGTCGGCCAATAATGCTCAACACCTAAAGGATGCAACTTCCCACTATACGTGTCTACGTATGCTGCAACACTGTAGTGCCTATCAATGTAGTTTGTTGCCCCATAGCCAACTTGTTGAAAGCACTTCAATGCATGTGGGCACGGCATGTGGTAGATGGTACATTTCCCACACGAACATAACCTTCTACTTTCATTCACCGTATGTATATTATTCCCACGGTGTCCACGATTACCTGTCTTAACTTCGAAAACACCTTGTTCATTGTCGTACTGAAGATAAGAATGCCACTGTGCTCGCTTCCTGTACTTTTCGAATCTTTCCATGGGTTTTGGCATAAATTCAACACCTCTATCCAACAATGACGATGCGGCTGCATGCCTTTCAACAAATCTCTCTGCACTCTGTTTGAAAGTCATGCGGACCATGGCAGTGACAGGCAGTCCACGGGCAGATTTCAACAAGCCATTAAATGACTCCGACACATTCGTGGTGAGGGCTCCCCATCGTATGCCACCATCAGCATGCAATGTCCACATTTGAGTGTCATGTTGCATCAACCAACTATAGGCTCGTGGTTCCAACTGCCGGATTGCTTCCATGCACCTATTGAATTTACATAGGTGGTGCTCAGTTGCAGCCATCCACATTAAGTCATGCAACGCCTTGTCAGGAAATCTCTTTTGAAAATTGGCCTTTAGGTGCCTCACACAGTAACGGTGGTATGCATGCGGTGCTTGCCATTCAGGCAAGTGACGTACATAACTTAAAATACCACCATGCCGATCAAAAATTAGACAAATACCTGAACGCTGTTTCACAACATGTTGCTTCAAGTGGTTCAAGAATTGCGTCCACGTCTCTTCACTTTCGTTCGCACAAATGGCAAAAGCAAGTGGAAATATTTGGCCATTGGCATCTTTAGCAACTGCAATCAAAAGCTTAATATCATACTTTCCATAGACATGAGTACCGTCTATGGAAATTACAGGACGACAATGCACAAAACCATCTATTGCTGGTTTAAATGACCAAAATAGATAGTTGAATATAAATTCCGAACCGCCAGGACTTCGCTCGCGCCTCCATTCAACAATAGTACCGGGGTTAAATTGTTGCAGTGCAACCATGTACGTGGGAAGATTGTGAAAAGAACTTATCCCAGTCACCATAAATTAGTTCAAAGGCACGTTTGCGACCGAGATATGCCTTTCTTTTAGTTATAGTACAACCATACTCCTTGTGGACAACTGTAATACACTCTTTAATCTTAAATCTAATAGACACTTCCAAAAATGGAACCAAGACAAGGGAAATCAAGTCAACATCCAGGTTGAAGTGGTTCTCATTGAATGTGTCCATTTCACATCTATGATCGCTAATAAATTTACCAACTTTCCACAAACCGGATTTTTTCTTTGTAGCACGAAGCATCCAATGACAGCCCAAGAACCACCTGCGACATACAACCTTGTATCTATCCCTAGTTGACTCAGTTATCGTCATCTCACGACACTCCCTTATGCTATAGATTTTTACAGCCCTAACTAGGCGAGCTTTGTCGGGGAAATACATGCCCTTTGTAACAACACCTGGTCTACATTCATCCCACATCTTCGATCGTAATTCATCATAATCCCTTGTCAATGCATCAACATTAGGCATGGCGAGCAAATTATCAAGGTATGAAATATTTCTCTCATGAAAAGGCACGTGGGATTCATACACTCTTCGTCTAACGAGGGGGGAGAGGAACAACATGCTCCCTAGTCAAATAGGCTCCACATTCACTTCCTTCTCCTCATCGTCACCCTCCACATCATCACCCTCCTCACGGAAGGGTGTCTCATCACCAGACTCATCCGCATTGTTATCGTAATCACTATCATCCTCCTGACTCTGCGCATCTGCTAAGTCACGAGTAAAAACATCGTGTACGGGCAACTGTGTTAGTCCAGGAGCTTCAAGAAGCTCGTTTTCACTGCATATAACCAACAAAAATTTAAGTATCCTAATCGTATTGTCTTGAAATTTAAATGTACATATCACTACATCACTATACTTACAACTCGTATTGTCTTGAAGTTTCATGCTGGCTTTCTTGAGGTTGCTGATAACTACCAGAGGGACCACCGTGCTCCAATACTGCAGATTTTTGCAAATTCCAACTAGGGACGTGGTCATAATTTGTCAAATTCAATTCCGGACGATACACCCTATGAAAATTAGAACTATAAATACAAATCCAAATAAAACATAAAGAAAATGATTTCACTAAATTTAAGTTTACCAGTCGTCTTGTTGATTATACGAAGTAGTAACATTATTTTCTGGCTCCTCATTCGCCCGTGGTGACAAATTCAAATCAAGAGAACCTCTTCCATCTCCAACCTGTCCGCCTAATGCTCCTCCAAAATAACCATCCGATGATTGGGGGTTATCACTTATACGCACTTCCTCATTACTACTAAGGTCTTCAACCTTCACATACATTTCTAATAATTTTATTACAATGTATTCTCTATATTCGTCCGAAACCCGCAAAAAATCTCTAAGACTTTCATCATCGTCAATGTTAAACTCAGAATAATAAGCAAACCCATGCGGAGTCACTGAATAAGGAAATCTTCCGGTTACTTTAATGCTAACCGAACGCCTCCGCTCACTCATTTAACAACGATACCAAAGTATTGTATTGCATATTAAGCGGCAATTTAACATGACACTGTGGAGGAGAGCTATACCTCACTGAGTTATTATCCACAATAACCTCACCCCCAATACAATGAAACCCTCATTTTGGCAACTTGAGACATTATAAAAAATGGATTGATAAGGAGAAGAGAGAAAAACCGAAATAATTTGCGTTGATAGAGTTTTGATGAAGTTCAGTCGTCTATAAATAAGGAAATTTTGAGAATCAAATTCGCACTACAAAACTACGAATTATGAGTTTTAATTAAAAAGTGGGCCCATTTGCAGCCTATTTCGCAGTTTTGTACTGCGAAATAGCCTATTTCGCAGTACAATACTACGAAATAGGCCACTTTTGAAAACACGACCATTTTTAAAAAAAATAAATTAAAAAATGACATTTTGCAGTATAAAACTGCGAATTGCACTAACGGCCGTTAGTGCAATTCACAGTTTTATACTGCGAAATGCTTAATTGTGTATTTTTTTTTTGGTTTATTTCGGTATTTTTTGTTTATTTTACTATTATTTCGGTTGGACTCAGAACTCTTTCCCGTCGAGTTTTTTGATACCTTTTATCCTTTCCCTCCTAATTAGAAAATAATAGAACGATAACGATTGAATCGCTTCCCTCCCCAGTTGAATCGACTTTGCTACCAAAAAACCTAACTCGCTGCTGCGTCAACACCAGTGCAATTTACACGGCGTCAACGGCAGTGCCCATCTTATTCCCAGGTAAATTCTCTTTCTCTTCGATTTAATCAGTTAAAATCGATTTACTGTGCATCAATAATAGTGTTAACTTCTCTTATTCCAATCGATTTACAGTAGGTTTACAGTAAATCAATTCCTTACAATCAATTTACAGTAGATTTTGGATTGATGTTGGTCGATTGATTTACCGTAAATCAGTTCCTAACTTGTTGTTGCATCAACAGCCTGCTATACTGCCCGTCCATCTTCTTCCCCTGTTAAATCAGTCACTTACAATCGATTTACAGTGGATTTTGGATTGATGCTTGTCGATTGATTTACAATTGATTGTGTGTACATTAATCTGGTAAAAGTCATGTTATATGGCTGTTCTTATTAAGATGTAGAAATCCTGATTTAGGAAGTTTGTTTCGGCCGCTTATCTCTTATATCTAAATTTCTCCCATGTTATAAACCAATTTGGGGAAAGAAACTCATATAGTTGCCTAGGTTAATGTTCTTGCACATGGGACTCATGTTCTGTATGAAACGATATATGTAGCATGGACAAAGATTTTCAGATCCTTTAATAAGCATGGGCGCCCTTTGTTACTTTAAGAATGACCTTCAAATGGTGTAAAACAGGCCCTCGGCTATTCGTATGTTAGATATTGTTAAGTGCGTAGATAAAGAATATGCATATGTAGAGTACCACTGAGATATCTTTCTGATTGCAAAATCTATCTACTATCAAGACTTATTCTTTCGTGTTAAAGGCCCATGTCATGGGTGTGAGTTTGCTACAGAAACAGTTATGAATAATATATGGATTACACTTGTTCCAATAATGACTTCGAGGCTGCATATAAAGATGTCACAGGCTGTAACTGAAACAACACCCACGCTGCTCTGTTTCCTAATTAGTGTACGCTGTGTGTCTCAAAATAGAAAAGGAATCAATTAGCCAAATGAGATTGCAAGTTCCTCCACGTCCTAATCATTTGAAATCCTTCTCAATATCATGACCAATCAGTCCATTGTCAGTGATGGTAGCCATTTGGTTGATGATCATGTAAAGATGTTTGGTAACCTATGTTTTAGAGAATGACACCCCAATTATCCTGCAAGAACTAAATTCTCCTTCCATTCAAAATGTTTTAAGAGTCTTTTTGTTTGGTGTAAGAATTAGCAAAATGCCCCTTATCCAACTTAATAGAAATTAACACCTCATCCAACTTTGTTACAAGTAAGTACAAAACAAAACAAAAAAACAGAATCCTACCAGCTAGCGTTGGACATGAAGCCCCAACTCTAGGCTACATCTGGATCACCTAGGCTTAGTGAAAGTATTACAGTTAAAAAACCTACCCTTTTTGAACTTCTACTGGTACACAACTAAGGATACCAGTTCAGATAGATATTTTGCTCGCTAGCTTTTGATTGATACTCTTACCCCTTTCCTTAATTTCTAGTGAAGAAATGAATGTAGAAGTAAACCAACTATTCGGGTTCACAAATTGTTTGAATTAACTCCAAATAAATACCATAGTTAAAGGGTGACGATGCAAATTTGTCAACCAGTAAAAGATAACATATGAGAGTAAATTCCAAGACTTATAGGATCTTGGAACCTCAACTATTCTGTTCTAGCAAAACATTAGCATTTCTTATGTTTTTGGTAACTAGAAATCCCGAGGGTCATTGGTGCAAGGGTCGAAACTCGGTGGATGATGGACCCCACTCTCTACTCTTATCCACTTAAATGTCAAACTTTTGTCTGCAACAGGGTTCAAACCTGTGATAAACCACACATCACATGCTAGACTCCTACCATTAGAACTAAGTCCTAGGGGCACAAAACATTAGCAGTTCTGTTGCTCTCGGCTCCCGTTATCTACCACCACCTATATCAGTGTAGAAAAGTACCAAACTGACCATAAATTTTGCCCACTGAAGTTGGATTGACATATTTAACACACCTTAGTTGTCATTTTTTTTTTATGCCTGTGGTGTGGTGTCTGTGTCTGCTTGAGCGCACCTTGATTAATCACTGTCTAGCCTGTGCAGCCTACAAGTTTAGGTGACAACTGAACTTGCCCATAAAAGTTAGAGCATATGGGCTCATACTAAGTGTTGTAGATGTAATTCGCACCTAGCATTTTCAGGTTGTTACTCCCCAGTTTCCATTATATTTACTACTCCCTATTTGATTTACTACAGGCTCGCAATGTGTACTGAGGTTTCATTGGTCATATGTGCAGTCTATATTGATTATATGGATGTACATTTTCTATCTCTAGGTTTTGTTTGTGGCATAACATGAGATGTTGATGTTTCAGATTTTCAGTGTTATTGCAGATAAACCATGATACGCTCTTTGTCAAGTCGCGTATCAAAGAGAATACTCTCTTCTGTTATTCCTTGCTATGGAAATGCTTCTTCTTTCTCTATGGTCTTAAGACAACCATACAGAAGTTCAACTCTGCGACAGATATTTTATAAGTCACAACGAAATGCTATTCCTTGTGATTTCTTGAAATGGGGTTCGCTTGGTTCCATTAGGACATCAAAATTTGCTTCTGGCTTCAGCCCGTTGAAGCCAAAGCCCTTGGACTCTATTATTGACATGGAGAGGGCGAAAAACAAATCAGCTGAAGAGCTTGCTGACGTTTGGGATGATGTAATCTTTCAACCTTTCTTTTTTGTTATTTTGATAGTTTTCAAATGCATTGTTGGCTTTCTTGAGATAGTTTTCAGCCTTGAGTTCTGATTGTGGACTGTTGTAAGTTATATTAGTCATTCCATATGATGAACAATTCACAACTAGACCAAGCTTTTGTCATAGAAATGAGTAGGTTAGCCAGTTTCTCTTACTACACTAGAAATTTGAAGTCATCGAGGTCTAACTGATCATTATGATAAACTTGTAAAAGTGATTCAGGTAGCCAAAAATATATGTTGTCTGGTTTTCTAGTCTTACCTGTCCATGCTTGTTTTATGATTGCATTAAAATCTTCTTTAGATGACGGCTATTAATAGCATTTTATGCTGCAAATGGGATGAGGATTTGCAGGAGGGATTAGAGACCCAATTCTTTTGATCTTTGGTCTAAATGTACCCCTCCGACAGATTTTCTTGTGAAACTTAGTGTTTTTAAGCCAATCGATCCTATGATGTAATGCTTCAGAGATGCTTGGATTGTGGATTGCCTTCTCATGTTTCCCTTAGGAATCTGCTCTCCCACCAGATTTCTGTCATTGAAGTAATTTTAGCTATGAAAATCCATGTACCTTTACATGTCTTTATTTTATTAAGTTGGATATACATTTTGATCATAGTCTGCAGTCTTTGACTCAACTTGCTGTTTGATTCAGTAACTTTTGCTTTCCTAATGTGTTAGTGATTGCTGGAATGATCCTTTTCTTTCTCCCTTTTGTTCTATGATTATGTCATCTCAGTATCACTTGGGAAGAGGTCATATTGCAGCATCAATGAAAGCTAAGTTATATAAGCTCTTCGAGCAAAGATCTTCAAGTTGGTAAATATGCTGCTTCTTCTTATTCATTTGTTTTCTCGGACTCTAATAAGTTGCTTTGTTTAAGGCCACTTCCTTCCTTATCTTTGACATTTTACTTCTGTTTTCTTGTGTAGCCGATATTTTGTGATTCCACTGTGGAGGGGAAGTGGTTACACAACCATGTTTGTGCAAGGTCAGACTCATCTTGCTCCTTTTATGATTTAACAATCTCTGTAGATATGCATTGTAAAACCTATTATCATGTTGTAGACACTCTCCCTAAGAGTCTATCAAAAAACTATTCTAAGAGTTCCTCTTCTCTAGTTCTTATGCTATCTCAGAAAAGCAAAACGCCTTCCATCTTTTAAAGGTTCATTTTACAATGAACTTGTTATTTAGATTAATATTACGATTCGCAGTCATATATATAGAGTTTCCTCAAATGGTCACTCAACTTAAAGGAATTACCTATTAGTAAGGTCATTTATCTTTTTTTGTCCCAATAAAGCCACTCAAGCTCATACACATATCTTACAAAGTGACAATGGCTGCAACACCACTTTAAAAGTGACTTCAAAAGGTTTTTAATATAAAACCACTTACCATCCATACCATAAATAATATTTAACAACAAAGTAGGACCCCCACCTATTAAACAAATATGTGGAATCTTTACAATTTCAACCCAATAGAACACCAACCCATAAGCTCGAATACAACATCAAAATATGTAAAGTTAATATAGTTTAAAGTCTACTGAATGTAACTTAAACAAATCTGTAGAATCTTCTTCTTTCTTTAGTCGATTTAATATACGTAGTTGATGGTACACTACTTGTTTTATATTGGATCTACTTTGAGCAGTAACCATATGCATTGTGAATATCTGCTTATTGCCTGATTGTATAATACTTATTTGTATCTTTCTTGTAATAATTTTCAAGTAGAAAAGAAAATAATGGTTAATTAGACTAAGTTCTATGTAAAAGAAACCATCAAAGGCAAAGAGCAAGGCAATGCTGATGAACCTGAGAGGAGTTGAGTTTCAAGGTTACCTTGGTCTAAACTGCTGCAGTATTTGATACTTTGCATTTCAATCTAGTGACTAGTGCTTAGAAATTAGCCTGTCACAATGAGTTCCTCGTTTCCAGATAAATTTTTCCATGCACAGTTTAGTACTGATGTCTGCCAAACCAAAAGTGACGCGCTGACTCTTGCCTTCTCATAAAATTCATCCTCAATTTAACCTTGTAACAAATTTTTGAATCATGATCATATCCACACGCAATTGGTTCACCCAGCCTCAAACCGAGGGAAGTGGGACAAGAACAATTAGTGGTCCATTGGACTGCTAATCCTATACCAGAAATATTCAGTACTTGAGGAGTAATATTCGAGTAAAGATATAAGAAGTAATAAACTTACTCCATGGAAGAAGCAATACTTATCTTTTGGGGGCAGACTGACTCTAATGAATAGTGTCTTGGATGGGATACCCACATACACCATGTCCTTATTCAGTATGCCTAAAGCAGTAGAAAAGAAATTAGATTCTATAAGAAGGAACTTTTTGTGCGATGGAAGCTCAGACAAGAAGAAGACACATCTGATTAAATAGCAAATGGTTATTGAAGATAAAAAGAGAGGTGGACTAGGAGTGACGAATCTGAAATTGCACAATAAAAGCTTACTATTTAAATGGCTATGGAGATATAGTAGAGAGGGTGAGGAAGTTTGGCAGAAAATAATAGATGCCATTTATGGTGCAAAGATTGGGTGGAAACAAATTCCTTCTCAACTGAGAAGCTGTGGCGGGATTTGGAAAACGATTGGTGGCTGGTGGGATGAATTTTTACAGCACAGTTTAGTACGGATGTCTGCAGGGGAACCAAAAGTGACGCTTTGACTCTTGTCTTCTCATAAAATCCATCTTCAATTTAACCTTGAAACAAATTTATGAATCATGATGATATCCACACGCAAATGGTACACCCAGCCTCAACCGAGGAAAGTGGGACCAGAACAATTAGTGGTCTATCGGACCAGTGTTGTAAATAGCGCTCGCTACAGCGCTAAAGGCGTGTAGCGACGCAAGGCGAGCAGGTAGCGCCACACGGGCCCTGTTGCGTTGCGATCCAGAATAGCGAGCGCCTCTGCCTCTGTTGCGAGAGGCGAGGCGAGTGGCGAGGCGAGGCGTTGCTATTTTGTGTATAAGTCAAAAATTAAAAGCTAGCGTGATTTATACTAAACAAATAGGGCTTGGGTATCTGTACGACAACAATACCCTTCTTCTCCTCTTCTTCTTCCAATGATCAACAAATTAGGGCTTAGGTTCTGCGGTTCTGCCTCCTCTTCTTCTAGCAGCGACGACACCAGGTATGTTTCTTCTTCTCCTTTCTTTCTTATTTCTTATTTCTTTCTTCTTTCTTCCTAGCGACCAGCTCTGTCTTTCTTTCTTCTTTGCTCTTTGCTCTGTTTTTCTTTCTTCTCTTTGCTCTGTTTTCCTTCTTCTTTCTCTGTTTTTCCAATTTCTTCTTTCTGCCTAGCGACCAGGATATGTCAATTTTTTTTTCCAATATCCAAAACCAAGCAGAGGCTAAGTTTTGTGTCTCTGTTTTTTCAATTTTTCCAATTTCTCAGTTTTTCCAATTTCCAGTAACTTCTGTTCTGTCTCTGTTTTCTTTATTTTTCTCTGTTCTTTTCACTTTTTTGCTTAAATTATTTTTATATTTGTTATATTGATTTGTTGCTCTATTTTTCTATAAAACAGCGTTGAGTGATATATTTATTAAGTATCTATTGAGTCTTTAATTTTTGAATGATATATTTATTAATATATTATTATTATTGAGCTTTTAGTTATATGTATATAGTATTTTATATTTTTGTATAAATTGTCGCCTCACATCAAAAAGGCGAGCGCTACGCTGCGCGCCTCTCGCCTCAGTGAAGCGGGCCCTCGTCGCTATTTGTCGCCGCGCGCTATCCAAAACACTGGTATATCCATAGAACAGACAACAACAGCTACCCAGTATAGTCCCACAGGGTGGGGTCGGGGATCGGACTGCTAATCCTATGCCAGAAATATTCAGTACTTGAGAAATATACGAGTAAAGATATAAGAAGTAATAAACTTACTCCATGGAAGAAGCAATACTTATCTTTTGGGGGCAGGCTGACTCTAATGAATAGTGTCTTGGATGGGATACCCACATACACCATGTCCTTTATTCAGTATGCCTAAAGCAGTAGAAAAGAAATTAGATTCTATATGAAGGAACTTTTAGTGGAATGGAAGCTCAGACAAGAAGAAGACACATCTGGTTAAATAGCAAATGGTTATTGGAGATAAAAAGAGAGGTGGACTAGGATTGACGAATCTGAAATTGCACAATAAAAGCTTACTATTTACATGGCTATGGAGATATAGTAGAGAGGGTGAGGAAGTTTGGCAGAAAATAGTAGATGCCATTTATGGTGCATAGATTGGGTGGAAACAAATTCCTTCTCAACTGAGAAGCTGTGGCGGGATTTGGAAAACGATTGGTGGCTGGTGGGATGAGTTTTTACAGCATACTAGTTTGGAGATTGGAAATGGTGCTGGGATTAAATTTTGGCTGGATATTTGGTGTGGTAATGAGAGCTTCAAAAGCAGATTTCCAGATCTATTTAACTGTGCATTGAATAAAGAGGGGTTATATTGCAGGTTTTAAAGCAGACTCAGGATGGAATGTTATTTTCAGAAGAGATCTGATCGACTGGGAAGTGGACAGTTTCTGTGAACTGCTTCAGCTTCTGAGTTCATGTTCAATAGATCAACACAAAACAGATAGGCTAATTTGGATCTGAAGCAGGGATAATATATTCACAGTGAATAATTGTTACAAAATGTTGCAACAACAAACTAGTCAGGGAACTCTAAACTGGCCTTGGAAGATGATTTGAAGAACTAAAGCACCTATGAGAGCAGCTTTTTTTGGTTGGCTAGCAGCTACGGATGCCTGCCAAACTCGGCATAAGTTACAGAGGAGAGGGTTTTATCTGTGCAGTAGATTCTATTTTTGCAATGCAGAGGAGGAAACAGTTGAACATCTGTTCTTGCATTGCAAATTTTCAAGTCTTTGGTGCTACCTCAGAAGATTAGTAGCTTGCTGGAAATGTGGCAATCCCAGAGAGTAACAACAACAACAACAACCCAGTATATTTCCACAAAGTGGGGTCTGGGGAGGGTAATATGTAGACAGGCCTTACCTCTACCCGAGAGGACAGAGAAGCTGTTTCCAATCGACCCTGAAAAGAAAGGCAAACAAAAACAACATTAGTTACACCAGCATACATCGCATAAATAATTAACTAAACATAACAGACATATGTACCATAAATAAACCGGCATGCAATAATATTAAAACAGTAACTACCAGAAATGACTACCATAAGAGAACGCAAACTAATCCTCTATGGGTGGCCCGAACACGCCTCACCCAACCCGGGAAAGGAGTACGAAAAATCTAGTAGCCCCTATCCTACAACCCTGATACTAGACCTCCAGACTTTCCTATCAAGGGTCATGTCCTCGGAAACCCGCATCCTGGCCATGTCCTGCCTAATTACCTCTTCCCAGTATCTCTTAGGCCTCCCCCTGCCTCGCCTCACACCGACCACCGCTAGCCGCTCACAACTCCTCACCGGGGCATCGGGGCTTCTCCTCCGCACATGCCCGAACCACCGAAGCCTCGCCTCTCGCATCTTCTCATCCACTGAGGCCACCCCCACCTTCTCCCGAATAACATCGTTCCTAATCTTGTCTAACCTGGTGAGCCCGCACATCCACCTAAACATCCTCATCTCCGCAACCTTCATCCTCTGAACATGATATTTCTTCACCGTCCAACACTCCGTCCCATACAGCATGGCAGGTCTAACCACAGCTCTATAAAACTTCCCCTTGAGTTTCTGTGGCACTCTCTTATCACACAAGACTCCTGATGCAAGCCTCCACTTCGACCACCCCGCCGCTATACGGTGAGTGACATCCCCGTCTATCCCCCTGAATCACCGATCCAATGTATCTGAAACTATCCCTCTTGGCTATGGCCTGAGATCCAATCATCACGCTTCCTCCCACTTCACTCGGTTCAACGCTAAACTTGCACTCCGGATATTCTGTCTTAGACCTGCTTAGTTTGAAGCCCTTAGACTCGAGAGTCTGTCTCCATTCCTCTAGCCTCTAGTTAACACTGACCCTCGTCTCGTCTACCAGGAATATGTCATCAGCAAATAGCATACACCAAGTCACATCCCCTTGAATATGCCGCGTCAAAGCATCCATCACCAAGGCAAACAAGAGAGGGCTAAGCGCAGATCCTTGATGGAGCCCCATAACCACCGGAAAATGGTCTGAGTCGCCACCCACTATCCTGACCTTAGACTTTGCTCCATCGTACAAGTCCTTGATTACTCTGCTGTAGGCTTCCGACACGCTCTTAGCCTCCAGGCACGTCCATAGCACCTCCCTAGGGACCTTGTCATACGCCTTCTCCAGAGAGTAAAAGGAGCTTAAAGCTAATATGGAAAACGATTCCCAACTGCATAATGTGGACATTATGGCTGGAGCGAAATAAAGCATGCTTTGAGGGAAAGAGACTGCAGATTGCCAGAGTCATAAACAAAACTTCTCCGCTTGAGTTTTATATCTTACCATTTTGATCTGTTTTTTATTCCTTGCCTGGTTTACCCACGTATGGAATCCTTAGTCGTTTCTGAGGCTTCTTTTAAAGGTAAAATGCCCTGTGCTTTTTGAAGACTGCAGTTATTGATATGTTTGTTGTTTTCTCAGTACTGCTAGTATGGAGTTCCGTACTCATTAGTACACTGTTAGGAATCAAACTACATAAACAAGAATTACAGGGAAGCAAGTATTTAGAAGAGACACAACTTTAAGGCATAAACCAGAACATTCAGTAACAATCAAACACCTGAATTCAGCAATTAAAGTGTACCAATCCTATAAGAAGCCCTCAAGTTTAAGTGAGCAACTTGAAAACCCGCTTGCGAGGTCTGTAGCAACAATTGGATATCATCCAAACATTCTCAAAGTTGTCTACCATCAAAATATGCTAAACCCTACTATTCTAGGAAAGATAGTATTAGTATTAGGTCTAATTATTATACAGAAATGATTTAACAGTCCCTAATTTGGCCTAAAAAGTAAATTGACCGAAATTGGAAAATCAGCCTGGTAGGCCTTCATTTCAATCCCGGTCTGGACCCTACGATTGCGTCTTCAGTGAATCAGCCTCCCATGCATCGCAGTCTGGGACACCGCAATAGCGGACTTATCAGGATCAGTGTTATCAAAGGCGAAAAGCGCAAAAAAGCTCTAAGGTGTGTTGGAGCTTTAAGCGCAAAGCGCAAATAAAGCACGGGCTTTAATGAAAAAAGGCGCAACTGGAGAAAAAGTAAAAATATGTATCTGTAGTCCAAGATTAATAATTATAAGCATGAATAACAAATATATGGTGAAAGAAATTGAAAAAGAATTACGATAAAGTGAAATATCAATTGTTTAATGATACCTTTTCAAGATTACACTCATTGACAAGTAAAAGTATGCCTAAGAGCCTTGATGCGATACTAAAGCGCCCACAAAGCAAGGCGAAGCGCTCAACCTGTTTTGAGCCTCACTTCAGGCTTAAGCGCGCCTTTGACAACACTGATCAGGATTGACCCTTCTCGCGATCGCGGCATGGAACCTCATGATCGCAGTCTGGGACCCCGTGATCGCGGACTTCTCAAGGATCACTCTTCTTGCAATTGCAGCCTGGAACCTCGTGATCACGCTTGCTTCATCTTCGCGCAATTACGTCTGTGTGTGTTCTGCATAGAAACTGCAGCCTACAACTTCAGTTTTTGGCCTCTTTGGGTGTTTTCTCCCTTTGATACTTGAACGTCGTCATCTTCTATGAGTTGTATGAAGTTGTATAACATTGTAGGTTTCCACCAACCCCCCTCCTCCATGGTTTCTATCCCCATTGCAAGAGTTTGTAAGTCTCTTAACTTCTTGGCTTGTGATCTTGTGAAGGGTCTTGAGACTTGTAACCTTGGCTGCCATCATACATTCCATCCAATATTGGGTCCAAGATATGTGGCAAATTTCTACTAAATATAAATTACCTATAAAAGTTTCAAGTAATCAAAAGTAAACAATATCGTTTCTCACATAAATATACTTTAGAAAGGAAAAAAAAAGATGTAGTATCGTAGTGCTTGGACTGCACCTAGTTTCTAACCTTTATACCAGCTGAACATAAATGGTTCTGGTTGTACATGTAGTTAGCCAGCCATTCCTTTGGGCATCTGTACTGTGAATATCATATCTGTTCCTTCTTCAATTTTAAGCTGCACTTGTAGATCAACCTCTCCCACCTCTCCTCCCCATCCCAAAACTGAAGCAAAAAGTAGTTGCGAGGAAAAGATGAATTTCACAGAATATCTGTTCTCTCCAACTGAACCTGTACTTTTCTGGTTAATCTGCATAAATCAAAATATTGTGTATGCTTAAAATTTGTTGGCCAATGTCCTGTGTGACATCAGCTTTAGCGCTGTGTATTAAATGCAACATCAAAGTTCGGGTTATAGGTTCCTTTAATTTCATGATATGCCTATATCACTTGCAGTCATTCATTACCATTTATTGAACCTTCATGCAGTGCAGGCGCCACACATGCTTATCACAGGCCTTGAAGATTACAAGGCAAGAGGAACTCAAGCTTCTCCATACTTCACAGTTTCTTACTACACCGAATTTGCTGAAAGCAAGGATCTGGTTCTTGTTCGAGGGGACATTGTCTTTACTAGCAAGCTCACCGACTCGGAGGCAAAATGGCTTTTGGAGACTGCACAATCTTTTTACTTGAATGATGTCAGGTACAAACTAGTGGAGCGTTTCAATAGAGAAACGAGGGAATTCGAGTTCAAAGATGTTTTACAAACTTTGGAGATGCCTATATTGTGATTGAAACATCTGAATCAATCTACTCGTAAGAGAAATCCAAATATACGGAGTTTGGTCAAAATGGATCATTCAGAAATCAGCATCAAGAGAGTTGTTGTTCTCCTGCCATTCTGACAGGTAATTGTGTCTGTCAAGCATAATGAATGTATTGCATTAGCAGACAATCTTTTCTAGTTTTGATTATTCATTGAGGCAAAAGTCAAGTATCTTCATGGTGTTGTTTTTCTTTCTTTCTTTTCAATAATAGCAATTATCTTTTAGGGAAAAAAAGAAGATAAGAGGGCTGATGGTAGCTGTGTTGTATTTCTCAAAGAAAGCCTTTTAATTTCATAGATCTGCAATAAATCTGATTTTAGGTCTGTCTTTCAACTTCTTATAACACCTTGAATTACCATGGTTTCTCACCTGTAAACTTGTGCATTTGGAGATATACATAAACAATGCCAAACAGTCTCAGGTGAAGTTTTCTCTTCTTCTTTTTCCCCCATATGTGTGATGTTGTACTTTCTGTTAGATGTGATTATTTCTAATCTTATATGATTACACGTCTATTTCTAATGTTGGAGATGCATGTTTTGTGATGAAATTACTTAAATTGATTATATCATAAGAGCAATCGGAAATTTTGATGAGGAAGGATCAATACAACAATCAGCAACAATGGAATTGGCAGTTCTTTTCGTCATTCCAAGGGAAAAAACTGTGTTTATCTAGTAGAATATTTGAATGGGATGTTATTAACAATCTTTTCTTGTTCTGATTCCCTTTTTTTCTTTTAAAACAAAAATCCATGTTACATTCTAATAAGGTTGATGGTAGCTTGAAGATTGTGTCTAGAGAGATTTTGTTGAGCTACTATAAAGAGAGATTTGGTGTAATGGTAAAAGTTGTTTCCGTAAAACGGTATAGTTGAATCTATACTTGGATCTATACTTTCGGGAACAACAACAATATCAGTAAACAAGAAGATAAAATTATATTGAGCTTTGAATAAAATATAATGTATGTTTGCCAAAAAATTCGTATTAATGTCCTATGATCAAGTCTCTCTTTAATGTCAATTATGAGGGCCATTGAAGAATGTGTAACGACAGGTAATGAATGTCATATTTGATGGGCCATGTGCTAAATACTGTAGAATATTCCTCATTAAATGCTACCGAGTGGCAGCTATTTATTTTATCTTTATGAGTATTATTTTCTCCAGTAACATACGGTATCGTTGTCTTCGGATTCAACTATCTTCTGTCTTCAGCTCCACATGTCACTTCCTCATGCGATCATTTAATATAAACATATTTTACCCTATACAGTTGCCATGTACGTAAGATTTAATATGGTCCGCATGTCGCACATAACGGAAACTTAGTGCACCGAGTTCTTTTATTATAAAGATCTATGAAGCAACAAAAATAATTGAGTATGAGTCCAAGTTGGATTATCCCTATTTCTAGTTCAAATCCTGTAATTAAACTAATCGATGCTTTAACTAGTTCGGTTTCTTGTTAGTCAAGTTTTTCTAGACTAAATTCTTCTTCTCAAGTAAGAACAAAGTCAAATAGGCATGAATCAATTTTTGCAACCATCAATTCTTTTTTTTTTAGTAAATAAAATATTTCTATTAACCAACTGGAAGTATTACATAAAAAAAACATGCATACAGAAAACACAGTTTTAGCAGATTAGAACTCTCTATCTCCTATAACTTAAAAATCTAAACAGGATAGAAATTCATGGATTGCAATTGTTTAATGATCTTAGTTTGCGAATTTACTTTATAGAATATGTCTTGGATGATGATTCAAATAATAGCTTCAGTACTTCTGCATTTATCTTGAAAGATCCTTTGATTTCTCTTTTTCTAAATTTGATATACACTCCCAGCTACTGTCATTCTGAACACATGTGCAATTTGAGACCAATAGGTTTATATAGAAAATAATACATTTTTTATAAGTTGGGCCCTGCATGCATATAATAGATATTTAGTTGTCCAAGTAGTGGCATCCTCTCTAAAAAAGGGTTGACATTGCATTATAGATAGTTTCTTAGTGCTTAGTGGCACTCCAAGATATCCAAATGGCAATTCACCTTTCCCAAAGTCAAGAATATTCAAAATTTGTTGTTTGACATCTGGCTTGACCCCTCCAAAGTAAATTGAACTCTTTGATACATTAGCTACAAGACCTGAAGCAGCAAAAAATTTCAAGAAGTGGTTATACAACTTGGTAACAGAACCAATATCCCCTCTACATAAAAGAAGCAAGTCGTTAGCAAAACCAAGTTGCACTAATCTCATCTTAGTATACTTCGGATGATAGTTGAACTCTTTTTCATTGCTTAAAGTTCTCAGTATCCTACCAAAGTATTCCATAATAAGAATAAACAGAAATGGAGACGGTGAGTCTCCCTGTCTAAGACCTTTCTTAGCTTTGTATTGGCACATATTCGACCATTCTATGACCAGGGGGTCAACCCCATCACGACTAATTTATAGTAAATGGTCAATGCTTCAGACTTTAGACTTATGACAACTGTCCTTAAGGTAAATGAGGGGACGTCTCCACGACCAAAAGAGGGGCCCATTCGTGACCAACTGAAAAAGTTTGAGGTTATAAATACCAAGAGAGAACCTCCCAAGGGGGGCTTCTTCCTCGACACAATTTTGAATACACTAGAAATAGAATGATATGCTCCACAATTTGAGCGAAAAACAAGGTTAATGTAAGATCCTGAACCTCTTCAAGGAAAGGCAGGTCAAACTGCAACGATGAATAAAATCTCATTTATATCATTCCACAATTGATTACTTCTATGTCTCATGTTTGTCTTCTAATTCATTAACTATGATTGGTTATGATTTATCCCTTGAATTATTTTGATTGATTTGCTTGGGAAGTGTTCGATAATTTTCCACCAAATAATTTAGCGCCGTCTGTGGAGATTTCCTAGTGAAATCTCATAGTTTCTCCCTAGAATCGAGGACAAAGGAACGTCAAATAAAGGAAGAGAAAGCAATCCAACTCAGACGGACCTAAGGAAGCACATCGAGCGCATAATACTTGAACGCATCAAAGGAAACTGAGATCCGAAACAACCAAACAAGAAGAAGAAGTTTCCCTCCTCTCCCTTAGAACGAAAGTAGGAGGCATCTCCTTCACCCCTAATGCGGTGTCAGGCTGAAAATCGGCACACGGCTGTCTCAAGCCAAAACCAGAGCTCAGGCTAAGCACCTTCGCCATCAAATATATTAGGTTCGACCTCAGTCGAACCAGTACTCAGGCTAAGTGCCTTCACTATCAAATATACCTCAGTCAAACCGGGACTCGGGCTAAGTGCCTTCGCCATCAAATATATTAGGTTCGACCTCAGTCGAACCGGAACTCAGGCTAAGTGCATTCGCCATCAAATATGTCAGGTTCGACCTCAGTCGAACCGGGACTCAGGCTAAGAGCCTTTGCCATCAAATATACTAGGTTCGACCTCAGTCGAACCAGGACTCAGGCTAAGTGCCTTCGTCATCAAATATATTAGGTTCGACCTCAGTCGAACCGGGACTCAGGCTAAGCGCCTTCTCCATCAAATATGTCAGGTTTGACCTCGGTCGAATCGGGACACAAGCTAAGCGCCTTCGCCCTCAAATATGTCAGGTTCGACCTCAGTCAAACCGGGACTCAGGCTAAGTGCCTTCGCCATCAAATATATTAAGTTCGGCCTCAGTCGAACCGGGACTCAGGCTAAGTACCTTCACCATCAAATATATTAGGTTCGACCTCAGTCAAACTGGGACATAGGCTAAGCGCCTTCGCCATCAAATATGTCAGGTTCGACCTCAGTCGAACTGGGACTTAGGCTAAGCGCCTTCGCCGTCAAATATGTCAGGTTTGACCTCAGTTGAACTGGGACTCAAGCTAAGTGTCTTCGCCATCAAATATATTAAGTTCGACCTTGGTCTAACCGGAACTCAGACTAAGTGCATTCGCCATCAAATATATTAGGTTCAACCTCAGTCGAACCGGAACTCAAGCTAAGTTCCTTCGCCATCAAATATGTCAGGTTCAACCTTAGTCGAACCGGGACTCAGGCTAAGTACCTTCGCCATAAAATATATTAGGTTTGACCTCAGCCGAACCGGGACTCAGGCTAAGTGCCCTCGCCATCAAATACACTAGGTTCGACCTCAGTCGAGCCAGAACTTAGGCTAAGTACCTTTGCCATAAAATATATTAGGTTCGAACTCAGTCGAATCGGGACTCAGGATAAGTGCCTTCGCCATCAAATATATTAGGTTTGACCTTAGTCGAACCGGAACCCAGGCTAAATGCCTTCGCCACCAAATATATTAGGTTCGACCTTAGTCGAACCGGAACTCAGGCTAAGTGCCTTCACCATCAAATATGTCAGGTTCAACCTCAGTCGAATCGGGACTCAAGATAAGTACCTTCACCATCAAATATATTAGGTTCGACCTCAGTCAAACCAGAACTCAAGCTATGCGCCTTCGCTATCAAATATATTAAGTCCGACCTCAGTCGAACCGGAACTCAGGCTAAGTGCCTTCACCATCAAATATGTCAGGTTCAACCTCAGTCGTACTGGGACTCAGGCTAAGTACCTTTGCCATCAAATATATTATGTTCGACCTCAGTCAAACTAGGACTCAGGCTAAGTGCCCTCGCCATCAAATACACCAGGTTTGACCTCAGTCTTGCCAGAACTCGGGCTAAGTGCCTTCGCCATCAAATATATTAGGTTTGACCTCAGTTGAAGCGGGACGCAGGCTAAGTGCCTTCGCCATCAAATATATTAGGTTCGACCTCAATCGAACCATAACTCAGGCTAAGTGCCTTCGCCAATAAATTTATTATGTTCGACCTCAATCAAACTAAAATTAAGGTAAGTTCCTTCGTCATCGAACTTATCATGTTCGACCTTAGTCAAACTAGGGCTTAGGCTAAGTGCCTTTGCCTTCAAATTTATTAGGGTCGACCTCAGTCGAATTAGGGCTCGGGCTAAATTCCTTTACCTTCAAATTTATTAGGTTCGTCCTCAGTCGAATTAGGGCTTAGGCTAAATGCCTCTACCTTCAAATTTGTTGAGTTCAACCTTAGTCGAACCAGGGCTCAGGCTAAGGGCCTTCGCTATCAAAGTTGTTAGGTCTAGTCTCGCTCGAACTAGGACTCAGGTTAAGTGCCTTCGCCCTCAAACTTGAGCAGATGCGAACTCAGCCGCACTAGGACTAGGGAGAAGAAAAAATAATTGTCGTCACTATAAAGCGACCACCCCACCCCGTTCATGTTAGACCAAAGAGCCATCATTATCAATCCAAAACTGACATGATGGCCTCAGTCGAATGTTAGTGCTAATCATCCCTCCAAACATATTTATAGAAGTAAAGGAGAGTAACAGAAGACAGAGTAAAGCATGAGACAAATGATGGAAAAAAGAGTACAATTATCTACAGAGTTAAGAGCGCGGGTACTCCCCGCTTACACCCAACCCCGACCGATCAATACAAGAAAGAAAAATACATAAAAAAAAAGCAACAATTGAGCGCCAACCGACGAACGGGATATAAAGAAAAACAACAAACAATGATAACAAATCTTTTCTTTACTCAGCGCCACCACCGCCACTCGCGCCATCGTCAGCCTCAGGTGTTGCCACATCATAACCACAGTCAGCACGAGCTTCGCGAGCTTTCTGGAATGTCACCTCAAAGATGGCCTCGCTCACAATACCCGCCTCCAAAAAGTTCTTGTAAACATCACGTTGCTCAGTGTAGACCCAACGTTCATGAACCTGTTGGGAAACGACAATATGCGACGAACCAGCCTGGCTCTGTAGTCGGCAGTTCTCCTCCTCCAAAATTGCAATCCGGTCCAACATGACCTGGGCCTCCTGCTCAAGTACACCAATCCATTCATCTAGCCTCGCCTTTTTAAGGGCTGATGTCTCCCTCTCCGACTCATGCACGTGAATTGACGCCTCCAGTGATATGACCCTCGACGAGGCACCCTTCTCCCAAAATTTTAAGGAAGAAACCTTGCCTTCCAGCACCGCCAGTGTCCCGCTCCATTCTGCAGTCGCCTCCGCTGCTTGACCCGGTTCTGCTCTGCCTCCAGCTCCATCTCCATCTCCCTCAACTTGCCCTGCCGGAGCGCACACTCGGCTGCAATTCCTTTTCCCACCTCAAGATACTCGTTCTTCCGACAAATCTACTCTTCAAGAACACGTTTATTGCCAAGCACCTGCAACAGTTGCTTATCCCGCCTTGCCCAAATCTCGATTATTGGGATCGTTCCGTAAATGCTCGTGCAGCCTTCGGCACCGATCACGGTAACGACGATATTTCTCTAGCATCTGAAGGAAGAACCTCGAATGAATCTTTGCTCTGCGGATGTTCTCCACCTCCAACAAGTAAGTCTGCAAAACAATGGGAAGGTAAAACTGAGGCAAAGGCTAAAGAAAGAGAGAAAAAACTAGGAACGTACTATGTACCCTCAGGCCCATCACGATCACTTCGTCCATCACTTCAATATCCGAAACGCTCCTCAAAGACGTGTTCTCGGCCTTCGAAAAACACTTCGAACTATGACACCAATCTATTTCCCTCATTTAATAAGTTCAAATCCGAGGGAACATCAATAAAATGGGTCGGCCCCCCGGTGTGCACGTTAGATTTGGTAATACCCCCCTCGAACATACGAACATCATCGAGGTCCAAATCAGACTCAGACTCATACTCGTCCTCCACCACGTCCTTTCCCCTCTCTGTCGATGTTGATGTAGAGCAACTTGCCATGGCCAACAATGGTACATTAGAAGTCCCGACGGTGGCCTTTAAGGATCGATCCCCCGCCTCGCCAACAGGAACTTCGAACGGAGTCATCAAGACAGCGACATTCCTATGGCTAGAACTTACGGGTTCAACTTTAACTAACTCCCTCTCCTCGACAGCAAGCACCACGGCCGCACCACACTCCGAATCCGTTGGTGGAGAATCCAAGTCGATCACCGACGGAGAAGCCGCAACAAATGCCACTCGTCGTTTCTGCGAAGGCCTTTCCTCCTCCTCATTTGAACGCGATCACATCCGAGAACAGACAAGCCCGGACATTCCCTCATCTTGTAGTGTAGCCTGCGTTGGGTACGCGGCCGTTGACGACTCAACCGATGCCGCCCTCGATACTAGACGAGGTACGGGCGCATCATCTAGCCTAGCAAGTGCACCTGGGTGACAAAAAGCCAATTGTGGATCTCTGACATGACGTGGTCTCTCTATATACAATGAAAAAACGAATTAATAAGCGTAGTCAGAAAAAAATGAAATAGAAAAGAGAAAGGGCCGAAATTCCACCTGTCACGGTCCTACGACAATACCTCTCCCAGAAAGCCGCCCAGGTGCAAATGCCTGCAGTACGAGTAAGCATTGCCTTGACCCAGTCTCGGATCCCCTCCAAAGGAGGCAGCGACAACTTTTTAGCTACACAATATTAAGGTAAATCAATAACCATAAGTACAAAGCATAAGGAAAGTCAAATTAGGGCGGATGCCCAGTCAAGAACGAGGTCTCACGTGCAAAGTTTCAAACTTCCGCGAATCCATTTGGGTCTGCCACCAGGTGTTCAGTCCGAATATAGAAACAATTCTCAAAGGAATAACAAATGACCTCGTCATCCAGCCCAACCATCAAGCCCTTTGATCCTCGTGGGCGTGCATGGATCATGGTGCCGCAAATTTTCTGGGGAGTGAAGAGATTGAGCACATGCCTCAGAGTGACCTCCCTACTCGCTAGCTTCGCATACTTGATGAACATGTGGAGCAGTTTGTAGAGGTAAGGAGAAAGTTGGGCCGAGCACACCTCGTAATAGAGATAGAAGTCTACTATCACCATCGAGAGCGGGAGTGTGTACCCTACATGGAAGGGATAAGCATAGAACGAGTAATACCCTCGATGGTCAATCTGTACCCCGTCCTCGGTCTTCGCAAGAGCGATCTCGACATAATGTGGGATACGCCATCGCTCCCGCTTTGGGCTATCCCCACTTCCCTCATTAGAGAAACAATGTCCCCCTATTCCACGCCGCCCGGTGCACTGAAATCCATCACTTGATCTCTTGGTCGAGGTATAATTTCATCGACCAAAGGAATTTCTTCACCTTCTACCAACTCTAACCTTTCATTTGTCGGAGCGGGATTTTCGACCACAGGAGAATTAGTCGAACGATTGCCGCGAGAAGAAGTGCCTGTCATAATCGATTCACGAGCGAGAGAAAGAAGAAATTTGATAAGGGAAACAGAGAAATCAATGATGATAATGATCGGAAGAATAGGGAAAATGCGATTTGACAGAAGAAAAGGCTTCTCGAGAACTCTCTGAGAAGAGCAATGAATATGTAAAGAACAAAATGACACATCTTCTCTAGTTATAAATAATAGATTCTGCCTGCACAGAACCCAACGATCGCCATTAATACATAACCGTGCATGAAGAGATTCAGTTTCATGAAAATGTGCGCCGTTACGAACGATCGCGCGGGATGACGCTCCACTCACCAACCAACGGTTCAGTTCCAAAACTTCATTTTGAAGTGCCCCTCCCGATCATGTTGCTCTATCCGTCCGTCAAAGTTCACCCTGTCACGACCTCGATGAACGGAGGGACTAACTGTATTGGCAGATATTCGACCATTTTATGACCATAGGGTCAACCCCATCATGACCAATTTATAGTAAATGGTCAACGCTGATGACTTCTGACTTATGATAACTGTCCACGACCAAAAGAGAGGCCCATTCGTGACCAGATGAAAATGTCTGAAGCTATAAATACCAAGAGAGAGAACCTCCCAAGGGGGCTTCTTCTTCGACAAAACTCTAAATACACCAGAAATAGAAAGATATGCTCCATAAGTGGAGCGAAAAACAAGGTCAATGTAAGATCTTGAACCTCTTCAAGGAGAGGCAGGTCAAGCTACCACGATAAATAAAATCTCGTTTATATCGTTCCACAATTGATTACTTCTATGTCTCAAGTTTGTCTTCTAATTTTGTGATTAACTATGATTGGCTATAATTTACCCCTTGAATTATTTCGATTGATTTCCTTGGGAAGTGTTCGATAATTTTCCACCAAACAAGCTTCAAATAGTTTTGTTGGCTTCGCATTAATAGTAATTGACTAGGATACTGTTTGAACGCAAGCCTTAATCCATTGTATAAATCTGCTAGGGAAGCTCAAGTTGCTCAAAATTTGCTTCATGCAACCATCAACCATCAATTCTACTTTTAAAGCATAAATAAGACTAAATAATAATAACTCAATCAATAACAAGCATTAATAGTAAACACTCATAAGTTTTACACATTTGGGTTGGATCACAACACTATATAAAAATCTAGCTACTTATGGCAATGAACATAAAAAAAGAAAAAGAAGAAGAAATGAAAGATACAAAGCTAAAATAAAATAGAAAAGTCAATAATCCTCTCTAATTGTAGCTCAGAGTTTTGCCAAATAGATAAGAATAACTACCTATTTCTATAATATAAAAAATGCCCTAAAATAGTGCCTCAGGCATGTTTATAGTGCCATGAAATCCTAACAAAATACCCTTCGACGGGTTCTACGGCCCCACTTTAACTTCTGCAGTCCGCGCTTTACTGGGTTAAGATTGTGCGTGCTTTCACTTGGAGGAGAGGCGTCCGCACATGAATTGTTGCGAGCCACATCTTGAGGTGGCTTCAGACTTGTTCGGTTACACATTCTCTCATCTTCTAGGCTTGTTATCTTGAACTTTTTTGCGGACTAAGTGTGACCACATATTTTAATCTGCGAACCGCACTTCTACCAAAAATTTCTAAAGCTTCAGTTCTTCTTCTATGGCCGAAGATGGAATTCTGCCTACCCCAATTTTCTTAGCATTTCTCCTCTTTCCTGAACTTGGTTAGATCATCTACTTTTTGAGTTATTTTCTTCACTGGGCATACATTTTCTAGCACACATACAATTCAACAATTTCCATTAGATTTAGAGACAACAATAAACACTTTCTGACTAAAAACTATAGCAAATAGGTACTAATAAGTGGCAAAAATCCACATTTACCAGTAAATAATTACAGTATTTATCATTTTCCTTTGGAGCTTAACTATAACGACCCGGTCGGTTATTTCATGAGTTACCGTTCTATTTACCCCATTTCTACTTCTTATTGTTTTGTTCATCTATATTATATGTTATCAGATTGATTGATTCGGGTTTGGAGAGGTTTTGGTAAGGTTTGATACACTTAGTCTCTTTCGAGTAGGCTTAAGTTGAAAAAGTCAACCAGATGTTGACTTATGTGAAAATAGGCTCGGATGTGAATACTGATGGCTTGGATAGCTTCAACAGATGATTTGGGACTTAGGAAAGTGATAAGAACGAATTTTGGAGGTCCGTAGTAGATTTACGCTTGAATTGGCAAAAATGAAATTTTGATGTTATTCGGTTGATATGTGAGATTTTGATATAGGGGTAGGAATAGAATTCCGGGAGTTGCAGTAGGCCCGCTGTCATTTGGGATGTGTCTGCAAAATTTCAGGTCATTCAGACGTGGTTATGATAGACTTTTTGTTCAAAAGCATAATTTGAAGGTTTTGGAACCTTAAGCTTGAATCCAATGTGATTGGTTAATTTGATGTTGTTTGAGGCGTCTTGAAGATTAGTATACGTTTGGATATTGGTATGTGACTTGTTTGTGCTTATGGTTGAGGTCCCGGGGGACCTCCGGGTGATTTCAAATAGTTGACAGAAAGTTAGAAATTTGGAGTTGCAGCTAAATTTTATGGCTGCTGTCATAACCGTATCTGCAGTTATCAGGTTGCAGATGCGGCGAAGATGGGAATCAGCTAGAACCACAGAAGCGGCTAAGGGGGCGCACCTGAGGTAGCGCAGGTGCGGTGATGTTATCGTAGATACGGAAAAGGACCCTTAAGTAAAAACCACATATGCGGTGTGTTGGACCGCAGAAGGGGGACTGTAGAAGCGGTAATGGGACCGTAGGTGCGAAAAGCCTGAGTCATAAAGTATAAGAGATTTAATTCGCGATTTTTTAGTTATTCTTCACCATTTGCATGCGTGTTTGATCTTGAGGGAGATATTTGAAGAGGGATTTCATATAGGTAAGGTTTTTGGACCCTAAAGTCGTTTCTATAGTGTTATTTCACTGATTTGACATGAAATTAAGGGGAATTAATGGTCAAAAATTGGGATTAGGGCTTGAGATTGGAGACTTTTGAGTAAGGGTTTGAGGGGTCATTTGTGGTTGGATTCTGGTACATTTGATATGGATGGACTCGTGGGAGGATTAGGTATTGACGTAATTTTATGGAATTTCGAGACGTGGGCCCAGGGGTCGGGTTTGGATAAATTTTGAATTTTTTGATAGAATTTGATTATTTTTGCACGAGCTTCGTTCCCTTAGCTTATTGTAATGTTATGATTATGATTTTGGATAGACTCGGCATGAGTTGAGGCCGAGGCGAGAGGTAAAGGCGTCGTGGAATAGTATTTCATTTTGTTTGAGGTAAGTTACCATTGTAAATCTAGAACTGAGGGCATAAAATCCCGGTATTTCGTATTTTTTTTATAATTGAGGTGACGCACATGCTAGGTGACGAGTGTGTGGAATTGTAGTGGTAGGGATTAATACTATATCATGCATTTTAATACTATATCACGTATTTTAGATATTAACTATATTTTGGGCGGTATGCCATGGTTGAGGCCTTGTGCCAACTTGTTGAGACCCTTAGGGGCATTTTTATTATTTTTCTCACTCTATTTATTTGAAAGCATATTCTCAATCATGTTTTACCTGTGTATTATTTAAACCTGGTTTTTATCACCCTACTTCTTAAAATGTGAAAACAGTTTGGGCTGAGTTTCTCTGATTTTCACTGTTATGCTCGAGTGGCTGTGAGGTTAATGAGTGAGAGAGGTTGAGGACTATAAATATTATGGATTAAGCTGCAGGCCGCAACAATATTATATGTATATATTATGGATCGGGTTGCACGCCGCAGCGATATTTATATGGATCGGGTTGCATGCCGCAGTATTATATATATTGGATCGGGCTGCTCGCTGCAGCGATTTAATGATTGGGGTTGTAGGAACCCCTCCGGAGTCTGTATACCCCCAGTGAGCGTATCGACTATAAACTATGAATTGGGATGCACGTCGCAACGATTGTTATGATTATTACTATATGAGATATTATTGAGCCTGAGTGCTGAGTGTGAGTACTGTGTGACGAGTGTGGAGTCACAAGTGACCGAGAGGCTTGCCTGAAGGGATATATTTATGAGTGATACCTTGCTCGAGGGGCTCATTTATGATATTTTTTTGCTGATTTCACTCTTCATTCATAATGAGCCTCTGTTGAAACTATTGAGTTTGGTTTGATACTCCGTAGCATACACTTATATATGATTTTTAACTGTTCGTCACTACACTCAAACCTTATTACTTTAGTTACTTACTGAGTTGGTGTACCCACGTTACTCCCAACACCTTGTGTATAGACCTAGGTGCCCGGGCGGCAAAGTGAGGATCCCTAGCAATTTCGGAGCTTACCGGAGATTGCAAGGTAGCTGCACGACGTCCGCAACCCTGCTTTCCTCCTTCTTATCTTTGTTTCTACATTTTAGGGTTTATTATGTATTAGCGAGTTGGACTTGTTGTATTTAGAGGCTCTTAACTCGTGACACTAGATTGTTGGGCTGTGTTGGTATATTTTTGTACTGTTTTCCGCACATTTCAGTTGTTTTATACATTTCTTATGAGAATTCGAGACTTAATCAGTTTTATAAAAGAATTTACTGTGGTTACTTATTTGGGTTGCTTGCCTAGTATTGTGATAGGCGCTATCACGATCGTGGTATTTGGGGTCATGACATTAACTAAAGAAACTGTAATGTATATTTTTC
>JASVEL010002611.1:0-219000 GCA_032618575.1 Nicotiana noctiflora
GACGACCCCATCCGGACCATTGCAGATTATGGGTACCTTTGACGGGGATGTACATGAGTACTTCGCTGGCACATCTACTGCAGCTGAGCATCGGCCGACCCGTGACGTGGATGGCGGTCGTAGGTTGAGTTATACATCGTCCCCTGCATTTGATGCGGTATGTTTGTATTACTTTTGTTTTTCAATTCTACATTATTTTACTTTCGATGCAATAAATTCATTACATGTATTTTTATGCAGTCTTCATCTCAGACCATGTTTGACCATACTACATGCGATGATGAGCTGACCATCGATGAATATACGCAGGACCTCGACGAGACCATTGTGAGAGAAATAATTTGTTAACCATAATAATTTAAATACCTCTCTTATTTTATCTAACATTACTTATTTTTTATAGGTCGGTGCCGGCCCAACGGCCTATTCCTCCGACCCTGCAAGTTGTGCTGTAGATGCCGCTGCACATCCTCCCATAAAGAGGCGGCTTGACGATGATGATCCAGATAGTGTGCCAGACCGACAGGGGATGCGGCTTAGGCCAGCAGCAAATTTGAGGCACAAAGCATGCGGCACTCATTGATTTCATTATGTATATACACTTGTGTAAATAACATTTATTGTGAATAAATAAATATTTTTTGATTTCATTAATGTGTAAATACAAACATAGCATTAATAGTAGAAACAACACTTCCAATTCAAATATAAATAAAGGAATAAATAGAACAATGAGCCAAATATCTATATATAAAATAGAACACAAACATAATATTCCAATAAAACTTAAAACATAATATTCCAATATAACTTAAAACATAATATTCCCATAAAACTTAAAATTGTTCAATATAAACACAAACATACTATTACCGTTAAACTGAAATGACACTTAAACGAGAGTAAAATCAAGTAGACAAATCTAAAACGCAACTAATCACAGTACGAATTGTTTCGTCTATGAGCTTCCATTTATTCTGCGTTGTAGCCACTTAAATTGTTCTAGCAGTCGTTCTTGTTCGTCTTCTAACTCTTTTACTCTCGCCTTAAGCTCCGCAATTTCCTGTTTATTTTTTTGGTTTTCTCCCATAGCTGATGCCAATTTCCATTCTGCTCTTAGTTTTTTATTTTTTTCTTCCCTCACCTCGTCCCTGAGTTCTATCCTTCTTATATTGCTATTGTAGCTGCTTTCTGCTTCGGCTAACCACATATTATGCAGATTAAGCATTCGTTCTCTGTAGTTTGCTTGGAGACACTGTTCCTCAGCCCATTCATTGAACTCACACATTGGCTCATTCGGATTTTTGTAGCAATCCATCCGGTTCATGCACATCCAGTAGTGGCGTCCAACATCATCACCTTCCCAACATGTTTGTTGCACACATTTTTTTCCACAGTAACACACTGGTGTTCCATATTGAGCCATTAAAAATATTGCACAATAACACACTTTGAAAATATCAAACGTTCGCAAGAAATATTTGCGCTTTGTAAGATTTTAAGCACATGTAATGACGGTAATGAGCCCCGTATTTATAGGCAACTTAAACATAAATCGTTATATAATACTACGAATTGCATTTCGTAGTATTGAACTACGAATTACAAAAAATTGCAGCTTTTTCGTAAGAAGTGACAACTTTACATTGCAGCTTTTTCGTAAGAAGTGACAACTTTACATTTCGTAGTATTGACCTACGAATTACATTTTGTAGTATTGAACAACGAATTACATTTCGTAGTATTGAACTACGGATTACATTTCGTAGTATTGAACTATGAATTACATTTCGTAGTATTGAACTACGAATTACTAGGACACTAAAAATCACATAATTTTCAGGTTTTTTCAAATAAAAGGACAAATTTATATTTCGTAGTATTGAACTACGAATTACATTTCGTTTCGTAGTATTGAACTATGATTTTTAGCTTTTTTGAAATAAAACGACAAATTTACATTTCGTAGTACTAAACTATGAATTACATGGACGAAATGACATAGATATGACAATTCACATGGTTTTCATAACTTCACTTTTCGTATTATTATACACTATTTAAAATTGCACAACATCACATTAAGAAAATTACAACAACATACGTAATTTGAAGAATAATTTTATTTCAAATGCACAAAAGGTACTACATACATATATTACAACTAATAATACAAAAATAAGGAACTAATGTTATGGTTGATAGTTGGGTACATTGGACGAACTTGCACCTGAAGGACATTTACGGCGGTCATGTCCAGTTTGGGAGCATATGCTACATTTACGTGCATAAACAGACTCACCAACATCCATTTGGTTTGGTATACGTGTTCTCTTTTGTACTCTCAACTTGCGCAAGTACTCCTTGTTACATACCAACTTAAAAGGTTCCGTCGGCCAATAATGCTCAACACCTAAAGGATGCAACTTCCCACTATACGTGTCTACGTATGCTGCAACACTGTAGTGCCTATCAATGTAGTTTGTTGCCCCATAGCCAACTTGTTGAAAGCACTTCAATGCATGTGGGCACGGCATGTGGTAGATGGTACATTTCCCACACGAACATAACCTTCTACTTTCATTCACCGTATGTATATTATTCCCACGGTGTCCACGATTACCTGTCTTAACTTCGAAAACACCTTGTTCATTGTCGTACTGAAGATAAGAATGCCACTGTGCTCGCTTCCTGTACTTTTCGAATCTTTCCATGGGTTTTGGCATAAATTCAACACCTCTATCCAACAATGACGATGCGGCTGCATGCCTTTCAACAAATCTCTCTGCACTCTGTTTGAAAGTCATGCGGACCATGGCAGTGACAGGCAGTCCACGGGCATATTTCAACAAGCCATTAAATGACTCCGACACATTCGTGGTGAGGGCTCCCCATCGTATGCCACCATCAGCATGCAATGTCCACATTTGAGTGTCATGTTGCATCAACCAACTATAGGCTCGTGGTTCCAACTGCCGGATTGCTTCCATGCACCTATTGAATTTACATAGCTGGTGCTCAGTTGCAACCATCCACATTAAGTCATGCAACGCCTTGTCAGGAAATCTCTTTTGAAAATTGGCCTTTAGGTGCCTCGCACAGTAACGGTGGTATGCATGCTGTGCCTGCCATTCAGGCAAGTGACGTACAGAACTTAAAATACCACCATGCCGATCAAGAAATTAGACAAATACCTGAACGCTGTTTCACAACATGTTGCTTCAAGTGGTTCAAGAATTGCGTCCACGTCTCTTCACTTTCGTTCGCACAAATGGCAAAAGCAAGTGGAAATATTTGGCCATTGGCATCTTTAGCAACTGCAATCAAAAGCTTAATATCATACTTTCCATAGACATGAGTACCGTCTATGGAAATTACAGGACGACAATGCACAAAACCATCTATTGCTGGTTTAAATGACCAAAATAGATAGTTGAATATAAATTCCGAACCGCCAGGACTTCGCTCGCGCCTCCATTCAACAATAGTACCGGGGTTAAATTGTTGCAGTGCAGCCATGTACCTGGGAAGATTTGAAAAGGACTTATCCCAATCGCCATAAATTAGTTCAAAGGCACGTTTGCGACCGAGATATGCCTTTCTTTTACTTATAGTACAACCATACTCCTTGTGGACAGCTGTAATACACTCTTTAATCTTAAATCTAATAGACACTTCCAAAAATGGAACCAAGACAAGGAAAATCAAGTCAACATCCAGGTTGAAGTGGTTCTCATTGAATGTGTCCATTTCACATCTATGATCGCTAATAAATTTACCAACTTTCCACAAACCGGATTTTTTCTTTGTAGCACGAAGCATCCAATGACAGCCCAAGAACCACCTGCGACATACAACCTTGTATCTATCCCTAGTTGACTCAGTTATCGTCATCTCACGACACTCCCTTATGCTATAGATTTTTACAGCCCTAACTAGGCGAGCTTTGTCGGGGAAATACATGCCCTTTGTAACAACACCTGGTCTACATTCATCCCACATCTTCGATCGTAATTCATCATAATCCCTTGTCAATGCATCAACATTAGGCATGGCAGGCAAATTATCCAGGTATGGAATATTTCTCTCATGAAAAGGCACGTGGGATTCATACACTCTTCGTCTAACCGGGGGGGGGAGGAAGAACATGCTCCCTAGTCAAATAGGCTCCACATTCACTTCCTTCTCCTCATCGTCACCCTCCACATCATCACCCTCCTCACGGAAGGGTGTCTCATCACCAGACTCATCCGCATTGTTATCGTAATCACTATCATCCTCCTGACTCTGCGCATCTGCTAAGTCACGAGTAAAAACATCGTGTACGGGCAACTTTGTTAGTCCAGGAGCTTCTAGAAGCTCGTTTTCACTGCATATAACCAACAAAAATTTAAGTATCCTAATCGTATTGTCTTGAAATTTAAATGTACATATCACTACATCACTATACTTACAACTCGTATTGTCTTGAAGTTTCATGCTGGCTTTCTTGAGGTTGCTGATAACTACCAGAGGGACCACCGTGCTCCAATACTGTGCAGATTTTTGCAAATTCCAACTAGGGACGTGGTCATAATTTGTCAAATTCAATTCCGGACGATACACCCTATGAAAATTAGAACTATAAATACAAATCCAAATAAAACATAAAGAAAATGATTTCACTAAATTTAAGTTTACCAGTCGTCTTGTTGATTATACGAAGTAGTAACATTATTTTCTGGCTCCTCATTCGCCCGTGGTGACAAATTCAAATCAAGAGAACCTCTTCCATCTCCAACCTGTCCGCCTAATGCTCCTCCAAAATAACCATCCGATGAATGTGGGTTATCACTTATACGCACTCCCTCATTACTACTAAGGTCTTCAACCTTCACATACATTTCTAATAATTTTATTACAATGTATTCTCTATATTCGTCCGAAACCCGCAAAAAATCTCTAAGACTTTCATCATCGTCAATGTTAAACTCAGAATAATAAGCAAACCCATGCGGAGTCACTGAATAAGGAAATCTTCCGGTTACTTTAATGCTAACCGAACGCCTCCGCTCACTCATTTAACAACGATACCAAAGTATTGTATTGCATATTAAGCGGCAATTTAACATGACACTGTGGAGGAGAGCTATACCTCACTGAGTTATTATCCACAATAACCTCACCCCCCAATACAATGAAACCCTCATTTTGGCAACTTGAGACATTATAAAAAATGGATTGATAAGGAGAAGAGAGAAAAACCGAAATAATTTGCGTTGATAGAGTTTTGATGAAGTTCAGTCGTCTATAAATAAGGAAATTTTGAGAATCAAATTCGCACTACAAAACTACGAATTATGAGTTTTAATTAAAAAGTGGGCCCATTTGTAGCCTATTTCGCAGTTTTGTACTGCGAAATAGCCTATTTCGCAGTACAATACTACGAAATAGGCCACTTTTGAAAACACGACCATTTTTAAAAAAAATAAATTAAAAAATGACATTTTGCAGTATAAAACTGCGAATTGCACTAACGGCCGTTAGTGCAATTCACAGTTTTATACTGCGAAATGCTTAATTGTGTATTTTTTTTTTGGTTTATTTCGGTATTTTTTGTTTATTTTACTATTATTTCGGTTGGACTCAGAACTCTTTCCCGTCGAGTTTTTTGATACCTTTTATCCTTTCCCTCCTAATTAGAAAATAATAGAACGATAACGATTGAATCGCTTCCCTCCCCAGTTGAATCGACTTTGCTACCAAAAAACCTAACTCGCTGCTGCGTCAACACCAGTGCAATTTACACGGCGTCAACGGCAGTGCCCATCTTATTCCCAGGTAAATTCTCTTTCTCTTCGATTTAATCAGTTAAAATCGATTTACTGTGCATCAATAATAGTGTTAACTTCTCTTATTCCAATCGATTTACAGTAGGTTTACAGTAAATCAATTCCTTACAATCAATTTACAGTAGATTTTGGATTGATGTTGGTCGATTGATTTACCGTAAATCAGTTCCTAACTTGTTGTTGCATCAACAGCCTGCTATACTGCCCGTCCATCTTCTTCCCCTGTTAAATCAGTCACTTACAATCGATTTACAGTGGATTTTGGATTGATGCTTGTCGATTGATTTACAATTGATTGTGTGTACATTAATCTGGTAAAAGTCATGTTATATGGCTGTTCTTATTAAGATGTAGAAATCCTGATTTAGGAAGTTTGTTTCGGCCGCTTATCTCTTATATCTAAATTTCTCCCATGTTATAAACCAATTTGGGGAAAGAAACTCATATAGTTGCCTAGGTTAATGTTCTTGCACATGGGACTCATGTTCTGTATGAAACGATATATGTAGCATGGACAAAGATTTTCAGATCCTTTAATAAGCATGGGCGCCCTTTGTTACTTTAAGAATGACCTTCAAATGGTGTAAAACAGGCCCTCGGCTATTCGTATGTTAGATATTGTTAAGTGCGTAGATAAAGAATATGCATATGTAGAGTACCACTGAGATATCTTTCTGATTGCAAAATCTATCTACTATCAAGACTTATTCTTTCGTGTTAAAGGCCCATGTCATGGGTGTGAGTTTGCTACAGAAACAGTTATGAATAATATATGGATTACACTTGTTCCAATAATGACTTCGAGGCTGCATATAAAGATGTCACAGGCTGTAACTGAAACAACACCCACGCTGCTCTGTTTCCTAATTAGTGTACGCTGTGTGTCTCAAAATAGAAAAGGAATCAATTAGCCAAATGAGATTGCAAGTTCCTCCACGTCCTAATCATTTGAAATCCTTCTCAATATCATGACCAATCAGTCCATTGTCAGTGATGGTAGCCATTTGGTTGATGATCATGTAAAGATGTTTGGTAACCTATGTTTTAGAGAATGACACCCCAATTATCCTGCAAGAACTAAATTCTCCTTCCATTCAAAATGTTTTAAGAGTCTTTTTGTTTGGTGTAAGAATTAGCAAAATGCCCCTTATCCAACTTAATAGAAATTAACACCTCATCCAACTTTGTTACAAGTAAGTACAAAACAAAACAAAAAAACAGAATCCTACCAGCTAGCGTTGGACATGAAGCCCCAACTCTAGGCTACATCTGGATCACCTAGGCTTAGTGAAAGTATTACAGTTAAAAAACCTACCCTTTTTGAACTTCTACTGGTACACAACTAAGGATACCAGTTCAGATAGATATTTTGCTCGCTAGCTTTTGATTGATACTCTTACCCCTTTCCTTAATTTCTAGTGAAGAAATGAATGTAGAAGTAAACCAACTATTCGGGTTCACAAATTGTTTGAATTAACTCCAAATAAATACCATAGTTAAAGGGTGACGATGCAAATTTGTCAACCAGTAAAAGATAACATATGAGAGTAAATTCCAAGACTTATAGGATCTTGGAACCTCAACTATTCTGTTCTAGCAAAACATTAGCATTTCTTATGTTTTTGGTAACTAGAAATCCCGAGGGTCATTGGTGCAAGGGTCGAAACTCGGTGGATGATGGACCCCACTCTCTACTCTTATCCACTTAAATGTCAAACTTTTGTCTGCAACAGGGTTCAAACCTGTGATAAACCACACATCACATGCTAGACTCCTACCATTAGAACTAAGTCCTAGGGGCACAAAACATTAGCAGTTCTGTTGCTCTCGGCTCCCGTTATCTACCACCACCTATATCAGTGTAGAAAAGTACCAAACTGACCATAAATTTTGCCCACTGAAGTTGGATTGACATATTTAACACACCTTAGTTGTCATTTTTTTTTTATGCCTGTGGTGTGGTGTCTGTGTCTGCTTGAGCGCACCTTGATTAATCACTGTCTAGCCTGTGCAGCCTACAAGTTTAGGTGACAACTGAACTTGCCCATAAAAGTTAGAGCATATGGGCTCATACTAAGTGTTGTAGATGTAATTCGCACCTAGCATTTTCAGGTTGTTACTCCCCAGTTTCCATTATATTTACTACTCCCTATTTGATTTACTACAGGCTCGCAATGTGTACTGAGGTTTCATTGGTCATATGTGCAGTCTATATTGATTATATGGATGTACATTTTCTATCTCTAGGTTTTGTTTGTGGCATAACATGAGATGTTGATGTTTCAGATTTTCAGTGTTATTGCAGATAAACCATGATACGCTCTTTGTCAAGTCGCGTATCAAAGAGAATACTCTCTTCTGTTATTCCTTGCTATGGAAATGCTTCTTCTTTCTCTATGGTCTTAAGACAACCATACAGAAGTTCAACTCTGCGACAGATATTTTATAAGTCACAACGAAATGCTATTCCTTGTGATTTCTTGAAATGGGGTTCGCTTGGTTCCATTAGGACATCAAAATTTGCTTCTGGCTTCAGCCCGTTGAAGCCAAAGCCCTTGGACTCTATTATTGACATGGAGAGGGCGAAAAACAAATCAGCTGAAGAGCTTGCTGACGTTTGGGATGATGTAATCTTTCAACCTTTCTTTTTTGTTATTTTGATAGTTTTCAAATGCATTGTTGGCTTTCTTGAGATAGTTTTCAGCCTTGAGTTCTGATTGTGGACTGTTGTAAGTTATATTAGTCATTCCATATGATGAACAATTCACAACTAGACCAAGCTTTTGTCATAGAAATGAGTAGGTTAGCCAGTTTCTCTTACTACACTAGAAATTTGAAGTCATCGAGGTCTAACTGATCATTATGATAAACTTGTAAAAGTGATTCAGGTAGCCAAAAATATATGTTGTCTGGTTTTCTAGTCTTACCTGTCCATGCTTGTTTTATGATTGCATTAAAATCTTCTTTAGATGACGGCTATTAATAGCATTTTATGCTGCAAATGGGATGAGGATTTGCAGGAGGGATTAGAGACCCAATTCTTTTGATCTTTGGTCTAAATGTACCCCTCCGACAGATTTTCTTGTGAAACTTAGTGTTTTTAAGCCAATCGATCCTATGATGTAATGCTTCAGAGATGCTTGGATTGTGGATTGCCTTCTCATGTTTCCCTTAGGAATCTGCTCTCCCACCAGATTTCTGTCATTGAAGTAATTTTAGCTATGAAAATCCATGTACCTTTACATGTCTTTATTTTATTAAGTTGGATATACATTTTGATCATAGTCTGCAGTCTTTGACTCAACTTGCTGTTTGATTCAGTAACTTTTGCTTTCCTAATGTGTTAGTGATTGCTGGAATGATCCTTTTCTTTCTCCCTTTTGTTCTATGATTATGTCATCTCAGTATCACTTGGGAAGAGGTCATATTGCAGCATCAATGAAAGCTAAGTTATATAAGCTCTTCGAGCAAAGATCTTCAAGTTGGTAAATATGCTGCTTCTTCTTATTCATTTGTTTTCTCGGACTCTAATAAGTTGCTTTGTTTAAGGCCACTTCCTTCCTTATCTTTGACATTTTACTTCTGTTTTCTTGTGTAGCCGATATTTTGTGATTCCACTGTGGAGGGGAAGTGGTTACACAACCATGTTTGTGCAAGGTCAGACTCATCTTGCTCCTTTTATGATTTAACAATCTCTGTAGATATGCATTGTAAAACCTATTATCATGTTGTAGACACTCTCCCTAAGAGTCTATCAAAAAACTATTCTAAGAGTTCCTCTTCTCTAGTTCTTATGCTATCTCAGAAAAGCAAAACGCCTTCCATCTTTTAAAGGTTCATTTTACAATGAACTTGTTATTTAGATTAATATTACGATTCGCAGTCATATATATAGAGTTTCCTCAAATGGTCACTCAACTTAAAGGAATTACCTATTAGTAAGGTCATTTATCTTTTTTTGTCCCAATAAAGCCACTCAAGCTCATACACATATCTTACAAAGTGACAATGGCTGCAACACCACTTTAAAAGTGACTTCAAAAGGTTTTTAATATAAAACCACTTACCATCCATACCATAAATAATATTTAACAACAAAGTAGGACCCCCACCTATTAAACAAATATGTGGAATCTTTACAATTTCAACCCAATAGAACACCAACCCATAAGCTCGAATACAACATCAAAATATGTAAAGTTAATATAGTTTAAAGTCTACTGAATGTAACTTAAACAAATCTGTAGAATCTTCTTCTTTCTTTAGTCGATTTAATATACGTAGTTGATGGTACACTACTTGTTTTATATTGGATCTACTTTGAGCAGTAACCATATGCATTGTGAATATCTGCTTATTGCCTGATTGTATAATACTTATTTGTATCTTTCTTGTAATAATTTTCAAGTAGAAAAGAAAATAATGGTTAATTAGACTAAGTTCTATGTAAAAGAAACCATCAAAGGCAAAGAGCAAGGCAATGCTGATGAACCTGAGAGGAGTTGAGTTTCAAGGTTACCTTGGTCTAAACTGCTGCAGTATTTGATACTTTGCATTTCAATCTAGTGACTAGTGCTTAGAAATTAGCCTGTCACAATGAGTTCCTCGTTTCCAGATAAATTTTTCCATGCACAGTTTAGTACTGATGTCTGCCAAACCAAAAGTGACGCGCTGACTCTTGCCTTCTCATAAAATTCATCCTCAATTTAACCTTGTAACAAATTTTTGAATCATGATCATATCCACACGCAATTGGTTCACCCAGCCTCAAACCGAGGGAAGTGGGACAAGAACAATTAGTGGTCCATTGGACTGCTAATCCTATACCAGAAATATTCAGTACTTGAGGAGTAATATTCGAGTAAAGATATAAGAAGTAATAAACTTACTCCATGGAAGAAGCAATACTTATCTTTTGGGGGCAGACTGACTCTAATGAATAGTGTCTTGGATGGGATACCCACATACACCATGTCCTTATTCAGTATGCCTAAAGCAGTAGAAAAGAAATTAGATTCTATAAGAAGGAACTTTTTGTGCGATGGAAGCTCAGACAAGAAGAAGACACATCTGATTAAATAGCAAATGGTTATTGAAGATAAAAAGAGAGGTGGACTAGGAGTGACGAATCTGAAATTGCACAATAAAAGCTTACTATTTAAATGGCTATGGAGATATAGTAGAGAGGGTGAGGAAGTTTGGCAGAAAATAATAGATGCCATTTATGGTGCAAAGATTGGGTGGAAACAAATTCCTTCTCAACTGAGAAGCTGTGGCGGGATTTGGAAAACGATTGGTGGCTGGTGGGATGAATTTTTACAGCACAGTTTAGTACGGATGTCTGCAGGGGAACCAAAAGTGACGCTTTGACTCTTGTCTTCTCATAAAATCCATCTTCAATTTAACCTTGAAACAAATTTATGAATCATGATGATATCCACACGCAAATGGTACACCCAGCCTCAACCGAGGAAAGTGGGACCAGAACAATTAGTGGTCTATCGGACCAGTGTTGTAAATAGCGCTCGCTACAGCGCTAAAGGCGTGTAGCGACGCAAGGCGAGCAGGTAGCGCCACACGGGCCCTGTTGCGTTGCGATCCAGAATAGCGAGCGCCTCTGCCTCTGTTGCGAGAGGCGAGGCGAGTGGCGAGGCGAGGCGTTGCTATTTTGTGTATAAGTCAAAAATTAAAAGCTAGCGTGATTTATACTAAACAAATAGGGCTTGGGTATCTGTACGACAACAATACCCTTCTTCTCCTCTTCTTCTTCCAATGATCAACAAATTAGGGCTTAGGTTCTGCGGTTCTGCCTCCTCTTCTTCTAGCAGCGACGACACCAGGTATGTTTCTTCTTCTCCTTTCTTTCTTATTTCTTATTTCTTTCTTCTTTCTTCCTAGCGACCAGCTCTGTCTTTCTTTCTTCTTTGCTCTTTGCTCTGTTTTTCTTTCTTCTCTTTGCTCTGTTTTCCTTCTTCTTTCTCTGTTTTTCCAATTTCTTCTTTCTGCCTAGCGACCAGGATATGTCAATTTTTTTTTCCAATATCCAAAACCAAGCAGAGGCTAAGTTTTGTGTCTCTGTTTTTTCAATTTTTCCAATTTCTCAGTTTTTCCAATTTCCAGTAACTTCTGTTCTGTCTCTGTTTTCTTTATTTTTCTCTGTTCTTTTCACTTTTTTGCTTAAATTATTTTTATATTTGTTATATTGATTTGTTGCTCTATTTTTCTATAAAACAGCGTTGAGTGATATATTTATTAAGTATCTATTGAGTCTTTAATTTTTGAATGATATATTTATTAATATATTATTATTATTGAGCTTTTAGTTATATGTATATAGTATTTTATATTTTTGTATAAATTGTCGCCTCACATCAAAAAGGCGAGCGCTACGCTGCGCGCCTCTCGCCTCAGTGAAGCGGGCCCTCGTCGCTATTTGTCGCCGCGCGCTATCCAAAACACTGGTATATCCATAGAACAGACAACAACAGCTACCCAGTATAGTCCCACAGGGTGGGGTCGGGGATCGGACTGCTAATCCTATGCCAGAAATATTCAGTACTTGAGAAATATACGAGTAAAGATATAAGAAGTAATAAACTTACTCCATGGAAGAAGCAATACTTATCTTTTGGGGGCAGGCTGACTCTAATGAATAGTGTCTTGGATGGGATACCCACATACACCATGTCCTTTATTCAGTATGCCTAAAGCAGTAGAAAAGAAATTAGATTCTATATGAAGGAACTTTTAGTGGAATGGAAGCTCAGACAAGAAGAAGACACATCTGGTTAAATAGCAAATGGTTATTGGAGATAAAAAGAGAGGTGGACTAGGATTGACGAATCTGAAATTGCACAATAAAAGCTTACTATTTACATGGCTATGGAGATATAGTAGAGAGGGTGAGGAAGTTTGGCAGAAAATAGTAGATGCCATTTATGGTGCATAGATTGGGTGGAAACAAATTCCTTCTCAACTGAGAAGCTGTGGCGGGATTTGGAAAACGATTGGTGGCTGGTGGGATGAGTTTTTACAGCATACTAGTTTGGAGATTGGAAATGGTGCTGGGATTAAATTTTGGCTGGATATTTGGTGTGGTAATGAGAGCTTCAAAAGCAGATTTCCAGATCTATTTAACTGTGCATTGAATAAAGAGGGGTTATATTGCAGGTTTTAAAGCAGACTCAGGATGGAATGTTATTTTCAGAAGAGATCTGATCGACTGGGAAGTGGACAGTTTCTGTGAACTGCTTCAGCTTCTGAGTTCATGTTCAATAGATCAACACAAAACAGATAGGCTAATTTGGATCTGAAGCAGGGATAATATATTCACAGTGAATAATTGTTACAAAATGTTGCAACAACAAACTAGTCAGGGAACTCTAAACTGGCCTTGGAAGATGATTTGAAGAACTAAAGCACCTATGAGAGCAGCTTTTTTTGGTTGGCTAGCAGCTACGGATGCCTGCCAAACTCGGCATAAGTTACAGAGGAGAGGGTTTTATCTGTGCAGTAGATTCTATTTTTGCAATGCAGAGGAGGAAACAGTTGAACATCTGTTCTTGCATTGCAAATTTTCAAGTCTTTGGTGCTACCTCAGAAGATTAGTAGCTTGCTGGAAATGTGGCAATCCCAGAGAGTAACAACAACAACAACAACCCAGTATATTTCCACAAAGTGGGGTCTGGGGAGGGTAATATGTAGACAGGCCTTACCTCTACCCGAGAGGACAGAGAAGCTGTTTCCAATCGACCCTGAAAAGAAAGGCAAACAAAAACAACATTAGTTACACCAGCATACATCGCATAAATAATTAACTAAACATAACAGACATATGTACCATAAATAAACCGGCATGCAATAATATTAAAACAGTAACTACCAGAAATGACTACCATAAGAGAACGCAAACTAATCCTCTATGGGTGGCCCGAACACGCCTCACCCAACCCGGGAAAGGAGTACGAAAAATCTAGTAGCCCCTATCCTACAACCCTGATACTAGACCTCCAGACTTTCCTATCAAGGGTCATGTCCTCGGAAACCCGCATCCTGGCCATGTCCTGCCTAATTACCTCTTCCCAGTATCTCTTAGGCCTCCCCCTGCCTCGCCTCACACCGACCACCGCTAGCCGCTCACAACTCCTCACCGGAGCATCAGGGCTTCTCCTCCGCACATGCCCGAACCACCGGAGTCTCGCCTCTCGCATCTTCTCATCCACTGGGACCACCCCCCACCTTCTCCCGAATAACTTCATTCCTAATCTTATCTAACCTGGTGAGCCTGCACATCCACCTAAGCATCCTCATCTCCGCAACCTTCATCCTCTGAACATGAGATTTCTTCACCGGCCAACACTCCGTCCCATACAGCATGGCAGGTCTAACCACAGGTCTAACACATAGATAGGGCATGGAGAAATATTCCAAAAGAGAAGTCGAAACATAGATGTATTGGCACTTAAGTTGTTTATTAACTAACATAACTTGAATTTATACAAATTCTAACTGGATCACCGATCCAAGGTATCTATGGCCTGAGATCCAATCATCACGCTTCCTCCCACTTCACTCGGTTCAACGCTAAACTTGCACTCCGGATATTCTGTCTTAGACCTGCTTAGTTTGAAGCCCTTAGACTCGAGAGTCTGTCTCCATTCCTCTAGCCTCTCGTTAACACCGACCCTCGTCTCGTCTACCGGGACTATGTCATCAGCAAATAGCATACACCAAGGAACATCCCCTTGAATATGCCGCGTCAAAGCATCCATCACCAAGGCAAACAAGAAGGGGCTAAGCGCAGATCCTTGATGGAGCCCCATAACCACCGGAAAATGGTCTGAGTCGCCACCCACTATCCTGACCTTAGACTTTGCTCCATCGTACAAGTCCTTGATTACTCTGCTGTAGGCTTCCGACACGCTCTTAGCCTCCAGGCACGTCCATAGCACCTCCCTAGGGACCTTGTCATACGCCTTCTCCAGAGAGTAAAAGGAGCTTAAAGCTAATATGGAAAACGATTCCCAACTGCATAATGTGGACATTATGGCTGGAGCGAAATAAAGCATGCTTTGAGGGAAAGAGACTGCAGATTGCCAGAGTCATAAACAAAACTTCTCCGCTTGAGTTTTATATCTTACCATTTTGATCTGTTTTTTATTCCTTGCCTGGTTTACCCACGTATGGAATCCTTAGTCGTTTCTGAGGCTTCTTTTAAAGGTAAAATGCCCTGTGCTTTTTGAAGACTGCAGTTATTGATATGTTTGTTGTTTTCTCAGTACTGCTAGTATGGAGTTCCGTACTCATTAGTACACTGTTAGGAATCAAACTACATAAACAAGAATTACAGGGAAGCAAGTATTTAGAAGAGACACAACTTTAAGGCATAAACCAGAACATTCAGTAACAATCAAACACCTGAATTCAGCAATTAAAGTGTACCAATCCTATAAGAAGCCCTCAAGTTTAAGTGAGCAACTTGAAAACCCGCTTGCGAGGTCTGTAGCAACAATTGGATATCATCCAAACATTCTCAAAGTTGTCTACCATCAAAATATGCTAAACCCTACTATTCTAGGAAAGATAGTATTAGTATTAGGTCTAATTATTATACAGAAATGATTTAACAGTCCCTAATTTGGCCTAAAAAGTAAATTGACCGAAATTGGAAAATCAGCCTGGTAGGCCTTCATTTCAATCCCGGTCTGGACCCTACGATTGCGTCTTCAGTGAATCAGCCTCCCATGCATCGCAGTCTGGGACACCGCAATAGCGGACTTATCAGGATCAGTGTTATCAAAGGCGAAAAGCGCAAAAAAGCTCTAAGGTGTGTTGGAGCTTTAAGCGCAAAGCGCAAATAAAGCACGGGCTTTAATGAAAAAAGGCGCAACTGGAGAAAAAGTAAAAATATGTATCTGTAGTCCAAGATTAATAATTATAAGCATGAATAACAAATATATGGTGAAAGAAATTGAAAAAGAATTACGATAAAGTGAAATATCAATTGTTTAATGATACCTTTTCAAGATTACACTCATTGACAAGTAAAAGTATGCCTAAGAGCCTTGATGCGATACTAAAGCGCCCACAAAGCAAGGCGAAGCGCTCAACCTGTTTTGAGCCTCACTTCAGGCTTAAGCGCGCCTTTGACAACACTGATCAGGATTGACCCTTCTCGCGATCGCGGCATGGAACCTCATGATCGCAGTCTGGGACCCCGTGATCGCGGACTTCTCAAGGATCACTCTTCTTGCAATTGCAGCCTGGAACCTCGTGATCACGCTTGCTTCATCTTCGCGCAATTACGTCTGTGTGTGTTCTGCATAGAAACTGCAGCCTACAACTTCAGTTTTTGGCCTCTTTGGGTGTTTTCTCCCTTTGATACTTGAACGTCGTCATCTTCTATGAGTTGTATGAAGTTGTATAACATTGTAGGTTTCCACCAACCCCCCTCCTCCATGGTTTCTATCCCCATTGCAAGAGTTTGTAAGTCTCTTAACTTCTTGGCTTGTGATCTTGTGAAGGGTCTTGAGACTTGTAACCTTGGCTGCCATCATACATTCCATCCAATATTGGGTCCAAGATATGTGGCAAATTTCTACTAAATATAAATTACCTATAAAAGTTTCAAGTAATCAAAAGTAAACAATATCGTTTCTCACATAAATATACTTTAGAAAGGAAAAAAAAAGATGTAGTATCGTAGTGCTTGGACTGCACCTAGTTTCTAACCTTTATACCAGCTGAACATAAATGGTTCTGGTTGTACATGTAGTTAGCCAGCCATTCCTTTGGGCATCTGTACTGTGAATATCATATCTGTTCCTTCTTCAATTTTAAGCTGCACTTGTAGATCAACCTCTCCCACCTCTCCTCCCCATCCCAAAACTGAAGCAAAAAGTAGTTGCGAGGAAAAGATGAATTTCACAGAATATCTGTTCTCTCCAACTGAACCTGTACTTTTCTGGTTAATCTGCATAAATCAAAATATTGTGTATGCTTAAAATTTGTTGGCCAATGTCCTGTGTGACATCAGCTTTAGCGCTGTGTATTAAATGCAACATCAAAGTTCGGGTTATAGGTTCCTTTAATTTCATGATATGCCTATATCACTTGCAGTCATTCATTACCATTTATTGAACCTTCATGCAGTGCAGGCGCCACACATGCTTATCACAGGCCTTGAAGATTACAAGGCAAGAGGAACTCAAGCTTCTCCATACTTCACAGTTTCTTACTACACCGAATTTGCTGAAAGCAAGGATCTGGTTCTTGTTCGAGGGGACATTGTCTTTACTAGCAAGCTCACCGACTCGGAGGCAAAATGGCTTTTGGAGACTGCACAATCTTTTTACTTGAATGATGTCAGGTACAAACTAGTGGAGCGTTTCAATAGAGAAACGAGGGAATTCGAGTTCAAAGATGTTTTACAAACTTTGGAGATGCCTATATTGTGATTGAAACATCTGAATCAATCTACTCGTAAGAGAAATCCAAATATACGGAGTTTGGTCAAAATGGATCATTCAGAAATCAGCATCAAGAGAGTTGTTGTTCTCCTGCCATTCTGACAGGTAATTGTGTCTGTCAAGCATAATGAATGTATTGCATTAGCAGACAATCTTTTCTAGTTTTGATTATTCATTGAGGCAAAAGTCAAGTATCTTCATGGTGTTGTTTTTCTTTCTTTCTTTTCAATAATAGCAATTATCTTTTAGGGAAAAAAAGAAGATAAGAGGGCTGATGGTAGCTGTGTTGTATTTCTCAAAGAAAGCCTTTTAATTTCATAGATCTGCAATAAATCTGATTTTAGGTCTGTCTTTCAACTTCTTATAACACCTTGAATTACCATGGTTTCTCACCTGTAAACTTGTGCATTTGGAGATATACATAAACAATGCCAAACAGTCTCAGGTGAAGTTTTCTCTTCTTCTTTTTCCCCCATATGTGTGATGTTGTACTTTCTGTTAGATGTGATTATTTCTAATCTTATATGATTACACGTCTATTTCTAATGTTGGAGATGCATGTTTTGTGATGAAATTACTTAAATTGATTATATCATAAGAGCAATCGGAAATTTTGATGAGGAAGGATCAATACAACAATCAGCAACAATGGAATTGGCAGTTCTTTTCGTCATTCCAAGGGAAAAAACTGTGTTTATCTAGTAGAATATTTGAATGGGATGTTATTAACAATCTTTTCTTGTTCTGATTCCCTTTTTTTCTTTTAAAACAAAAATCCATGTTACATTCTAATAAGGTTGATGGTAGCTTGAAGATTGTGTCTAGAGAGATTTTGTTGAGCTACTATAAAGAGAGATTTGGTGTAATGGTAAAAGTTGTTTCCGTAAAACGGTATAGTTGAATCTATACTTGGATCTATACTTTCGGGAACAACAACAATATCAGTAAACAAGAAGATAAAATTATATTGAGCTTTGAATAAAATATAATGTATGTTTGCCAAAAAATTCGTATTAATGTCCTATGATCAAGTCTCTCTTTAATGTCAATTATGAGGGCCATTGAAGAATGTGTAACGACAGGTAATGAATGTCATATTTGATGGGCCATGTGCTAAATACTGTAGAATATTCCTCATTAAATGCTACCGAGTGGCAGCTATTTATTTTATCTTTATGAGTATTATTTTCTCCAGTAACATACGGTATCGTTGTCTTCGGATTCAACTATCTTCTGTCTTCAGCTCCACATGTCACTTCCTCATGCGATCATTTAATATAAACATATTTTACCCTATACAGTTGCCATGTACGTAAGATTTAATATGGTCCGCATGTCGCACATAACGGAAACTTAGTGCACCGAGTTCTTTTATTATAAAGATCTATGAAGCAACAAAAATAATTGAGTATGAGTCCAAGTTGGATTATCCCTATTTCTAGTTCAAATCCTGTAATTAAACTAATCGATGCTTTAACTAGTTCGGTTTCTTGTTAGTCAAGTTTTTCTAGACTAAATTCTTCTTCTCAAGTAAGAACAAAGTCAAATAGGCATGAATCAATTTTTGCAACCATCAATTCTTTTTTTTTTAGTAAATAAAATATTTCTATTAACCAACTGGAAGTATTACATAAAAAAAACATGCATACAGAAAACACAGTTTTAGCAGATTAGAACTCTCTATCTCCTATAACTTAAAAATCTAAACAGGATAGAAATTCATGGATTGCAATTGTTTAATGATCTTAGTTTGCGAATTTACTTTATAGAATATGTCTTGGATGATGATTCAAATAATAGCTTCAGTACTTCTGCATTTATCTTGAAAGATCCTTTGATTTCTCTTTTTCTAAATTTGATATACACTCCCAGCTACTGTCATTCTGAACACATGTGCAATTTGAGACCAATAGGTTTATATAGAAAATAATACATTTTTTATAAGTTGGGCCCTGCATGCATATAATAGATATTTAGTTGTCCAAGTAGTGGCATCCTCTCTAAAAAAGGGTTGACATTGCATTATAGATAGTTTCTTAGTGCTTAGTGGCACTCCAAGATATCCAAATGGCAATTCACCTTTCCCAAAGTCAAGAATATTCAAAATTTGTTGTTTGACATCTGGCTTGACCCCTCCAAAGTAAATTGAACTCTTTGATACATTAGCTACAAGACCTGAAGCAGCAAAAAATTTCAAGAAGTGGTTATACAACTTGGTAACAGAACCAATATCCCCTCTACATAAAAGAAGCAAGTCGTTAGCAAAACCAAGTTGCACTAATCTCATCTTAGTATACTTCGGATGATAGTTGAACTCTTTTTCATTGCTTAAAGTTCTCAGTATCCTACCAAAGTATTCCATAATAAGAATAAACAGAAATGGAGACGGTGAGTCTCCCTGTCTAAGACCTTTCTTAGCTTTGTATTGGCACATATTCGACCATTCTATGACCAGGGGGTCAACCCCATCACGACTAATTTATAGTAAATGGTCAATGCTTCAGACTTTAGACTTATGACAACTGTCCTTAAGGTAAATGAGGGGACGTCTCCACGACCAAAAGAGGGGCCCATTCGTGACCAACTGAAAAAGTTTGAGGTTATAAATACCAAGAGAGAACCTCCCAAGGGGGGCTTCTTCCTCGACACAATTTTGAATACACTAGAAATAGAATGATATGCTCCACAATTTGAGCGAAAAACAAGGTTAATGTAAGATCCTGAACCTCTTCAAGGAAAGGCAGGTCAAACTGCAACGATGAATAAAATCTCATTTATATCATTCCACAATTGATTACTTCTATGTCTCATGTTTGTCTTCTAATTCATTAACTATGATTGGTTATGATTTATCCCTTGAATTATTTTGATTGATTTGCTTGGGAAGTGTTCGATAATTTTCCACCAAATAATTTAGCGCCGTCTGTGGAGATTTCCTAGTGAAATCTCATAGTTTCTCCCTAGAATCGAGGACAAAGGAACGTCAAATAAAGGAAGAGAAAGCAATCCAACTCAGACGGACCTAAGGAAGCACATCGAGCGCATAATACTTGAACGCATCAAAGGAAACTGAGATCCGAAACAACCAAACAAGAAGAAGAAGTTTCCCTCCTCTCCCTTAGAACGAAAGTAGGAGGCATCTCCTTCACCCCTAATGCGGTGTCAGGCTGAAAATCGGCACACGGCTGTCTCAAGCCAAAACCAGAGCTCAGGCTAAGCACCTTCGCCATCAAATATATTAGGTTCGACCTCAGTCGAACCAGTACTCAGGCTAAGTGCCTTCACTATCAAATATACCTCAGTCAAACCGGGACTCGGGCTAAGTGCCTTCGCCATCAAATATATTAGGTTCGACCTCAGTCGAACCGGAACTCAGGCTAAGTGCATTCGCCATCAAATATGTCAGGTTCGACCTCAGTCGAACCGGGACTCAGGCTAAGAGCCTTTGCCATCAAATATACTAGGTTCGACCTCAGTCGAACCAGGACTCAGGCTAAGTGCCTTCGTCATCAAATATATTAGGTTCGACCTCAGTCGAACCGGGACTCAGGCTAAGCGCCTTCTCCATCAAATATGTCAGGTTTGACCTCGGTCGAATCGGGACACAAGCTAAGCGCCTTCGCCCTCAAATATGTCAGGTTCGACCTCAGTCAAACCGGGACTCAGGCTAAGTGCCTTCGCCATCAAATATATTAAGTTCGGCCTCAGTCGAACCGGGACTCAGGCTAAGTACCTTCACCATCAAATATATTAGGTTCGACCTCAGTCAAACTGGGACATAGGCTAAGCGCCTTCGCCATCAAATATGTCAGGTTCGACCTCAGTCGAACTGGGACTTAGGCTAAGCGCCTTCGCCGTCAAATATGTCAGGTTTGACCTCAGTTGAACTGGGACTCAAGCTAAGTGTCTTCGCCATCAAATATATTAAGTTCGACCTTGGTCTAACCGGAACTCAGACTAAGTGCATTCGCCATCAAATATATTAGGTTCAACCTCAGTCGAACCGGAACTCAAGCTAAGTTCCTTCGCCATCAAATATGTCAGGTTCAACCTTAGTCGAACCGGGACTCAGGCTAAGTACCTTCGCCATAAAATATATTAGGTTTGACCTCAGCCGAACCGGGACTCAGGCTAAGTGCCCTCGCCATCAAATACACTAGGTTCGACCTCAGTCGAGCCAGAACTTAGGCTAAGTACCTTTGCCATAAAATATATTAGGTTCGAACTCAGTCGAATCGGGACTCAGGATAAGTGCCTTCGCCATCAAATATATTAGGTTTGACCTTAGTCGAACCGGAACCCAGGCTAAATGCCTTCGCCACCAAATATATTAGGTTCGACCTTAGTCGAACCGGAACTCAGGCTAAGTGCCTTCACCATCAAATATGTCAGGTTCAACCTCAGTCGAATCGGGACTCAAGATAAGTACCTTCACCATCAAATATATTAGGTTCGACCTCAGTCAAACCAGAACTCAAGCTATGCGCCTTCGCTATCAAATATATTAAGTCCGACCTCAGTCGAACCGGAACTCAGGCTAAGTGCCTTCACCATCAAATATGTCAGGTTCAACCTCAGTCGTACTGGGACTCAGGCTAAGTACCTTTGCCATCAAATATATTATGTTCGACCTCAGTCAAACTAGGACTCAGGCTAAGTGCCCTCGCCATCAAATACACCAGGTTTGACCTCAGTCTTGCCAGAACTCGGGCTAAGTGCCTTCGCCATCAAATATATTAGGTTTGACCTCAGTTGAAGCGGGACGCAGGCTAAGTGCCTTCGCCATCAAATATATTAGGTTCGACCTCAATCGAACCATAACTCAGGCTAAGTGCCTTCGCCAATAAATTTATTATGTTCGACCTCAATCAAACTAAAATTAAGGTAAGTTCCTTCGTCATCGAACTTATCATGTTCGACCTTAGTCAAACTAGGGCTTAGGCTAAGTGCCTTTGCCTTCAAATTTATTAGGGTCGACCTCAGTCGAATTAGGGCTCGGGCTAAATTCCTTTACCTTCAAATTTATTAGGTTCGTCCTCAGTCGAATTAGGGCTTAGGCTAAATGCCTCTACCTTCAAATTTGTTGAGTTCAACCTTAGTCGAACCAGGGCTCAGGCTAAGGGCCTTCGCTATCAAAGTTGTTAGGTCTAGTCTCGCTCGAACTAGGACTCAGGTTAAGTGCCTTCGCCCTCAAACTTGAGCAGATGCGAACTCAGCCGCACTAGGACTAGGGAGAAGAAAAAATAATTGTCGTCACTATAAAGCGACCACCCCACCCCGTTCATGTTAGACCAAAGAGCCATCATTATCAATCCAAAACTGACATGATGGCCTCAGTCGAATGTTAGTGCTAATCATCCCTCCAAACATATTTATAGAAGTAAAGGAGAGTAACAGAAGACAGAGTAAAGCATGAGACAAATGATGGAAAAAAGAGTACAATTATCTACAGAGTTAAGAGCGCGGGTACTCCCCGCTTACACCCAACCCCGACCGATCAATACAAGAAAGAAAAATACATAAAAAAAAAGCAACAATTGAGCGCCAACCGACGAACGGGATATAAAGAAAAACAACAAACAATGATAACAAATCTTTTCTTTACTCAGCGCCACCACCGCCACTCGCGCCATCGTCAGCCTCAGGTGTTGCCACATCATAACCACAGTCAGCACGAGCTTCGCGAGCTTTCTGGAATGTCACCTCAAAGATGGCCTCGCTCACAATACCCGCCTCCAAAAAGTTCTTGTAAACATCACGTTGCTCAGTGTAGACCCAACGTTCATGAACCTGTTGGGAAACGACAATATGCGACGAACCAGCCTGGCTCTGTAGTCGGCAGTTCTCCTCCTCCAAAATTGCAATCCGGTCCAACATGACCTGGGCCTCCTGCTCAAGTACACCAATCCATTCATCTAGCCTCGCCTTTTTAAGGGCTGATGTCTCCCTCTCCGACTCATGCACGTGAATTGACGCCTCCAGTGATATGACCCTCGACGAGGCACCCTTCTCCCAAAATTTTAAGGAAGAAACCTTGCCTTCCAGCACCGCCAGTGTCCCGCTCCATTCTGCAGTCGCCTCCGCTGCTTGACCCGGTTCTGCTCTGCCTCCAGCTCCATCTCCATCTCCCTCAACTTGCCCTGCCGGAGCGCACACTCGGCTGCAATTCCTTTTCCCACCTCAAGATACTCGTTCTTCCGACAAATCTACTCTTCAAGAACACGTTTATTGCCAAGCACCTGCAACAGTTGCTTATCCCGCCTTGCCCAAATCTCGATTATTGGGATCGTTCCGTAAATGCTCGTGCAGCCTTCGGCACCGATCACGGTAACGACGATATTTCTCTAGCATCTGAAGGAAGAACCTCGAATGAATCTTTGCTCTGCGGATGTTCTCCACCTCCAACAAGTAAGTCTGCAAAACAATGGGAAGGTAAAACTGAGGCAAAGGCTAAAGAAAGAGAGAAAAAACTAGGAACGTACTATGTACCCTCAGGCCCATCACGATCACTTCGTCCATCACTTCAATATCCGAAACGCTCCTCAAAGACGTGTTCTCGGCCTTCGAAAAACACTTCGAACTATGACACCAATCTATTTCCCTCATTTAATAAGTTCAAATCCGAGGGAACATCAATAAAATGGGTCGGCCCCCCGGTGTGCACGTTAGATTTGGTAATACCCCCCTCGAACATACGAACATCATCGAGGTCCAAATCAGACTCAGACTCATACTCGTCCTCCACCACGTCCTTTCCCCTCTCTGTCGATGTTGATGTAGAGCAACTTGCCATGGCCAACAATGGTACATTAGAAGTCCCGACGGTGGCCTTTAAGGATCGATCCCCCGCCTCGCCAACAGGAACTTCGAACGGAGTCATCAAGACAGCGACATTCCTATGGCTAGAACTTACGGGTTCAACTTTAACTAACTCCCTCTCCTCGACAGCAAGCACCACGGCCGCACCACACTCCGAATCCGTTGGTGGAGAATCCAAGTCGATCACCGACGGAGAAGCCGCAACAAATGCCACTCGTCGTTTCTGCGAAGGCCTTTCCTCCTCCTCATTTGAACGCGATCACATCCGAGAACAGACAAGCCCGGACATTCCCTCATCTTGTAGTGTAGCCTGCGTTGGGTACGCGGCCGTTGACGACTCAACCGATGCCGCCCTCGATACTAGACGAGGTACGGGCGCATCATCTAGCCTAGCAAGTGCACCTGGGTGACAAAAAGCCAATTGTGGATCTCTGACATGACGTGGTCTCTCTATATACAATGAAAAAACGAATTAATAAGCGTAGTCAGAAAAAAATGAAATAGAAAAGAGAAAGGGCCGAAATTCCACCTGTCACGGTCCTACGACAATACCTCTCCCAGAAAGCCGCCCAGGTGCAAATGCCTGCAGTACGAGTAAGCATTGCCTTGACCCAGTCTCGGATCCCCTCCAAAGGAGGCAGCGACAACTTTTTAGCTACACAATATTAAGGTAAATCAATAACCATAAGTACAAAGCATAAGGAAAGTCAAATTAGGGCGGATGCCCAGTCAAGAACGAGGTCTCACGTGCAAAGTTTCAAACTTCCGCGAATCCATTTGGGTCTGCCACCAGGTGTTCAGTCCGAATATAGAAACAATTCTCAAAGGAATAACAAATGACCTCGTCATCCAGCCCAACCATCAAGCCCTTTGATCCTCGTGGGCGTGCATGGATCATGGTGCCGCAAATTTTCTGGGGAGTGAAGAGATTGAGCACATGCCTCAGAGTGACCTCCCTACTCGCTAGCTTCGCATACTTGATGAACATGTGGAGCAGTTTGTAGAGGTAAGGAGAAAGTTGGGCCGAGCACACCTCGTAATAGAGATAGAAGTCTACTATCACCATCGAGAGCGGGAGTGTGTACCCTACATGGAAGGGATAAGCATAGAACGAGTAATACCCTCGATGGTCAATCTGTACCCCGTCCTCGGTCTTCGCAAGAGCGATCTCGACATAATGTGGGATACGCCATCGCTCCCGCTTTGGGCTATCCCCACTTCCCTCATTAGAGAAACAATGTCCCCCTATTCCACGCCGCCCGGTGCACTGAAATCCATCACTTGATCTCTTGGTCGAGGTATAATTTCATCGACCAAAGGAATTTCTTCACCTTCTACCAACTCTAACCTTTCATTTGTCGGAGCGGGATTTTCGACCACAGGAGAATTAGTCGAACGATTGCCGCGAGAAGAAGTGCCTGTCATAATCGATTCACGAGCGAGAGAAAGAAGAAATTTGATAAGGGAAACAGAGAAATCAATGATGATAATGATCGGAAGAATAGGGAAAATGCGATTTGACAGAAGAAAAGGCTTCTCGAGAACTCTCTGAGAAGAGCAATGAATATGTAAAGAACAAAATGACACATCTTCTCTAGTTATAAATAATAGATTCTGCCTGCACAGAACCCAACGATCGCCATTAATACATAACCGTGCATGAAGAGATTCAGTTTCATGAAAATGTGCGCCGTTACGAACGATCGCGCGGGATGACGCTCCACTCACCAACCAACGGTTCAGTTCCAAAACTTCATTTTGAAGTGCCCCTCCCGATCATGTTGCTCTATCCGTCCGTCAAAGTTCACCCTGTCACGACCTCGATGAACGGAGGGACTAACTGTATTGGCAGATATTCGACCATTTTATGACCATAGGGTCAACCCCATCATGACCAATTTATAGTAAATGGTCAACGCTGATGACTTCTGACTTATGATAACTGTCCACGACCAAAAGAGAGGCCCATTCGTGACCAGATGAAAATGTCTGAAGCTATAAATACCAAGAGAGAGAACCTCCCAAGGGGGCTTCTTCTTCGACAAAACTCTAAATACACCAGAAATAGAAAGATATGCTCCATAAGTGGAGCGAAAAACAAGGTCAATGTAAGATCTTGAACCTCTTCAAGGAGAGGCAGGTCAAGCTACCACGATAAATAAAATCTCGTTTATATCGTTCCACAATTGATTACTTCTATGTCTCAAGTTTGTCTTCTAATTTTGTGATTAACTATGATTGGCTATAATTTACCCCTTGAATTATTTCGATTGATTTCCTTGGGAAGTGTTCGATAATTTTCCACCAAACAAGCTTCAAATAGTTTTGTTGGCTTCGCATTAATAGTAATTGACTAGGATACTGTTTGAACGCAAGCCTTAATCCATTGTATAAATCTGCTAGGGAAGCTCAAGTTGCTCAAAATTTGCTTCATGCAACCATCAACCATCAATTCTACTTTTAAAGCATAAATAAGACTAAATAATAATAACTCAATCAATAACAAGCATTAATAGTAAACACTCATAAGTTTTACACATTTGGGTTGGATCACAACACTATATAAAAATCTAGCTACTTATGGCAATGAACATAAAAAAAGAAAAAGAAGAAGAAATGAAAGATACAAAGCTAAAATAAAATAGAAAAGTCAATAATCCTCTCTAATTGTAGCTCAGAGTTTTGCCAAATAGATAAGAATAACTACCTATTTCTATAATATAAAAAATGCCCTAAAATAGTGCCTCAGGCATGTTTATAGTGCCATGAAATCCTAACAAAATACCCTTCGACGGGTTCTACGGCCCCACTTTAACTTCTGCAGTCCGCGCTTTACTGGGTTAAGATTGTGCGTGCTTTCACTTGGAGGAGAGGCGTCCGCACATGAATTGTTGCGAGCCACATCTTGAGGTGGCTTCAGACTTGTTCGGTTACACATTCTCTCATCTTCTAGGCTTGTTATCTTGAACTTTTTTGCGGACTAAGTGTGACCACATATTTTAATCTGCGAACCGCACTTCTACCAAAAATTTCTAAAGCTTCAGTTCTTCTTCTATGGCCGAAGATGGAATTCTGCCTACCCCAATTTTCTTAGCATTTCTCCTCTTTCCTGAACTTGGTTAGATCATCTACTTTTTGAGTTATTTTCTTCACTGGGCATACATTTTCTAGCACACATACAATTCAACAATTTCCATTAGATTTAGAGACAACAATAAACACTTTCTGACTAAAAACTATAGCAAATAGGTACTAATAAGTGGCAAAAATCCACATTTACCAGTAAATAATTACAGTATTTATCATTTTCCTTTGGAGCTTAACTATAACGACCCGGTCGGTTATTTCATGAGTTACCGTTCTATTTACCCCATTTCTACTTCTTATTGTTTTGTTCATCTATATTATATGTTATCAGATTGATTGATTCGGGTTTGGAGAGGTTTTGGTAAGGTTTGATACACTTAGTCTCTTTCGAGTAGGCTTAAGTTGAAAAAGTCAACCAGATGTTGACTTATGTGAAAATAGGCTCGGATGTGAATACTGATGGCTTGGATAGCTTCAACAGATGATTTGGGACTTAGGAAAGTGATAAGAACGAATTTTGGAGGTCCGTAGTAGATTTACGCTTGAATTGGCAAAAATGAAATTTTGATGTTATTCGGTTGATATGTGAGATTTTGATATAGGGGTAGGAATAGAATTCCGGGAGTTGCAGTAGGCCCGCTGTCATTTGGGATGTGTCTGCAAAATTTCAGGTCATTCAGACGTGGTTATGATAGACTTTTTGTTCAAAAGCATAATTTGAAGGTTTTGGAACCTTAAGCTTGAATCCAATGTGATTGGTTAATTTGATGTTGTTTGAGGCGTCTTGAAGATTAGTATACGTTTGGATATTGGTATGTGACTTGTTTGTGCTTATGGTTGAGGTCCCGGGGGACCTCCGGGTGATTTCAAATAGTTGACAGAAAGTTAGAAATTTGGAGTTGCAGCTAAATTTTATGGCTGCTGTCATAACCGTATCTGCAGTTATCAGGTTGCAGATGCGGCGAAGATGGGAATCAGCTAGAACCACAGAAGCGGCTAAGGGGGCGCACCTGAGGTAGCGCAGGTGCGGTGATGTTATCGTAGATACGGAAAAGGACCCTTAAGTAAAAACCACATATGCGGTGTGTTGGACCGCAGAAGGGGGACTGTAGAAGCGGTAATGGGACCGTAGGTGCGAAAAGCCTGAGTCATAAAGTATAAGAGATTTAATTCGCGATTTTTTAGTTATTCTTCACCATTTGCATGCGTGTTTGATCTTGAGGGAGATATTTGAAGAGGGATTTCATATAGGTAAGGTTTTTGGACCCTAAAGTCGTTTCTATAGTGTTATTTCACTGATTTGACATGAAATTAAGGGGAATTAATGGTCAAAAATTGGGATTAGGGCTTGAGATTGGAGACTTTTGAGTAAGGGTTTGAGGGGTCATTTGTGGTTGGATTCTGGTACATTTGATATGGATGGACTCGTGGGAGGATTAGGTATTGACGTAATTTTATGGAATTTCGAGACGTGGGCCCAGGGGTCGGGTTTGGATAAATTTTGAATTTTTTGATAGAATTTGATTATTTTTGCACGAGCTTCGTTCCCTTAGCTTATTGTAATGTTATGATTATGATTTTGGATAGACTCGGCATGAGTTGAGGCCGAGGCGAGAGGTAAAGGCGTCGTGGAATAGTATTTCATTTTGTTTGAGGTAAGTTACCATTGTAAATCTAGAACTGAGGGCATAAAATCCCGGTATTTCGTATTTTTTTTATAATTGAGGTGACGCACATGCTAGGTGACGAGTGTGTGGAATTGTAGTGGTAGGGATTAATACTATATCATGCATTTTAATACTATATCACGTATTTTAGATATTAACTATATTTTGGGCGGTATGCCATGGTTGAGGCCTTGTGCCAACTTGTTGAGACCCTTAGGGGCATTTTTATTATTTTTCTCACTCTATTTATTTGAAAGCATATTCTCAATCATGTTTTACCTGTGTATTATTTAAACCTGGTTTTTATCACCCTACTTCTTAAAATGTGAAAACAGTTTGGGCTGAGTTTCTCTGATTTTCACTGTTATGCTCGAGTGGCTGTGAGGTTAATGAGTGAGAGAGGTTGAGGACTATAAATATTATGGATTAAGCTGCAGGCCGCAACAATATTATATGTATATATTATGGATCGGGTTGCACGCCGCAGCGATATTTATATGGATCGGGTTGCATGCCGCAGTATTATATATATTGGATCGGGCTGCTCGCTGCAGCGATTTAATGATTGGGGTTGTAGGAACCCCTCCGGAGTCTGTATACCCCCAGTGAGCGTATCGACTATAAACTATGAATTGGGATGCACGTCGCAACGATTGTTATGATTATTACTATATGAGATATTATTGAGCCTGAGTGCTGAGTGTGAGTACTGTGTGACGAGTGTGGAGTCACAAGTGACCGAGAGGCTTGCCTGAAGGGATATATTTATGAGTGATACCTTGCTCGAGGGGCTCATTTATGATATTTTTTTGCTGATTTCACTCTTCATTCATAATGAGCCTCTGTTGAAACTATTGAGTTTGGTTTGATACTCCGTAGCATACACTTATATATGATTTTTAACTGTTCGTCACTACACTCAAACCTTATTACTTTAGTTACTTACTGAGTTGGTGTACCCACGTTACTCCCAACACCTTGTGTATAGACCTAGGTGCCCGGGCGGCAAAGTGAGGATCCCTAGCAATTTCGGAGCTTACCGGAGATTGCAAGGTAGCTGCACGACGTCCGCAACCCTGCTTTCCTCCTTCTTATCTTTGTTTCTACATTTTAGGGTTTATTATGTATTAGCGAGTTGGACTTGTTGTATTTAGAGGCTCTTAACTCGTGACACTAGATTGTTGGGCTGTGTTGGTATATTTTTGTACTGTTTTCCGCACATTTCAGTTGTTTTATACATTTCTTATGAGAATTCGAGACTTAATCAGTTTTATAAAAGAATTTACTGTGGTTACTTATTTGGGTTGCTTGCCTAGTATTGTGATAGGCGCTATCACGATCGTGGTATTTGGGGTCATGACATTAACTAAAGAAACTGTAATGTATATTTTTCTATTGTTTATCGCACAATATTTTTTTGGTTAAACCTACAAAAGTAGTCAATTTTCTATTTTTCTTTTAAGAGAAAATGCACAATTCCCCCCCCCCCCTATACCCGAAATTCCAACTACACACTTTTTCTTTGCGGGAATCCTATTACCCCCAAAACTTATTTTATACGTAATTATTTGCACCCTTAATGCTGATATGGCACAGTGTGTGTATTTTACTCTCCCAAAGAAGAGGGAGAAGCAAGAAAAAATGATTTTCAGATTATTTTTTCATTCTTTCCATTTTTTCTTACTTTTTTTCCTTTTCCTTTTCCTTTTTCTTTTGCTTTTTTTATTTCTTCTCTAATTCTGGTGGATATTTATTCCTGATAACTTTTTCTAACTGTTTTCTTTTATTTTTTTTATTTTCACACACAAATTAAACTCTCAAAAAGATCTATTCATAAGCAAAGCAAAATACACTCGGATTTGGGGAAAAAAAATTCATCATCGAAAAATCTTCCCACGCCGGAAAAAAATAATGTACTGAAATTTTAACTGAAATTTTTTTTCTTAGCTTAAATTCGTTTTTATTTCTTATGCTCTTCTTCCCACACATAAATTACACTTTTAAATATATATATATATATATAGAAATTTTATACATATATATAACAAAATACACTTATATCGGGATAAAAATCTATCTCCAGAAAAAAATATTCCCGAAAAAAATATCGTTTGTAAAATTCTGACGACCACCATTTTATGTTGCCGATGACCAAAACAAAAAAAAAGAGAATGAAATAACCAAAAAAATGAGAATAATAAGAAATAACAAAAAAGGATAAGAAAAAGAAGAAAGAATAAAAAAAGTACTAACAATGCATGGTGGGGTGCGTGTAGCTCACCACTTGCCAAGAGTTTGGTTGTGAGCGTTAAGGGTGCAAACAATTACATTCAAAATAAGTTTAGGGGGGTAATAGGATTCCCGCAAAAAAATGTGTAGTTGAATTTCGAGTATAGATCTGGGTAATTGTGCATTTTCCCTTTCTTTTAACCTAGTTTCTAAGTTTCTTCATCTTTCTTGTTTATTCTTTTGGCAGCTTAATGAGCGGTCGGATATCTATTTGATATGAAATAGTATTTGTTAGATTTTCTGTTATAATTTTTTTGTGGTGAAAGTTCCCCCACACGAGGTTAGACAAGCCACTTACCTCGACTCCGGTACAAAACCGCCAAGAGACAACTCTCTTGCCGCGAATGTCGGCCTCCACATGCGTAGTATCTGATAAAAATCAATAGAATCACATCAAAATAGGCCAATTGGGCATTACCCAATCAAAACCACTCAAAATACAGCAAGACCCACAAGTTGCCAAAACCCGACTTTCGGTACACTTATCGAAAAATTGCAAAAGTTACATATTCGGAACCCTCGTCTCAATACGAGTCTAAGAATATAAAGTTTACTAAATTCGGACTCCATTTGCTCATTCAAACCTTTGATTTTTCTAAGGTTTAAGACTAGGGTGAAAACCCCCATTAATTACCCTAAATTCCTCCATCATGAAAAACTTGCATAATATTATCAACAACAATCATAATTGGAGTCCATAATTGATTACCTGAAGAAACCCCTCGAATTCTCCTTCAAAATTGTCCAATTCGCCCCTTAAGCCGAGCCCTCAATGTTTGGAATGTTTCGGAAATTTCTAAATTCTGATATAATTAAACCCTCTGCGATTTTTGCTTCTACGGACTATTTTCGCTTTTGCGGAACCGCTTTCGCGACAATTTGTCGCTTCTGCGAATCCCCAGGCCTAGCTGGCCCAAATCTGCTTCTGCCAGCCCAGGGTCGCTTCTACGAGGCCGCTCTTGTGGACAAACATCCGCTACTGTGGAACTTTCCGCTCCTGCGAATAGGAGTCCGCTTCTGCGGACTCGCTTAAGCGAGAAGCCATCCGCTTATGCGAAATTCCCAATTCCATCTCCTGACCGCTTCTGCGGTCCCATTCTCGCACCCGCGACGCCGCTTAAGCGGCCAAAAGACCGCCCCTGCGATCCACTCCGCTTTCGCGTTCCAAATTCCGCTTCAGCGGACTCGCCTCTGCGGTTCCATTTCCGCAGGGGCGAAAACAACAGAACCAGCATCAAAACCTACAATTTTCCATGTTTTCTCTCGTTTAACCATCCGAAATCACCCCGAGGCCCCCGGGACCTCATCTAAACACACCAACCAATCCTAATACCTTATTCGAACTTGTTCCAATCCTCAAAACACGTCTAACAACATCAAAACCCATAATTCACATCGAATTCAAGCCTATATTTCTTAAAACTTTCCGAATTGCACATTCGATCTAAAACCCAACCAAACGACGTCCGAATGACCTGAAAATTTTTGGACATATCCAAAATCACATAACGAAGCTACAGAAATTGTCGGAATTCCATTCCGATCCCCGGATCAAAATCTCACCTATCGTTCGGATTTCGCCAAAATTTCAAACTTCGGCATTTCAAGCCTAATTGAGCTATGAACCTCCAAAATACTTTCTGAACGTGCTCCCAACCCCAAAATCACCTAACGAAGCTAATGGAACCATCAGATTTCCGTTCCGAGGTCGTCTTAACACGATTCGAAATACGGCCACTTTTCAACTACAAAGCTCTCACTTAGGGACTAAGTGTCCCAAAACACTCCAAATTCCGGAACCGACCCTCCCGACAAACCACAATAGCATAAATGAACTTAGGGGAATAGTTAAATTGGGGATCGGGGTGTAAATTTCAAAAATGACCAGCCGTTTGCCTTTTAATATATTTTACGTTGCACAACTCAAATTAATTTGAGCTACAATATTGATAGTAAACGCGGGTTAGAAATAGTGTTTATTAGGCGTGAGTGTAAGGCGGAACATTTTACATGCCTCAGTAAGGCATAAGCCTCGAGCGTAAGCCTCATGAGTATTTTTTTAATATTTCATATAATAATATAATTTTACTAAATATTTTTAAGCATGTAAAATTACAAAATATATTAGACAGAAACTTGTGATGTTTGACAAAAGTATCATTAATGAAGATGTTACAAGAAACCATGTTATGATAAAATCTTCAAAGAATAGATGCTTTTTCCGTTTGGTAAAAATGGATCAAAACTTTTTGAGCCTGTCTACGGAAGAAAGTGGGTCCCACAAATCAATATGAAGGGATGCTTATTTTCCGTCGGTTGGGATGTGGAGATTGATAATAAAATCTGGCATTAGTACAATTATTTATTATTAAAATTAATTTAAGATGTAACTTACATTTATTTTAAATATAGTCTGTATTCATACAAACAACTAAATTGGTAAACAAAATGACAATCCTTCTAAAAAAATGTTAGCACCCTATTAAAAGGAATCTCAACCTTATTCTGATTTTTTAATTATTACGTACTTACGCGTTCTACTTTCGTATATCAATTAGTAATAAATTATATTATGATATAGCAGAAAAGACAATGAAGAACACTTTTATATGGGAATGTGGTTGGGCTTCATCACAATATCAATAAAAATTAAACATTAATTATTTTGAGAAGAATATTTCCTATTAATTTTGTACGTATATAGACTTTTATTCTTTCGGCAGTAAAGACATTTTTCTTTTTTCCTCTCATCTTCTCTAATCTACTGTAAACTACTAGATGTTTCTTCTCCAAACTTATGTATTGTGAAGTATCCGTTAGTTTTCATGGTATCAGAGTGAAGGATGACGTAGCTCGCATGGCTTCTGGCAGATCGATGTTAGCCCTATTTGTTCTCTGAAGTCTTCAGTTTTCTGACGATGATGTTGTGGTGATTCAATATATCTTTCCGGTGAAGCTCAGAGGTGGAGATTTTCTTTTTATCTTCCAATTGAAGGTTATTGCCTTTCAATTTCACATAAAATTTGGTAATTTTCTTCTGATTATAACTGTATTTTCACTAAGTTCTAGTTTGGTGAATTTCGGAACCCTAATTTTCTCGAAGTAACTTTGTTGTGGCCCCCAATATTGATGCTTCAAATGTTACCACTACTGCTTCATCTAGTATTATTGAGCTGTCACATCCTTTATACATGTATCCCTCTGATTCCCCTGGTACAGTTTTGGTTACAAAATGCTTTAATGGGACGGGGTATGGAGGATTGAGACAAAGCATGCTGATTTGTTTGTCATGTGAGAACAAGTTAGGAATTATGAATGGAACTATCCCTAAGCCTAGATTAAATTCTATTTTGTTTGAACCATGGATCCATTGTAATGATATGGTCACTGCTTGGATACTAAATAGCTTGGATACAAAAATTAGAGAGAGTGTGATGTATACTGAATTCGCACAAAAATTGTGGCAAGAGATTGAGCAGCATTATGGCAAGGCAAATGGTACTAAGTTATTTCATATTAGAAAAGGATCTTGCATCCATCTCTCATGGATCCTCCAGCATTGCATCCTATTTTAATCGTATTAAGAAAATTTGGGATGAATTAGCATGCTATATCACATATCCATATTGCACTTGTAGATGTAAGGAAGCATTTCCGAAGATAGAAGAAGAAAAAAAGGTTCACCAGTTCTTAATGGGGCTAAATGAGTCTTACATTAGAATTAGGAGAAATATCTTGCTTATGAAGCCCTTGCCTAATATTGACAGTATATATGAATTATTGATAAAAGATGAGAGTCAGGTTGAGAGTCAGTCCTCCAATCCAACCTTTATTTCAAATTCTGCTTCTTTTGCTACTGGAGTTCAGAATCCCTTCAATTCTGCTTACAATTCTGAAGCTACCACTCACAAGCCTTTTAATTCAAAGGTAAATTTTAACTCCGCAAAGAGGGGCAACTCTAATTTGATGTGTAGATATTGAAAGAAGCCAGAACATCTCATTGATAAATGTTATAAACTATATAGGTATCCTTCTTGTTTTGGAGCTAAATTCAAGAGGTCTGCAGCTTATGTTCATGTGTCACAACCATCCAACGTGGGACAACCTAATCATTCTAATTTTGAAGGATCTAAAGCAATTCCGCTTGACATTGGAAGGAACATTTTGACAAAGGAACAGTATGATCAGTTGATAACTCTACTTCGACAATCTAAGTTTTCTTGCAAGTTTGATAACTAATATTGCTTTTGATAATTGTGGTTTTCATACTTGCAATCTGTCTAGGATAGAGGACAGTTTTTGGATTATAGACTCAGGTGCAACTAATCATATGACTCCTCATACAACACTACTCACTGATATTAAATTTCTTCCCTTACCCTATCTTGTTACACTTCATAATGGCTATAAGGTTAAAGTGACCTGTATCGGTACCATTTTCCTTACCAATACAACGTTTCTTCATGATGTTTTACTTGTTCCCTCTTTTTACTACAATATCATTTCTTTGTATCGGTTGTTGTTTCAACTTAAGTGCAATGCTTTCTTTACTCATTATGCTTGTACTTAGGGCCCTTTTCTGAAGAAGCCACTGGTTCTTGGTAAGCTTCAAAAAGGTCTATACGTTCTTCAACAAGCTGCCCTTAGTGATTACAATTCTTCCACTTCTTTTCTTGTAAATACCATGACTGCCAACATTAATAAAATGAATAAGAGCAGTTTTCATCCTTGTGTTCTTGTGTGTGATGTTTCTGGAAATAATATAACTTGTTCCGATATTCTGTCTGGCCCGTGCCAAAAAGAATGACCTCTTTCCTTATTTGGAAACAATTTACCTTTATGCAATGATTTATAGCCACGCAAAATAAAGGTGCCTCATTTTACACCACAAGATCAAAAGTCTTCTCTCTTTTCTTAAACTCCGTGCCCAGTCAAATGGGTTCACATAAATTGAAACGGAGGGAGTATATTATTTGTTACCGCACCCGCGAGGGTGCAAAGAGTAAAAGAGAGTTTTTCCAATTAAAGGACAACCAAAACGGGATTCATTTATTGAGAGATTCGGAGTCGCCACTTGGGAGATTTATGGTGTCCCAAGTCACCGGTTTGAAACCCGAATTGAGGAAAGGTTTGACTCTATTTAACGGTCCGCGAACCAGAAATCCGGATAAGGAATTCTGTTAACCCGGGAGAAGGTGTTAGGCATTCCCGAATTCCGTGGTTCTAGCACGGTCGCTTAACCGTCATATTCGGCTTATTTATCTGATTTTTTACAGTTATGTACTTAATGCAAATTAATATCCCTTTACCGCTTTTATTATTATTATTATTTACGAAAGAGAATGTTGCCTAAAAATATGTTTCGAATCACGTCACATGAAATGCACTCGGATCCTCGACACATTCTTATTCAACATTTTGGGATTTGGATTTGGGCCGCATGAAATGCACACCCGTATTTAAGAAGGTAAAATTATTAAAATACGCGCCTAGAGCGATTACTTATTTACATTCTTGAGAAGGCCGGGAAATTCGCTAAGAAACGGCACATCTCGAAATCTAAATATTTTACATATACATTTATGAGGGCCCCGCGATTTGTATAATTTTGTTAGGCGAGGCACACCTCTAATTCTAATTTAAAAGCAAACTACATTCCGCTATATTTATTTAAGAGTTAATTCAAGATTATTTAAAACATGTTGCAAGCCACACTACATGAAATGCACTTGTGGTTCACGACACTCTTTATTTAACCTTGTTCAAATATGGAGTCGGGTCACATGAAATGCACCCCCGATTCCTTTAATCTAATTACATTGTTTAAAGAATAACGAACCAATTTCCATAATGTGACAACATCGTGCTCAACTATAACCAATTCGAGTAAACATACGAGTAGCTAACTAAGTGAGCAAATTCAAGACTATGGTGAACAATTACATAAACAACGGAAGCATAACTAGTTGGCGAGCATATGAAGGATTAGTCATTTTCATTAGCTAACTTCGACATTGCATGTTCAACAAAATCATATATTTACAAAAATAGTCTGAACCATACGAAACTAAATCAAATACGAAACACTCCAAAATATTAGCGAGAAGAACAATATCGGAAAAGAACATGCACCTTTATTTCTGCATATTTTTAACGTACACAACGAGAAAACGAACCTTTTATGACGATCTCAAACTTCGACCTCTCCGGACAGAACTCGAACCGAACTCGAACCAAGAACAAACTCAAACGGGCAGCATGATAAGCACGAGCCGAACAACGACTCTTCAATCTCTCTGTTTCATTTCTTTCTACTTGTTTTTTTCTTCTTTCTGTCTGCCATTTTTCTTTCTGTCTGCCGATTTTTTCTTCTTCTCTTTCCTTTTTTTTTCGTTTTTCTCTTTTCTGTTTCGTTTTTCTCTCTTTGTTCTTCAATTGTTTTCCTTTCTTTTCTTTCTCTTCTTTGTTTCCTTTCTTTTCTTTCTCTTTCGTTTCTTCTTTTTTCCGTTTTTTTTCTTTGTTCTTTTGAATCTTTTCTTTCAATTGTCTTTCTCCTTGTTTGCTTTCAAATTCTTTGTTTTCCCCCTCTCCCTCTGCCGTGATTTCTTCTTCTTCTTAAAGAAGAAGAATGGTTATTGTTTATTATTTTTTTTATTATTATTTTTTTTAAAAATTTAGCCCCATATTGTTTTTGTCTTTTTCTTTTGTTTTTATCCCTTTGTCTTTTTCTTCTTGTCTTTGTTCTTATTCCCCATCCCCATTATGTGTTGTCCCCCCTTAGTGTAGTGGACTCGGTTTATTACAAGCTAGGTCCGAAAATTATAAAACCGGGTAGTTTGAACCCGAATATTATTCTTCGACCGGAACCGAAAATGGTGTTATTTAATTAATCCTAGGTAATCAAAATAACTATAATACTTATAATAAAAATAAAACTATTTTTTATATTTTTCAAGTTTAAAATAACTACAAAATATTTGTGAAACTATTTTTTTGTTATTTTCGTTTTTATAAAAAGATAAAAATATAAAGTACTATTTTTGTATTTTTCAAGTTTAAAATGACTACGAAACATTAATAAAACCATATTTTTGTTATTTTTCATTTTGAGGTAAAAATAAAGTAAAAGAGTCAAATTTAGCTAAAATAGCTATATTAAAACTAAACTAAATATTTTACGCTAAAAATATAGAAAATCTCGGGAGGGTCAAAAATCACGTGTTTACAGCTGCCCCTCTTTGACTGAAAACCCAAAGAGTTTTCAGACAAAGAACGACTAGACAAGTGTTTTTGACCTGACCCTTATTCGGAGGGACTAAACTAAAAGAAGAGGAATGTGACCGAGCCCTTGTATCTGAGCTGCCTACATATCCTTGGCTATAAAGGAATCAAGCCACGTGTAGTTCGAAAGTGAGTGAGGAAGGGGTATACCGAGGTGGAGAGCCAGTCGAGGTGTCGTTCCGTCGAGGTTCCGTGTTCCATCGAAGTTCCGGTCCGTGGTCCTGCTATTACATCAAAAATCAAAACATGAGAAAGACTAACTAAGCCTATCAACTACTAGTTACAAGATTCCTATCTATAAGTCTTCCGAAGCTTGATCTTGAGTATTGGTTGGTGCTTCATGCGGACTCTAAATTTGAACCTTGATACTTGCTAGTTGCAGGTGCTGCTTTTCGAATCAAGACCAGGTATACAATGCTTGTGACCTCGGCCATGTCTTGAGCATGCCACATCTTTCATCAACTTCTGCATTTTGGATTGGCTTCATGCCTATTTTTTTTTTTAAACTTCTGTTGATCCCCTCGGACTGTTGACTCGCATTCTGGTTGCAAGCTTCTTTTGTTGCTATCTTGCATTGCACTCCGAAGTGAATTCCCTTACTTGTGATCTTCGAGCTATTCTCCTTCGAAGTCTGAATCTATCTTTTCTGATCCTTGTTGCCTTCCTTCTGATTCATGCTGGGGATTTCCGTTACACTCTACCGCTTTCCCCAACCAACTTCAACAATAAATCGCCACTCCATTCTTCAGGCGGGCTCCCTGACTTCAGCTACTACTTCAAAATAAAATCGCCACTCCATTCTCCAGGCGGGCTCCCTGACTTCAATTACAACTTCAAAATTAAATCGCCACTCCATTCTCCAGGCGGGCTCCCTGACTTCAACTACCACTTCAAAATAAAATCGCCACTCCATTCTCCAGGCGGGCTCCCTGACTTCAACTACTACTTCAAAATAAAATCGCCACTCCATTCTCCGGGCGGGCTCCCTGACTTCAACTACTACTTCAAAATAAAATCGCCACTCCATTCTCCAGGCGGGCTCCCTGACTTCAACTACTACTTCAAAATAAAATCGCCACTCCATTCTCCGGGCGGGCTCCCTGACTTCAACTACTACTTCAAAATAAAATCGCCACTCCATTCTCCGGGCGGGCTCCCTGACTTCAACTACTACTTCAAAATAAAATCGCCACTCCATTCTCCAGGCGGGCTCCCTGACTTCAATTACTGCTTCAAAATAAAATCGCCACTCCATTCTCCAGGCGGGCTCCCCGACTTCAACTACAACTTCAAAATAAAATCGCCACTCCATTCTCCGGGCGGGCTCCCTGACTTCAATTACAACTTCAAAATTAAATCGCCACTCCATTCTTCAGGCGGGCTCCCCGACTTCAACTACTACTTCAAAACTAAATCGCCACTCCATTCTCCGGGCGGGCTCCCTGACTTCAACTACTACTTCAAAATAAAATCGCCACTCCATTCTTCAGGCGGGCTCCCCGACTTCAACTATAACTTCAAAATTAAATCGCCACTCCATTCTCCGGGCGGGCTCCCCGACTTCAACTACAACTTCAAAAATAAAATCGCCACTCCATTCTTCGGGCGGGCTCCCCGACTTCAACTACTACTTCAAAATAAAATCGCCACTCCATTCTCCAGGCGGGCTCCCTGACTTCAACTATAACTTCAAAATTAAATCGCCACTCCATTCTCCGGGCGGGCTCCCTGACTTCAACTACTGCTTCAAAATTAAATCGCCACTCCATTCTCCAGGCGGACTCCCTGATTTCAACTATAACTTCAAAACTAAATTTCCACTCCATTCTCCGGGCGGGCTCCCTGACTTCAACTACAATTTTAAAATAAAATCGCCACTCCATTCTCCGGGCGGGCTCCCTGACTTCAATTACTACTTCAAAATAAAATCGCCACTCCATTCTCCAGGCGGGCTCCCTGACTTCAACTACAACTTCAAAATTAAATCGCCACTCCATTCTCCAGGCGGGCTCCCTGACTTCAATTACAACTTCAAAATTAAATCGCCACTCCATTCTCCAGGCGGGCTCCCTGACTTCAATTACAACTTCAAAATTAAATCGCCACTCCATTCTCCAGGCGGGCTCCCTGACTTCAACTACTACTTCAAAATAAAATCGCCACTCCATTCTCCAGGCGGGCTCCCTGACTTCAACTATAACTTCAAAATTAAATCGCCACTCCATTCTCCAGGCGGGCTCCCTGACTTCAACTACAATTTCAAAACTAAATCGCCACTCCATTCTCCAGGCGGGCTCCCTGACTTCAATTACTACTCACTGATTTCATCCTATCTTGGTTACCTTCCCTTTGCCTCTTGTACCATTTCCTTCTTCCTGCATTGCCTCTCGGACCACCTTCTCTTCTGAATTATCCTGTCTTGGAATTGCCTTCCCCTGGGTCGTATTACTTTTTCTTCTGGCTGCTGGGGGTATTTTGGAACTGTTTACTCGCCTGCTGGGGATGATGCTGCTGAGGAAGTATTCTTTGTTTCCTTCACCCCTCATTCTCTTCCTTCTTCCCATACCTCCTGTGGGACTCACGCTTTTGCCTCCTCGAGCAAATTATGGAATGTAATACTGCTGGAGGAATCTCGAAGCCGTTGTTTTATTTTCCCCACAACTGCTGGGGGTGATACCAAGCTCAAATATTACCCCATCGTGTCGTCTGGCCTTTCTCAAAACTATTCTGCTCGGAGCTGGTACTTCCCGAAATCTTGTGTTGCTTTCTATCCTTATCCTCTGAGTCTTGCTTTCCAGAAAATTTTCGCAACAGGAGAAAATTTTCTGCCCCAGTTTGATAAACTTCTGGACGGTATGCCTTTCTGCTATCAATAGCACTTTCTTTCCCTGTTTCAAATCATAGAAAAATTGTTAGTTCAAAACATTGTGAGCGGTTGTGCCGCTCCTGTGTGGTGGTTTTTCCTTTTCCCATTTTCCTCGCTCGGGATTCCCAAAACTTGTTGGGGAATGATTTCATTTGTCGGAGATGATATTCCTGCTGGGGATGGTTTTTTCCATTTATCCCTTCCCCGTTCTGTGTTTCTCAACTTGCTGGGGGTTATTTTGTTGAAGATGAGATTTCCTTTCTTCCTTTACCACTCTGTGTTGTCCGACCACCTCGGAACTTGCTGAAGATAACACTGCCGGTGGATTTTCATTTCCTCAAAATTGGTGTTTCACTCTTCTTGAAGGCTGTTGAGGATGACACTGGTTCGAAGACCATTTCCCTTAAGACTTTCCTTCTTCCCCCAGTGGGTATTGACTTCCAGAAAATTTTCAAACTGAAAAGAAAATTTTCTGCCCCAGTTTAATAATCTTCTTTGCACCATACTTCTCTGCCGTCAATGGCATTTCCTTGCCTTGCATAATAATTGGAAAGTTGGTGGCAAGTTTTGAAGTCATTTCTCACTATGTTTTGACTAGACTGACTTTGATGGAGAATTTTGACAAAAGGAGAAAGATAAAAAGAAACAACAAATAGAAGACAAGGGAGGATTGACTCTCTAACCAGAAACAACTATAAAGACTTATCAAACGCGGATACCAACTCTACTGGTCATGACATGCACATATGGCCTATCCTCCGTCGTTAATTTCCTTTCACGATTTCTGTCTCGTGATTTCCATCCGATTATCACCTTTATTCGACTTGTAGTGCCCGAAGGGTTTTCACTTTCAAGCCTCTCTCATTTTGATTTTCTCTCAGCTTTCGTCGCCTTATGGTGCCTGTGAAGGTTTTCACCGGTAAGACTCTCTCATTTGTATCACTTTTAGTTGGGGATTGGGGTGTCATTGCTAAGACTCTCTCGTGTTTCCTTTCTGCTGGGAATCAGAGTCTTTTCTGCCGTGAATCAGAGTGTTATATTCTGATAGGACTCTATCCCTCGCCTGACGCGGCATCTTTTGAAGACTGATCGGAAGGTCTTTCTTTGGACCGTAGTGTGGGATTTGGATAGGGCTAGAAAGAAAGGGTATTAAAGGCTCAAAACAAAATCAATTTTGGGTTCAAAATTTACAACCTTCGGACCTAAATTTATTTACAATAAACACAATTTTTCTTTGCCCCGGTTTTTACTTGGGGATTTTTATTTCTTTATTTACACTATGACCGAGCTGTGAAGCGCCTACGTATCCTCTTTAAGGAATCAGGTCAAACGTAGTTCCCAATTCCCTTTTTTTTTCAAGTTGCTCTTTTTCATTCATTTTTCTTTTTCTTTTCTTTTCTTTTCTTTATCTCTTTTTGTTGTTTTCTTTTTATTTTCTTTTTCTTTACCCCTTTTTCTCTTGTCTTTCAAACCTGTGTTTCTAGTCTTTGCAACTAATTCCGAAGGAGGGGTATGAAAGATTTTAAAATAAAGCTCAAAGGGTTGACGATGGATAAAGTGTTTGGATAGCAGAACAAAATGCCTTCGTCATTCCAATTTTCAAAACATGCCAAGTTCAAACAACATATTCACGACATCTTCTGTTTGTGCCATGATTGATAACCATATCGTCCATTCGCCTTTTCATCTGTCATTTTAAAATATTGCTGGACGACACTTCCATTTCAGTATCACGAGCGAACCCCATGTCAGCATGGCCATTTTGCCCTTAAGGCTTTCTTTGTATTTTACCCGTCCCAAATTTCACGTGACTCGGGTTCCAAATAACCTCAAATCATTATTTCTTTTAAAATGCCATGATTATCTTCCAATTCCTTCATGATTAACTTTTAAGATTAGGCCACAATTATGCGTGCATGTCATGTCACTAGTGTTGACATAAAAATGACTATAAAGAAGAAAGACTTAAATCAAAGAAAAATGACTCGAAATAATGGCAAACAAGAGAGTTGCATTAGACGAACTAGAAATGAATTAATACGACAAAACAAACACAATAAACTGGGGTACACCCTTGGAACAAACCTACACGATACTAAATGAGGTATTACGACCAATAGAAAACTGGACAAAATAGAACGACAAAAAGGGTTTGAGTTACATGACAATATCCTGATTACAACCCTGAAATAATCTGGACGACAGAAATGACAACAAAATAAGCCACCAAAAACTCCATTCTGGTTGACCAAGGAATGGAGAGTCTTCCCGATTACCAAGCACGATATTTTGGCCACTAAGCTTCGCATCAATATTACCAAGGCCACTTATTTGCTTTGACATTTTCAGCTTTAGTCAATACATCCCCACAAAGCGTCCATCATGGCGTGCAGGTAAAGGACTCTATGCGATATTCTTGGTGTCACTATCTTGGATCATAATCAGGTTTTCCTGGATCTTCTGTTTCCGGTTCACCACAAACCAACCACCTCAATTCTCAACAATTCAAAAATAAAATATGGTAGAAATGGAATCAGTAAGTCCTCATCAATATTTTTTGCTTACTTCTTTTTTCTTTTTTTTTCTTTTCTTTTTTTTCTTTTTTTCATTTTTTTTTCTTTTTTTTTTTTTTCATTTTTTTTTTCATATTTTTTTTTCATATATATACATATACAATTGTGGTCGAATCTTATGGAGATTGCCTACGTATCATGACCCCGCATGAATCGGACCGAGCGTAGTTCTTGCAAATTAATGCAAGAAATAAAGAGATGTTTATTTGATTTTTTTTTGATTTTTTTTTCTTTGAAGGAAAATTATAGAAGCCGACTCCAACTACAAACTTGTGTAGGAGATTTCTACAAGAAAAAGAATATTTTTTGGTGTCAATTATGACTATTTCTACAAAATTGGCCACATAATGGCTTATTTGACAAAATGACTATTTTTGCAAAATTTATTTAAGAAAGATAAACTTGAAATTTTTTTTTATCTTGTGGCTCATGGGGCATCGTTCGGCATCACCATAAACCAACACAAGACTATTTTTCATAAATTGGCCATATAATGGCTTATTTAGACAAAGTGGCTCTTTTTGCAAAATTTTATCAAGAAGATATAAATTCAAAATTTAATCCTGGGGCCTATGGGGCATCATTCAGCACCGACACAGGCCAATACAAGACTGAAGAAGTTCAAATGCCAAAAGTGGCTATTTATGCAAGGACCGGCCATGTAATGGCTTATTTGATAAAGTGATTATTTTTTTGAAAAGTCGAGTGATGACTCAAACTTAATTTTGCGGATACAACCTTTCAACTATTTTGAGCAAGAATAGCATCACCCGACTCATTTATAACAAAATCAAAAATTTAACATTTTTTTTTTTTTTTTGGTTATTTTTTGCAAAAGGGGTGTGAACCCGGACTTGATTTTGCGGCTATGGCCTTGCAACATTTCCCCAAGGAATATTTCAAGGCTGCGGCTGCAAATTATTAAAAATGATTCAAAGTGGCTATTTTTGCAAAAAACAACCTTCCGGCGTCCTTTCGGAACATTCGGTTATTTGCAAAAACGGCATCACTTTGATTTTATTGATAAAATGAAACACACATTTTTTTTTTGATTTTTTAAAGGGGTGGTTGGACCCGATGAGGGTTGCCTACGTATCCCACCTAATGGCGAGAATCAAACCTGCGTAGTTCGGTCAAACAAACTACATCTTTAAAGGAAACAAACTATTTATTATTTTTTCACACATTTTTTTTTAAGTTTAAAACAAAATTTTTTCTTTTTTTTTAGTAAAAAGAAACAAACTATTTTGAAATCACATATTTTTTATTTTACAACAAACGTTTTTTTTTCTTTTTAAGTAAAAAAAAACAAACTATTTTGAAACTATTTTTTCATTTTCCTCAATATAAAAAAAACGGTTAGCCTGCAAGTCTGAAGCAAATATATGCATAAAACAAACAAGATGCAGCAGGATGGTCTTTTCATTTCAGGTCACCTGTCCTAGACGGACCCAACCCCTGTGTTGAGCCCCCTAAGTCAAATGCAACATGATGCAAATAAACGTTCCTACTAGGGATCCGTCATGAAGCTTTGTTATTCTAGGTTTAAAAACCTGGGTTTATTGTTCTAGACCTGGCTTACCCGAGCGGACAACTCGAGCCGAGGAGGAGGCAGCAACCCGGGAATACCAGAAGCTTCACCGGTTTTGCAACTTATCCAAACCTCGTTCTAAGGTGGGAATTAGACACTATACAGAAAAGAAGTCACACGAAGTGCACCCTTCTTCATGATTTAGAAGACTCGGAGAGGAGATTGGTTTCGGCACAATTTATATGTACAGTTCAAAAAAAAAAAAATATCAAAGCGATAAAAATATCATTTTGCACATTAATACAAACATATAATAAAATCAGATAATAAATAAGCCAAATACAACAATTATTCCAAGCTCGAATTCTTAAACCCTGAACCAGTGGTTCTGGGTTTATCATCCCCAGTGGAGTCGCCAGAGCTGTCACACCTCTTTTTTACCGCACCCGCGAGGGCGCAAAATATAAAAGAGAGTTTTTCCAATTAAAGGACAACCAAAACGGGATTCATTTATTGAGAGATTCGGAGTCGCCACTTGGGAGATTTATGGTGTCCCAAGTCACCGGTTTGAAACCCGAATTGAGGAAAGGTTTGACTCTATTTAACGGTCCGCGAACCAGAAATCCGGATAAGGAATTCTGTTAACCCGGGAGAAGGTGTTAGGCATTCCCGAATTTCGTGGTTCTAGCACGGTCGCTTAACTGTCATATTCGGCTTATTTATCTGATTTTTACAGTTATATACTTAATGCAAATTAATATCCCTTTACCGCTTTTATTATTATTATTATTTACGAAAGAGAATGTTGCCTAAAAATATGTTTCGAATCACGTCACATGAAATGCACTCGGATCCTCGACACATTCTTATTCAACATTTTGGGATTTGGATTTGGGCCGCATGAAATGCACACCCGTATTTAAGAAGGTAAAATTATTAAAATACGCGCCTAGAGCGATTACTTATTTACATTCTTGAGAAGGCCAGGAAATTCGCTAAGAAACGGCACATCTCGAAATCTAAATATTTTACATATACATTTATGAGGGCCCCGCGATTTGTATAATTTTGTTAGGCGAGGCACACCTCTAATTCTAATTTAAAAGCAAACTACATTCCGCTATATTTATTTAAGAGTTAATTCAAGATTATTTAAAACATGTTGCAAGCCACACTACATGAAATGCACTTGTGGTTCACGACACTCTTTATTTAACCTTGTTCAAATATGGAGTCGGGTCACATGAAATGCACCCCCGATTCCTTTAATCTAATTACGTTGTTTAAAGAATAACGAACCAATTTCCATAATGTGACAACATCGTGCTCAACTATAACCAATTCGAGTAAACATACGAGTAGCTAACTAAGTGAGCAAATTCAAGACTATGGTGAACAATTACATAAACAACGGAAGCATAACTAGTTGGCGAGCATATGAAGGATTAGTCATTTTCATTAGCTAACTTCGACATTGCATGTTCAACAAAATCATATATTTACAAAAATAGTCTGAACCATACGAAACTAAATCAAATACGAAACACTCCAAAATATTAGCGAGAAGAACAATATCGGAAAAGAACATGCACCTTTATTTCTGCATATTTTTAACGTACACAACGAGAAAACGAACCTTTTATGACGATCTCAAACTTCGACCTCTCCGGACAGAACTCGAACCGAACTCGAACCAAGAACAAACTCAAACGGGCAGCATGATAAGCACGAGCCGAACAACGGCTCTTCAATCTCTCTGTTTCATTTCTTTCTACTTGTTTTTTTCTTCTTTCTGTTTGTTATTTTTCTTCTTTCTGCCGATTTTTTCTTCTTCTCTTTCCTTTTTTTTTTCGTTTTTCTCTTTTCTGTTTCGTTTTTCTCTCTTTGTTCTTCAATTGTTTTCCTTTCTTTTCTTTCTCTTCTTTGTTTCCTTTCTTTTCTTTCTCTTTCGTTTCTTCTTTTTTCCGTTTTTTTCTTTGTTCTTTTGAATCTTTTCTTTCAATTGTCTTTCTCTTTGTTTGCTTTCAAATTCTTTGTTTTCCCCCCTCCCTCTCTGCCGTGATTTCTTCTTCTTCTTAAAGAAGAAGAATGGTTATTGTTTATTATTTTTTTTATTATTTTTTTTTTAAAAATTTAGCCCCATATTGTTTTTGTCTTTTTCTTTTGTTTTTATCCCTTTGTCTTTTTCTTCTTGTCTTTGTTCTTATTCCCCATCCATTATGTATTGTCCCCCTTAGTGTAGTGGACTCGGTTTATTACGAGCTAGGTCCGAAAATTATAAAACCGGGTAGTTTGAACCCGAATATTATTCTTCGACCGGAACCGAAAATGGTGTTATTTAATTAATCCTAGGTAATCAAAATAACTATAATACTTATAATAAAAATAAAACTATTTTTTATATTTTTCAAGTTTAAAATAACTACAAAATATTTGTGAAACTATTTTTTTGTTATTTTCGTTTTTATAAAAAGATAAAAATATAAAGTACTATTTTTGTATTTTTCAAGTTTAAAATGACTACGAAACATTAATAAAACCATATTTTTGTTATTTTTCATTTTGAGGTAAAAATAAAGTAAAAGAGTCAAATTTAGCTAAAATAGCTATATTAAAACTAAACTAAATATTTTACGCTAAAAATATAGAAAATCTCGGGGAGGGTCAAAAATCACGTGTTTACAAGCGGGCGCGCCAAAAGGAGGTGTGACCATATAACACCTAAGGTTAGGACATGCCCCTTTTGCCAAAATGAAACACATACCCTTTCTTTCCAACAAATTACCCCACAAGCAGTCTTTTATGTGTCCAATATGCCCTATGGACATGCAACAAAGACTCCATTTCCCTCAAAGTTCTATTCAAACTACTGCTTCTTTTTAGTTAATCCATGTGGATCTATAGGGGCCCTATCACACTCAAACATATAACGGATTCAAATATTTCTTAACTATTATGGATGACTTTACTAGGGCAACATGGACTCATCTCCTATATTCTATAGTCAATGCCTTTACCATTCTAAAATCATTTATCTTTATGATTCAAACTCAATTTAGTTCTCATGTTAAGGTGGTGAGTTCTAGCAATACAAATGAACCACAAAAATATCTGTTTTGAGGTAAGTTGATCCGAGGATTATTCATCGGTACTTCAAGCCTGCCCTTGAGGTTTATTAAATTTATACCTCAAGTAAATCTTGAAGTAGGGGACATTTATAAGCATTTAAATAAATACTGGGGAGAATGTATTTTAACTGCTACTTATTTCATAAATAGATTCCCTTCCCCTCTACTTCATCACAAATTCCTTTTTAAATTGCTGCATAGTTCCTTTCCTTCTTTTAAACACTTAAAAGCTTTTTGATGCTTGTGCATTACTGCTGTGCCTAAATCATATCGAGACAAATTCAAATCTAGGACAATTCCTTTTGTTTTTATCTGATATGCTCCAAGAAAGTAAGTATAATAGCTCCACCTCACAAAAAGATTAAAGTAATGTTATTGAATCACAACTTACATGTGACGACCCAAAGGGTCATCACTTATTTTATTAATCATTTCGAGCTTCCGAGGCCTTGAAAACCTCATTCCATATTGCCTCGATTTACGTGCACAATCCGAGCATGTAGCCGGAAAGATTTTGTGATAGAAAATATGAATTCTATGAGAAATTTGGATAAAAATGATATTAATATTGATATGGTTGACTTCGGTCAACATTTTTGGTAAACGGATCCGGACCCGAGATTGGATGGTCCCGAGAGGTCCGTAGGAAAATATGGGACTTGGACATGCGTCCGAAGTCGAATTCTGAGGCCTAGAGCCCAAGTTATGAATTTTTCTATGAAATTGTTTTTGATGTAATTGTTAAAGGAAAATGAATTAATTGACCTTGGTATCGGGCTCGTATTTTGGTTCCGACGCCCTGTACAAGTCTTAAATATTATATATGTGATTTCTGTAAAGTTTGGTGACATTTGGATGTCGTTTGAGATGTTTTGGACCTCGAGTCCCAAGTTTGAAAGTTTTGAAAACCAAAGGTATGAAAATCATGAATTTGAGGCTTGATTTGATGAAAACGAGGTGATATTGGCGATGTGATCGCACGAACAAGTTCATAATGTGTTTTTGAGGTTGTGTACATGTTTGGTTTGGAGCCCGGGGGCTCGGGTAAAGATTTGATAGGCCGTTGGATTAAATTCTGAAATGTTGCACTGCTGGTTTTTCACCCAGCTGTTGGCTTCGCAATTGCGAAGTATTTCTCGCAATTGCGAAGGGGGCAGTACAAGGGGCAGTACAAGGTAGGGCTCGCAAATGCGAACCCTGATCACAAATGCGAAGCCCCATTGACCCAACCTTGTTCGCAAATGCGAACAATTGTTCGCAAATGCGAAAGTCCCCAGGGCCTGCCTATGTTCGCAAATGCGAACAAAAGTTCGCAAATGTGAACATTCCCTATACTGCCTTGGTTCGCAAATGCGAACCATTGTTCGCAAATGCGAACACTGCCCTATACAGCCTATGTTCGCAAATGCGAACATTAGTTCGCAAATGCGAACAAATGTTCGCAAATGCGAACTTCCCAGCCTTAGCTTATTTTTCAAACTCCAGAAATTGGTCGGGGTTCGCAATTGCGAACCCATGTTCGCAAATGCGAACACAGAGACCTGTAAAACACGATTTTCATTCCATTTCTTCACTTTTTACAAAACAAAAACACCCATTTGCGATTCTTCACGGATTCCTTCTTCATCAAAACAATTGTAAGTCACTTTTTACTTAATTCTTTCAATTCCTAACATCATTAAACATGTTTTTCATTAGAAATCAAAGGTTTTCATGGTAGAATTTCTTGTTTTTGTTAGAAAATAGGGTTTTTCATAAATTGGGGAATTGGACCTCGAATTGAGGTCCGATTTTGAAACAAATCATATACATGAACTCGTGGGGGATGGGTAACCGGATTTTGGTCCTAACCCCGAGTTCCGACCATGTGGGCCCGGGGTTGAAATTCACTATTCCGGGCAGAATGTTGTAAAAGTTGTATTTGGTCTTAAGAATTAGTTTTTTGAGTAGTATTGATGATATTAAATCAATTGTGTATAGATACGATTGGATTGGAGCCAAATTTGAAAGAAAAAGACATTTCCACGGATTGAATTGTTCATAAACATTCGAGGTAAGTGTTTGTTCTATCCTAGCTCGAGGGAATAGGATTATGTGTTATGTGTTATGTGATCGAGTGCGGTGTATGGGCTGTGGTGACGAGCATCCATACACTGGCGTCTAGTATGACCGTGAGTCGTTGGAAAATGATTATTTTGAGATATATTACAGGTGAATTGTTATTGTTTTCCCTTGTTGGGACTTGTTGTGAAGATAATTATTGATTGCCCTTGATGGGACGGTTTATGAATTACTGTTTCTTTCTTTGCCCTTAACCGTGATTGTTATTTGGGTGAGGAAGAGTGATAATGCACGAAGGGTGATGCCGTGCCATGTTTATTTATTTATGCACGAAGGTTAATGCCGTGCCATGTTTATTTATTGATTATGCACGAAGGATCATGCCGTGCCTTGTTATTGAACCATGTACGAAGGATCATGCCGTACTATGGATGTGAGGATGAGAGTAAAAGCACGAAGGGTGATGCCGTATACTTTATTTGCTTATTTGGTGAGGATGAGAGTAAAAGCACGAAGGGTGATGCCGTGCAACTGTTTGCTATTCCTTGACTTGATATTACTTGTGTTTACATTATACTTTGTTTTTCCTTGTGAATTTATTAACTGTGGTTAATTGTTGAATTCTTTGAGATATTCCTTATTGTGTTAATACTTGATTATTTCTTGTTATATTGTGGTACACATATGTATATTGAATTCTACAGGTTTATGTGGGTGTCTGGTCCTAGGCTTGTCACTACTTCGCGGGATAGGCCGGGCACTTACCAGCACATGGGGTCGGTTGTGCTGATGCTACACTTCTGTGCATTTTTGCACAGGTCCAGGTTACGATCAGGAGCAGCAGCAGCAGTAAATCGATTGCGTGGGAGTTGATCATATTTGAGACCGAGGTAGCTTGCGGACGTCCGCAAGCCCGGCGTCTCTCTCTTTATTTATGTTATTAGCTGTAGTCTCTTTGTTCCGAGACAAACAGAATTATGTTATATTTCCTTCAAAATTTTATGTGTAGTATTCCATAGTAGTTCGTGAGTTGGTGACTCCACGTCTTGGGTAGAGGATTTCAGTATGATTTTCACTTTGTAATTAGTTATTTCTATTTCGATAAAGTATTCCGCATTTATTTAATTAAAATTGTGTTAAAAACGGGATAGTATGAATACAGTGGCTTGCCTAGCTACCACGAGTAGGCGCCATCACGATCCCGATGTTGGGGGAAAATCCGGGTCGTGACAAGTTGGTATCGGAGCTCTAGGTTACATAGGTCTCACCACTCACGAACAAGCTTAGTAGAGTTTGAGAGGTAGGTACGGAGACGTCTGTACTTGTCCTCCGGAGTCTATTGAGTTAGGAAAGAGTCTCTCATTTGTTCTTTCTTGTCGTGCGACTTGTTCCTCAATTACTGATTGAATTTCTATTCTGTCCTTTCGCAGATGGTGAGGACACGCGCTTCTTCGTCCGCCGACCAACAGCCCTAGCCCTAGGCAGTTCCTTTGAGGGGCAGGGGCCAAGGCCGTATCAGAGGCCGTGGTAGGGGTAGAGCTCAGCCCCAGGCAGCTACCCCAGAGGTGGAGTCTCATATTGAGATTGACGAGGAGGTTCCGGTTCCAGCAGCTCCAGTGGGCCCAGCTCAGGTCCCAGGAGAGGCTTTAATTACCCCAGATCTCCGGGATGCTTTGGTCAGAATAGCGGGATTCATGGACGGCATTGCTAGAGCGGGTTTATTATCAGTTGCCCCAGCCACTTCTCAGGCTGGAGGAGGGGCCCAGACTCCTATTGCTCATACTCCGGAGCCAGTAGCTCCTCAGCCTCAGGCACCAGTAATTCAGCCAGCTGTGGCCACTCAGTCAGGTACCACAGCTTATGCCGGCGATGGAGCGGCCATGACTTTCGATTCGTTATGGAGGCTTGATCGGTTCTCCAAGCTATTTACCACTACATTCAGTGGAGCCGCATCAGAGGATCCTCAGGACTTCTTATTCAGTTGCCATGAGATTCTCAAGACTATGGGGATCGTGGAGTCAAATGGAGTTGACTTCTGTACATTCAGGCTTGCAGGATCCGCCAAGACTTGGTGGAGAGATTATTGCTTGACTCGACCAGCGGGGTCCCCAGCTTTATCATGGGATCAGTTTGCGGAACTATTTATGGAGAAGTTTCTCCCTGCTACTCAACGGGATGTACTTCGGAGGCAGTTTGAGCGCCTCCATCAGGGCACTATGACGGTCACACAGTATGAGACGAGATTTGTCGATTTGGCTCGTCATGCAATGGTGATACTTCCCACTGAGCGGGAGAGGGTCCGCAAGTTTATAGATGGGCTTAATCATCCGATTAGACTCCGGATGGCTATGGGCGTGGGGAGTGACATATCATTTCAGGAGGCAGCTAATGCAGCACGCAGAGTTGAGATGGCTCTTGCTAGGGGAGGCGGTTATTCTTCGGATAAGAGGCCTCGTCATTCGGGTAGGTTTGGTGCTTCTTCCTCTGGTAGCAGAGAATCCTTTGATAGAGGCCAGTCCTCCAGGCCTTTTCATTCCGCCCTTCAGGCTTCACAGGGAGGACCGGGTGATCGTGGTTTTCGGGGGCATTATTCAGACCAGCCTCCTATTAATGCTCGGCCTCTTCAGAGTGTTCGTGGAGGCCATTCGGGTCGTCCGGGCCAGCAGCCCTATCAGTCTAAGAGTTGCTACGGTTGTGGTGACCCGGGTCATTTTATCAGGTATTGCCCTCTAGCAGCGGGCAACTCTCAGCAGCGGGGTCCTCGTCCTATGATTCGAGGCCCCAGCTGACCCTCATCAGCCTGCCCAGCCAGCGAGGCGGGGGTAGAGATTATAGAGGTGGAGGTCGAGACCGTAGAGGCGGAGACCGTCCAGCCGAGAGGTAGAGGTCGGCCAGCTGATGGTCGTCCTAGAGACGCGACTCAGGAAGGGAGGTGCGGATCCCCGATTCTATGCTTTACCGACCAGGCCAAGGCAGAGGCATCGGATGCCGTGATTACGAGGTACTATTCTTGTGTGTGGCGAGAGGTGCTTCGGTATTATTTGACCCTGGATCTACATATTCCTATGTGTCTTCCTACTTCGCACCGTATTTGGTCGTGCCCGCCTATGCTCTGGATATTCCAGTTTATGTGGCTACACCGGTGGGTGACTCCATTGTAGTCGATCGAGTGCATCGTTCGTGCGTAGTTATATTTGGGGGTCTTGAGACCCGTGTTGATCCGTTGCTTTTGGATATGGTAGATTTTGATGTCATATTGGGGATGGATCGGTTGTCCCCATATCATGCTATTCTTGATTGCCATGCTAAGACCGTGACCTTAGCCTTGCCGAATCACCCCGATTAGAATGGAAGGGTACCTCAAGCCACTCCGTTCGCACTGTTATTTCTTATGTTAAGGCTCGACGTATGGTCGAGAAGGGGTGTCTAGCTTATTTGGCTTATGTTCGTGATTCCAGCGCAGAAGTTCCTTCCATCGAGTCGGTCCCTATTGCACGGGAGTTTCCGGAGGTTTTTCCTTCAGACCTGCCGGGCATGCCACCCGACAGGGATATTGATTTCTGTATTGATCTGACACCGGGCACTCAGCCCATCTCTATTCCACCCTATCGTATGGCCCCGCCGAAGTTAAAAGAGTTGAAAGATCAGTTGCAGGACCTTCTTGAGAAGGGCTTTATCAGGCCCAGTGTTTCCCCCTGGGGAGCACCTGTATTATTTGTAAAGAAGAAGGATGGCTCGATGCGGATGTGTATTGATTACCGGCAGTTAAACAAGGTGACTATCAAAAATAAATATCCACTTCCGAGGATTGATGATTTGTTTGACCAGCTCCAGGGAGCGAGGGTATTTTCTAAGATAGACTTGAGGTCAGGCTACCATCAGCTGAAGATCAGGGCGGCTGACATTCCTAAGACGACCTTTCGCTCTAGATATGGGCATTATGAGTTCTTGGTCATGTCCTTCGGGTTGACCAATGCCCCAACGACATTCATGGAATTGATGAATCGGGTATTCAGGCCTTACTTAGATTTGTTCGTGATAGTCTTTATAGATGACATCCTGGTGTACTCCCGCAGCCAGGAAGAGCACGAGCAGCACCTCAGAGTGGTTCTTCAGACTCCGAAAGATAACCAGCTATATGCCAAATTTTCTAAATGTGAGTTCTGGCTGAGTTCGGTAGCATTTCCGGGTCACATTGTATCGGTGGAAGGTATTCAGGTAGACCCAAAGAAGATTGAGGCAGTCCAGAATTGGCCTCGACCAGCTTCAGTGACTGAGATCCGGAGTTTCTTTGGATTAGCAGGTTACTACCGTCGTTTTGTAGAGGGGTTTTCTTCTATTGCAGCCCCGATGATCGGGTTGACCTAGAAGGGTGTCCAGTTCCAGTGGTCAGATGAGTGTGAGGAGAGCTTCCAGAAGCTCAAGACAGCTTTGACTATAGCACCAGTGCTGATACTACCTACGGGTGCAGGGCCTTATACGGTTTACTATGATGCATCTCGTACGGGGCTTGGAGCGGTATTGATGCAGGATGGTAAGGTTATTGCTTATGCTTCGAGACAGTTGAAAAATACATGAGAATAATTATCTAGTTCATGATCTTGAGTTGGCAGCGGTGGTTCATGCCTTAAAGATCCGGAGGCATTATCTATATGGTGTGACATGTGAGGTGTACATTGATCAAAAAAGCCTACAGTACTTGATAAAGCAAAAGGAGTTGAATTTACGATAGTGGAGATGGTTAGAGTTGCTAAAAGACTATGATGTTACTATCTTATATCACCCCGGTAAGGCCAATGTGGTGGCCGATGCTTTGAGTAGAAAGTATGCCAGCATGGGTAGTCTTGCATACATTCCGGTCGGTCAGAGACCATTAGCTCTAGATGTCCTTAGCCAACCGGTTTGTGAGATTAGAAATTTCTGAGCCTAGCAGGTGTTAGCCTGCACGGTCGCTCGTTCTTCTTTATTAGAGCGTATCCGTGAGAGGCAATTTGATGATCCTTATTTGCGTGAGTTGAGAGATACAGTACAGCGGGGAGGTACCACACGGATAAATCTAGATGATGATGGGGTATTGAAATTGCAGGGTCGAGTTTGTGTGCCCAATGTCGAAGGAATTCGAGAGTTGATCTTAGCGAGGGCCCACAGTTCGCGGTATTCTATTCACCCAGGCGCCGCGAAGATGTACCAGGACTTACGGCAGCACTATTGGTGGCGCAGAATGAAGAAAGATATCATTGCGTATGTCGCTCGGTGTCTAAATTGTCAGCAGGTGAAATATGAGCACCAGAGACCTGGTGGTGTATTCCAGAGGATTGAAATTCCCGAGTGGAAATGGGAGCGGATCACTATGGACTTCGTTACTGGACTTCCTTTGACTCGGAGGAAATTTGATGCTATTTGGGTCATTGTTGATAGGTTGACCAAGTCAGCACACTTTATTCCAGTATCTGTCTCCTACTCGTCGGAGAGGTTAGCGGAGGTTTACATTAGGGAGATTGTTCGTCTCCATGGAGTGCCAGTATCTATTATCTCTGATCGGGGTACGCAGCTTACCTCGCGGTTCTGGAGAGCGGTCCAGCAGGAGTTAGGCACCCAGGTTCAGTTGAGTACAACATTTCATCCTCGGACGGATGGCCAGTCCGAGAGGACTATTCAGATTCTAGAAGACATGCCTTGAGCCTGTGTTATTGATTTCAGAGGCTCGTGGGACCAGTTTCTGCCATTAGCAGAGTTCACCTACAATAACAGTTACCAGTCTAGCATCCAGATGGCTCCGTATGAGCCGTTGTATGGTAGGCGATGTCGATCACCAGTTGGATGGTTTGAACTGGGAGAGGCTCGGTTGTTGGGTACAGACTTAGTTCAGGAGGCCTTGGATAAGGTCAAGACTATTCAGGAGAGATTGCGTTCAGCTCAGTCCAGGCAGAAGACTTATGCGGATCGTAAGGTTCGAGATGTGGATTTCATGGTTGGTGAACGAGTATTGCTCCGAGTGTCGCCTATGAAGGGCGTGATGAGGTTCGGGAAGAAGGGCAAGCTCGGCCCTAGGTATATTGGTCCATTTGAGATTCTAGACAGAGTGGGAGGGGTGGCTTACAGATTAGCTTTGCCGCCTAGCTTATCAGCCGTGCATCCAGTTTTTCACGTATCTATGCTTCGGAGATACCACGGCGATCCCACACATGTGTTAGACTTCAGTACCGTCCAATTGGACAATGATCTATCTTACGAGGAGGAGCCGGTGGCTATTCTAGACCGGCAGGTTCGACAGTTGAGGTCGAAGAGTTATCCTTCTGTGCGTGTTCAGTGGAGAGGTCAGCCTCCTGAGGCATCGACCTGGGAGTTCGAGTCTGATATGCGGAGCCGCTACCCACACTTGTTTCCTGACTCAGGTACTTCTTTCTTTTGTCCGTTTGAGGACGAACGGTTGTTTTAGAGGTGGAGATTGTGACGACCCAAAGGGTCATCACTTATTTTATTAATCATTTCGAGCTTCCGAGGCCTTGAAAACCTCATTCCATGTTGCCTCGATTTACGTGCACAATCCGAGCATGTAGCCGGAAAGATTTTGTGATAGAAAATATGAATTCTATGAGAAATTTGGATAAAAATGATATTAATATTGATATGGTTGACTTCGGTCAACATTTTTGGTAAACGGATCCGGACCCGAGATTGGATGGTCCCGAGAGGTCCGTAGGAAAATATGGGACTTGGACATGCGTCCGAAGTCGAATTCTGAGGCCTAGAGCCCAAGTTATGAATTTTTCTGTGAAATTGTTTTTGATGTAATTGTTAAAGGAAAATGAATTAGTTGACCTTGGTATCGGGCTCGTATTTTGGTTCCGACGCCCGGTACAAGTCTTAAATATTATATATGTGATTTCTGTAAAGTTTGGTGACATTCGGATGTCATTTGAGATGTTTTGGACCTTGAGTCCCAAGTTTGAAAGTTTTGAAAACCAAAGGTATGAAAATCATGAATTTGAGGCTTGATTTGATGAAAACGAGGTGATATTGGCGATGTAATCGCACGAACAAGTTCATAATGTGTTTTTGAGGTTGTGTACATGTTTGGTTTGGAGCCCGGGGGCTCGGGTAAAGATTTGATAGGCCGTTGGATTAAATTCTGAAATGTTGCACTGCTGGTTTTTCACCCAGCTGTTGGCTTCGCAATTGCGAAGTATTTCTCGCAATTGCGAAGGGGGGATCAAGGCAGGGCTCGCAAATGCGAACCCTGATCGCAAATGCGAAACCCCTCATGCCCAGCCTTGTTCGCAAATGCGAACAATTGTTCGCAAATGCGAACGTCCCCAGGGCCTGCCTATGTTCGCAAAGGCGAACACAGTTCGCAAATGCGAACACTGGCCCATACTGACTTGGTTCGCAAATGCGAACACTGCCCTATACAACCTATGTTCGCAAATGCGAACATTAGTTCGCAAATGCGAACACTCCCTTTGTCTGCCAGTGTTCGCAAATGCGAACAAATGTTCGCAAATGCGAACTTCCCAGCCTTAGCTTATTTTTCAAACTCCAGAAATTGGTCGGGGTTCGCAATTGCGAACCCATGTTCGCAAATGCGAACACGGAGACCTGTAAAACACGATTTTCATTCCATTTCTTCACTTTTTACAAAACAAAAACACCCATTTGCGATTCTTCACGGATTCCTTCTTCATCAAAACAATTGTAAGTCACTTTTTACTTAATTCTTTCAATTCCTAACATCATTAAACATGTTTTTCATTAGAAATCAAAGGTTTTCATGGTAGAATTTCTTGTTTTTGTTAGAAAATAGGGTTTTTCATAAATTGGGGAATTGGACCTCGAATCGAGGTCCGATTTTGAAACAAATCATATACATGAACTCGTGGGGGGATGGGTAACCGGATTTTGGTCCTAACCCCGAGTTCCGACCATGTGGGCCCGGGGTTGAAATTCACTATTCCGGGCGGAATGTTGTAAAAGTTGTATTTGGTCTTAAGAATTAGTTTGTTGAGTAGTATTGATGATATTAAATCAATTGTGTATAGATACGATTGGATTGGAGCCAAATTTGAAAGAAAAAGACATTTCCACGGATTGAATTGTTCATAAACACTCGAGGTAAGTGTTTGTTCTATCCTAGCTTGAGGGAATAGGATTATGTGTTATGTGTTATGTGATCGAGTGCGGTGTATGATTGTGAGTCGTTGATAATGCTTATTATGAGACATAATTGCAGATGAATTGTTGAACCTTTGCCAGGTTGTAGAATTGTTATTGTTCTCCCTTGTCGGGACTTGTTGTGAAGATGATTATTGATTGCCCTTGTTGGGACGGTTTATGAATTACTATTTCTTTCTTTGCCCTTAACTGTGATTGTTATTTGGGTGAGGAAGAGTGATAATGCACGAAGGGTGATGCCGTGCCATGTTTATTTATTTATGCACGAAGGTTAATGCCGTGCCATGTTTTATTGATTATGCACGAAGGATCATGCCGTGCCCTGTTATTGAACCATGTACGAAGGATCATGCCGTACTATGGATGCGAGGATGAGAGTAAAAGCACGAAGGGTGATGCCGTGTACTTTATTTGCTTATTTGGTGAGGATGAGAGTAAAAGCACGAAGGGTGATGCCGTGCAACTGCTTGCTATTCCTTGACTTGATATTACTTGTGTTTACATTATACTTTGTTTTTCCTTGTGAATTTATTAATTGTGGTTAATTGTTGAATTCTTTGAGATATTCCTTATTGTGTTAATACCTGGTTATTTCTTGTTATTCTGTGGTATACATATATATTGAATTGCACAGGTTTATGTGGGTGTCTGGTCCTAGGCTTGTCACTACTTCGCCGGGATAGGCCAGGCACTTACCAGCACATGGGGTCGGTTGTGCTGATACTACACTTCTGTGCGTTTTTGCACAGGTCCAGGTTACGATCGGGAGCAGCAGCAGCGGTGAATCGATTGCGTGGGAGTTGATCATATTTGAGACCGAGGTAGCTTGCGTACGTCCGCGAGCCCGGCGTCTCTCTCTTTATTTATGTTATTAGTCGTAGTCTCTTTAATTCATCACAAATCATCTTTTGAACTACTGTATGGCTCTTTTTCTTCTTTTGAACATTTGAGGACCTTTGGGTTCTTTTTAACAAGTTCAAATCAAGGATAATTCCTTCTGTTTTCATTGGGTATAGTCCATAAAAGAAAGCCTATAAATTGTTAAATTTGTCTATCTCGGCTATTTTTTACTCTACGAATGCGTTATTTCATGAAAACCTCTTTCCTTACTCGTATTTACCAACTTTCTATTTATTTCCTCCTCCTATATCTCATGCTTATACGGTTACACCTAAACCTCATTCCACTTCTACTCCCTCCTTTAGTTCTACAATTCCTCCTCATTCAGTTTCTGATCCCCCTCTCATAAAGTATGAGAGACCATCTAAAACTCATGTCTATCTCAATGATTATGTTTGCATCTCTGTTTTTAGTTCCAAGAGCTATTCTACGTATTCTTGACACAATCTTGGTGGAACCCCAATTTTTTCATCAAGTTATTTCATATCCTGCATGGTAGGAAGCTATGTTAAAGGAGTTTCAGGCCTTGGATGCTAATAACACTTAGACTATTGTGACACTTCCTTCTAGAAAGAAAGCATCTTCTTGTAAATGGGTCTACAAAATTAAACAAAAGGCAGATGGGTCTATTGAGAGATATAAGGCCATGTTAGTCATTAGAGGTGATAGTCAATAGGAAGGAGTTGACTTTACTAAGACTTTATCAGCAGTAATTCTCATGACGACGGGCCGGATCGTCACAGCTGGTAAGAGAAATTGGATAATATTCCAGTTAGATGTCAATAATGTATTTTTGCATGGAGATATTGACGAAGAGGTATACATGAAAATTCCACATGGTTTGTGTGGCAATACTCTTCTTCTGAGCATGTTCTTGCCTGCAAGCTTAATAAGTCCCTCTACGGTCTTAGACAAACTTCCAGCAATAGTATGCCAAGCTGTCATCTGCCCTTCAATCTAGAGGTTTTCAACCAAGTATGAATGATTACTCATTGTTAATAAAACTGCATGCTAATTGTTTAACTATCATGGCAGTATATGTAGATGATATCCTTATCATAGGTGATGATTTGTTAGAGATTACTGCTTTGAAGAATTTTCCAGATAATCAGTTTAAAAATCAATGATCTTGGTGAGATACACTATTTCCTTGGTTTGGAAGTTTTGAAACAATCTAATGGGTTTCTGATTAACCAACATAAGTTCCTTGTGGATCTTCTTTTTGAATTTCACTGTTCATATGTTTCTCCTGTGGTCTCTCCCCTTGATTCTCACTCCAAGCTCTCAGTTGATGTTGGAGATCTACTGTTTGATCCTTCAAGATATAGAAGATTGGTGGGAAAATTGAATTTTCTTCAACATACTAGGCTAGCCATTTCTTTTATTGTCTCACATTTGAGCCAATTTATGCCTGCCCCAAGGATACCCCATTTGGAAGCAGCCTATCATGTGCATAGGTACTTAGTTGGGACACCCATTTTAGGTTTGTTGTTGTCCAATTCTTGTGATCTCGCTCTTCATGGGTTTTGTGATTCTAACTGGGCCAACTGTGCTGATTCTCGAAGGTCTGTTAGTGGTCTGATACTCTTCCTTGGTGGTTCTCCTATTGCCTGGAAGTCTAAGAAGCAGCCCATCATTGCCCTATCTTCCGCTGAGGCTGAGTATAGGGCCTTGCGGCTGCTAGTTGCTGAGGTGACTTGGGTTCTCAGATTATTGACTGAACTTGGTGTTACTAATATTACTCCTGTTGATGTTTATTGCGATAGCCAATCTGCGATCCATATTGCAAAAAATCCATTTTTCATAAACGGACAAAACATATCGAGGTGGACTGCCATTTTGTAAGGGATGCTCTGAAGTTAGGGGTTATTGTTTTACACTCTATCTCTACCTCCCTGCAAGTTGCTAACATTTTTACTTAGTCTCTGTTGGGTGTTCATCAACCAAAGAGACTAAGCATTAAAAAATTAAATTCACTTATGGATGAAGGTCATTTTCTTACAACAGAGATAATTACATTGAACACACATATGGAGATAATGGCTAGTAATAAAAGAATACCAATAAATAATATAAATAAAGTATGCTTACATGGTATGTGATTTGGCCCGTAACTTTATTCACTAACAATAGTTATCCATTAGGCTAGTTATCTTCTTTTCCCTATATAACATGTGCTATTTTATAGCCTAAAATATAGGGAGTTAAAGTTGTTGCAATTCAAATCCATGGTAGAACAATATGGCTATGAGAGATTCTGTTACTTTTCGGCACAAGTGCAGGAGGTACGTGAATAGAATACTACTTATTTTTACTTATCTAGAAGCCGCTGTTATATTAAAAAATATTCCTCATAATAAGGTGGTTGAAATGTACTTTGAACATCTAGATTCATATATTGAAAAACTATACATACTAATGAAGTTAGTGGAGCAGAACAAGAGAAAGAAGTAGATAGCGAGCATTCTTCAACTGATGATGAATTTGAAGACTCGAAAAATGATTTTTCAGATGTTAATAAAAATGTGAATCATATATATGAAGTTACTGAAGAAGTTAAGAAAAAAATGGCTGCTGAAGAAGGTGATGCAGATTGTATTGACTCGGATGATACAAAGAGTTTATAATAAGAAATTGCAAGCTTGTATTAACATTCTCTGGTGGCTCAGTTCATGTGGTTGATCTCTCCATAACAAATACTTAGCTTAGATTTTCAAGTCAATGAATCAAGAGAAGAGCTTAAGCTCACACATATCATCCCGTATGATTATCTTGTTCTTTTCCAGCTTCATTAATTTTAGCAAAATTTCTCTTTAAAGACTTCATTTTGTCCATGTAAGTGCTTATACTGTCAGGGTACCTTAATTATGTCATTAAGATTTTGAATTAGACAATAATAATATTCAAGACTTGTTGGGATTTATATCTTGTTTGGCAGTTGTGCTCGTCAAATTAATATCTTAACATTTTTACTTAGTCTCTGTTGGGTGTTCATCAACCAAAGAGACTAAGCATTAAAAAATTAAATTCACTTATGGATGAAGGTCATTTTCTTACAACAGCCTTTGATGTTTAATTTCAAATTATTTGCTTCAACTAGTACTTCGTTACAACAAACTTAATTTTACAAAGTATATTTGCTTCGATTCAATTAACTATCGCAATTCATATGGTTTATTTATTAAGAGAATGGTTGGTATCGTTTATGTTGACTTTTCCTACTGAAATGTTTATTACAAGCATATTGTACTACCATCTACAAACTCATTGTCAAAATACTCACTTCAAGGCTCAAAATAGTGGTGCACTTTATAGTTGGACCAGCTCAATCAGCATTCATAGAGGGGAGAAATATACTAGACAATGTTATCCTAGTTCATGAGTTAGTGAAAGGATATAGCAAAAAGGGGATTTCACCTAGATGCATTATCAAAGTGGATATAAGAAAGGCATATGACTCTGTTGAATGACTTTTTTTACACATGGTGCTACTGGAATATGGGATCGCTAACAAGATGGTGGAGTGGATTATGGCATGTGTAACAAATGCAAGTTATTCTATTCTGATTAATGAAGGGCTCACAAAAAGATTCCAAGCAAAAAAAAAGGGACTGAGACAAGGGGATCCTATGTCCCCATACTTATTTGTCTTAGTTATGGAGTATCTGAGAAGAAATTCGAAGAGTTCAAAGGATATTCCAGACTTCAACTTCCATCCAAGATGTGCCAAAATGAATCTAACTCATAGCTGTTTTGCAGATAACCTGATCATGTGTTTTAGAGCTGACAAGACTACTATACAATTGTTGCTAGACAAGTTCAACCACTTTCAGAGGTGACAGGACTCATGGCTAATTTAGATAAAAACTCTATCTATGTAGCTGGAGTCAATAAGGGATTTAAATAAATGATCTGCTCAAAGTTCCAATTCAAGCTGGAGTCCTTACCATTCAAGTACTTGGGAGTACCTCTATCCTCAAGGAAGCTATCAACTCAACAATGCATGCCACTAGTGGAGAAGATTACAAATAGAATAAAGTGCTGGACATCAAAGTTATTATCATATAGTGGCAGATTACAACTTATAATAAGTGTGCTATTTGAAATGTAGACATACTGGGGGCGAGTATTCTCGATACCAAAGAATATCATCCACCTAGTGAATTCTGTATGCAGAGTTTTTCTATGGACAGAAAGTTATTGCCCTTCTAAGAGGGCTTTGATATCCTAGGACAGAATAATGCAAGCCTGCATCAACTGAAGGGCTAAATACCATAAATTTTGAATGGTGGAATAAATCTGCATTATGTAAGCTAATGTGGGCAGTACACTTAAATAAGAATGCACTCTGGATCAAATGGATTCACTTAGTTTATATAAAGAGGAAGGAGTTCACGAGTATGCAGACTCCTAAACAAGCCTGCTGGTTGGTGGGAAAGATTCGATATAAGAGGTTGGTACACAAACAATGAATCTTTTGCAAATATAAACAAGTTCTATAGAGGAGGAATGTCACGAATCCCGAGAATGTACATTCTCTCAAGACGTCAGTACCCAAAAGTGGAATGGAAAGCTTTAATACTAGTTACAAATATCCCTAGGCACAACTTTATTCTATGGCTAGCTCTAAATCACAGGCTTAATATTGTGGATAGACTAGCAGCTTAGGGTTTTCAGGTTGACCTTGGCTGTGTCCTATGCAAGACTGGGGTATCTGAAACTATGGATCATTTGTACTTTCAATACCAGTACTCAAAAAGTATTTGGGACATACTACTGAATTCCATAGGAGAGAAACACCAGATTGGAATGTGGGCACAGGAAGTTAAATGGTTAGGTGCAAAAACAAAAAACAATCGGACTCATGGTAGTATACTTGCATTTATGTTTGCAGCACTATTATACCATACTTGGATAGAAAGAAACACACGTAAATTCCAAGGGAGAGAGACTGATATGAAGAAGATAATACGAGACGTTGTCATCCAATTGCATACCAGAGGACAACAGAAGGCAATATGGAAGATGTATTTAGAAAAAGTGAATAGTTTTCCTTTACGAAGCTAGTATAGTAGAGAAACTATAAAATCTTTAAATAGTTTCTTTGCTATAGTTATTTGATGTTTCCTGAGTCTAGCTCTTTAGTCCAAAAGAGTTAGAGGTGCTGTAAATATATTCTCTGGTTAAATAAAATTTGATATTTGACCCAAAAAAAAATATTCATAAGGGGTCATTTGGTATGAGGTATAAGAAGGTATAATGCTGATATAAATATTTAATATCACCTTAATATTTTATTTGGTTAGAAAACCTGATATAGGTTATCCCGGGATTAAAAATAACCGGAATAACTTATACCTTGTTGAGGGTGGTGTAATAATTACCGGAATAATTTATAACTTCTTCTTAAAAATTATGCAATTATCATTTTTAATAGAACATACCAAACAATGAATAAAGTATAATCCCAACATAACTTATCCCGGCATAATCCATATTCATACTAAACGACTCCTAAGAGTATAAGTAGGTCCCGTTTAATTACGTCATTAGTGGAGTTGTTCAACTATTCATGTTATAATACTTTTGTGGATACGATATCTTTTTCCAAAATAGTAACTTCTTAATGTGGACACAAGTATTTTTCTTTTTCCCTAAGGATTGACTATTTTATAATAACAATAATAATAAAATCATAAAAACATACAAGTAACAAGTAGCACAACTTTTGAAAGAAGACCAGCAAAAGGCTCTGCCGTGACATATATAAACCAGAAAGAGTTTGAACTTGGAACGAACCAGGAAGCTAGCTTCCACATGCAAAAACTAACACAACGTTTAATTTAATTAGGCAGGGCAGTATATATATATATATATATATATATATATATATATATATATATATATATATATATATATATATATATATATATATATATATATACAACAACAACCTAGTGTGATCTTACAAGTGAGGTCTGGGGAGGATAGGATCGTACAGCCTTACCCCTACCCTGGAAGGGCAAAGAGACTGTTTCCGATAGGCCCTTGGCTAAAGGTGTATCTATATATATATATATATATATATATATTCAAAAGAAACGGCAAATATGAAACCGAGTAAGTGAAGGCTGAAGCTGGCGACTCTTACTAACTAATACTGTATTATAATTCACAAAAAAAGATACTATGAGTAGTATTAAAGAAACGGTTGCATTGCTCTCGGCTACAACTCTTGTTTGGTTCATTGAAAAGACAACTTTATCATCAGTCAACCAATTATGGAAAGAACCAACAGCATTCTTATGTTTGTGTTGTTTCATCTCTTTTGTACTGCTTCTTTGGCTATTAATCATCCTAATGATGAAGCTGCTCTTCTTGCCTTCAAATCTCACATTTCTTCTTCTCATCCTAATAACTTGTTACAAAGCAACTGGTCTGTTTCCTCCCCAGTTTGCAGCTGGATTGGCATTACTTGCAGCTCGCGCCACCATAGAGTCACTGCTTTAGACATTTCTAGCATGCAACTTCGCGGTACCATTCCTCCACACCTCGGAAATCTCTCATTTCTTGTTTCCCTTGACATCAGTAACAACAGTTTTCGTGGCGATCTGCCACAAGAGTTTTCTCTTTTGCTAAGGTTGAAACTTATTGATGTTACACGAAATAATTTTAGTGGTCCTATTCCATCAGTCTTAAGTTTGTTACCAAACCTTCGATTCCTCTACCTTTCGAGCAACCAATTTTCAGGGGAAATCCCATCTTCCTTTTCCAATCTAACAAATCTTCAACAGTTAAGAATGCAGAGGAATTCTCTTCGAGGAAAGATCCCTCCTGAAATTGGTGACCTTCGTTACTTGACAATGTTAGACCTACAAGGTAGTAATGTTTAAGTATATAATCATCTCCTCTAAAAGCTTGAACTGTTAGAGAGCGCATGCATATTTTCATTTACTTCACATGCGGGCCTAGTTGATCTTCTTGATTGGCCATGTTTGACGTGTGTGATCTCCTAATCTAAAAGTTTAATTATTTATTCAACAGGTAACCAGCTTACTGGCTCTATACCACCATCAATCTTCAACATGACTTCCCTGAGACAACTCGCCTTAATTCGCAATCGTCTTACTGGTAAACTTCCTGTAGATATTTGTAACAATCTCCCAAATCTTGAAGTGCTCTTTCTCTCAAGCAACATCCTAGATGGCCTAATCCCACCAAATTTAGAGAAATGCTCAAAGCTTAAAAATTTGACATTGTCTGGAAATCAGTTCACTGGAACTATACCAAGAGAACTTGGGAACTTAACTATGCTCGCAGTGTTGCATCTTGGAGAAAACCTTTTAGAAGGTATGAATTATCTTTCAGCTTTTGTTTTTATTGTAAGATTCTCAATAGCTAAGCAATATCAGTTTGAGCTAATCTTTATGCATTTTACTCTAATTGCCAGGAGAAATACCAGTTGAGATAGGTAATCTACAAAACCTTCAAATGCTTGGGTTAAAAGCTAACAACTTAAGTGGTTCTATTCCTGCAAATATTTTCAACATTTCAGCATTGAAAATAGTTACCATATATGGAAATCAGATATCAGGTAGTTTACCTTCAGATTTAGGCCTTGGAACACCAAATCTTGAAGAAGTTTACCTTGGATCAAATGATCTCAGCGGAAGAATTGCTCCTACAATCTCAAATGCTTCAAGGCTAACTATTATAGACTTTGCATACAACAGATTTACAGGTCCAATTCCTGATTCACTTGGTACCTTAGAGTTTCTTGAAGGCCTATACTTGGGTGATAACAACTTCATTAATGAGCCATCTTCATCTGAATTAAGCTTCCTTACATCCCTGACTAATTGTAGATATTTAAGAGAAGTGGCCATTGAAGAGAATCCTTTCAATGGTTTTCTTCCAGCTTCTGTTGGAAATTTCTCCGATTCTCTTCGGATGTTTATTGCACATAGAAGCAAACTGAAGGACACCATACCAGAAGAAATTGGAAATCTAAGCGGCTTACGTGTTCTAACTCTGTCTCATAATAACCTCATTGGTTCCATTCCTGAGAAGTTGAGAACAATGCAAAATCTTCAAGAATTTTACTTAGAAAATAACAGTCTAAGAGGAACAATACCTGATGATATCTGCAGTTTACAGAATCTTGGAGCTTTAGACTTGACTTCTAATCAAATTTCTGGTTCAGTTCCAGCATGTTTAGGAAAAGTGTCTACTTTAAGATATCTGCATTTAGGTTTCAACAGATTGAATTCCACCTTACCTGAAAGCCTGTGGAGTCTTCAAGATCTCTTAGAACTGAGCGCATCATCAAATCTATTAAGCGGGCGTATACCTCCTGAGATTGGTAATCTAAAAGTTGTGACACTAATTGATCTGTCCAAAAATGATCTTTCTGGTAATATTCCTAGTACTATAGGGGGTCTTGAAACATTGATTAGTCTCTCAATGGCACATAATAAATTAGAAGGGCCAATTCCAAGTTCATTTGGTAAAATGGTAGGCTTGGAATTCTTGGATTTTTCTTACAACAACCTTACTAGTGAAATTCCAAAGTCACTTGAAGCACTCTCACACCTTAACTACTTCAACATCTCTTTTAACAAGTTAAAGGGAGAAATTCCCTCTGGCGGTCCTTTTGAAAATTTCACCGGTCAATCTTTCATGTCCAACGATGCACTCTGTGGTGCTTCTCGCTTTAATGTGTCACCATGCCTCGTCAAATCCGCCAAGAAATCAAGGAGAAAGAGAGTGCTTATAGCACTATTTATTGTATTAGGAATTGGATCAATGTTTCTAGCATTTGTCCTTGGATATATGCTGTTAAGATGGCAAAAGAAAAAGAAGAATTCAGGTCAAACAGATGAGTCTTTTGTGAAAGGACATGACAGAATATCATATCATGAACTTCAACAAGCAACTGAAGGATTTAGTGAGAGCAATTTGCTTGGTAATGGGAGTTTCAGCATTGTTTACAAAGGGATACTTAAAGATGGGACTCTGTTGGCAGCAAAGGTATTCAATGTGCAATTGGAGGGAGCATTCAAGAGCTTTGACACAGAATGTGAGATACTACGCAACCTTCGCCATAGAAATCTCACAAGAGTGATCACTAGTTGTTCCAACCCAGACTTCAAAGCCTTAGTATTGGAGTACATGCCCAATGGAACACTTGATAAGTGGCTATACTCTCATAATTTGTTCTTAGACATGTTGCAGAGGCTGGATATTATGATAGATGTGGCATCGGCGTTAGATTATCTCCACAATGGGTATCCAACACCTGTGGTGCATTGTGATCTGAAGCCAAGCAATGTCTTGCTAGATCAAGAAATGATTGGTCATGTGAGTGATTTTGGCATTGCAAAGTTGCTAGGTGCGGGGGAAACTTTTGTCCAAACAAGGACTATTGCAACCATTGGATACATTGCTCCAGGTAATAGAACCTTTCAAACTTGGTATGCTGTAAATTTTCCATTTCAAAATTATATTCCATGGTAATAAATAAGGAGTACTTTGCTACCGGGGCTTCTCTCACCTTCTTTAGCTGAGAGACTATCGGAAACAGTCTCTCTGCCCTTCCAGGGTCGGGGTAAGGCTGGGTACATCCTACCATCCTCATACTCCACTTGTGGGACCACACTGGGTTATTGTTATTGTTGTTGTTGTTGTTGTTGTAATAAGGAGAACTTTAGGTCATGAACTAACAAAATTTCCCCCTTGATTGCAGAGTATGGACAGGATGGAATAGTATCCAAAAATTGTGATGTCTATAGTTTCGGCATCATGCTGATGGAAACATTTACTAGGATGAGGCCAAGTGATGATATGTTTACTGGAGATTTGAGCCTAAGATGTTGGATTAATGATTCTTTTCCTAGTGGAGTTGGTCAAGTTGTGGATGCCAATTTGTTGAGGCAAGAGGAAGGACATATAGAAGCCAAGATTCAATGTTTGTTGTCTATTATGGAATTAGCTTTGAGTTGCACTTTAGTGTCACCTGATGCAAGAGTTAACATGGAAAATGCTCTTTCAGCCCTCAGGAAGATAAGATTTCAGTTTGTCACTAGTTGTGTTAGGACATAAAAGAAAAGGTTCTTCTACTCCTTTTTTGTCAGTTTTCCCATGATTATTTCATCACTCCACATGATATATGTTCTGTGTGTGATTCAGAGCTTGTAAAGAAACAAGCTATATGATATGATTACTAAAAAATAAAGTAACAGACCTATGACTTCAAATTCCTTCAATAGCTCAATGGAGTTGGTGAGAAGTACAGAATGCATAGGGATAAATGCATAAAAAAAGTTAGTTCTCTTATCCTCGTAAAAGAATATGCAGAAACTAATAAACTTGAGAAAAACAGGTCTACAACTAAATGGAGCCTCATGTTTCTTTACAGCAACTGCTTTTCTCCAGACCAAGGATTTCTACATAGATGAAGCACGACAATACTTTAACTGTACATCTTTCTCAGTCCGCTCAGGTCGATATCTGTAATACCCAATGGAATGAGAATAGATATGTCCTAGGATGCCATTTGTGATCATTGTTTCGCAGGTGAACTCACAGAGCTTATCACAGTTCATCAGAGAAATGTAGTCAATGGTGGTTGATACGCCTACACAACGCTCTTAGGCTATTAGAGCATCAGCCGTGTGTCAATTGCAGTAGCCTCTTTGAAGTAACTAGAAGTATTCACATTGGAAGTGGAAATAATAAGCTCGAATTAATAACTTCTACTACATCAAGGTGCCACTTCTAGTGTTGCTGCAGTCCTCTCGGACCAGCTACTAATCTTCACCTTGGTAAACTACTGCCGCAGAACTAGCTAATCAGACAAGAACCCCTCCACAGATTCCTCCTTTTATCATATTTGCTTTAGTTGAAGAGAATCAATAAGTAATATCAGAACAAGCAATCACTGAGAATATCCACTTTGGAATACTAAATGGAGAGATTCTGGCAGGATTATCCGTCCACTCTGAATTCTAAAGAAAAGGATCACAACTACATAGAAACTGAAAAAGGGGAAAATATCTATGCATTGGATCATAATCAGTCTTTTATTACATGGGATCACACCATCATTCCTTGAGCATTGTTGTTGACACCACTAAACTACCTAATCAACTGCCTGGATTACACCAAAAAGCCCTCAGCCGTTAATTTCTATTTTCTAAGCATTTGCATCCATAACTGTCACTCAGGTACCTCCACAAGCTACAGAAATAACTCAAACCATTCAAGTGCCTGCACAAGCTACTAAATGACAACTCCCATAGGGGGCAAATTTAACAAGAAATGCTTAAGCAAAAGTCCTACTACATTTCCAATAACTTTCAAATGTGCCCAAATCATATTTAGCTGCACTAGCACATGATTCCATTAGCAGGAATAAATCAATGAAGTGACAAGCAACACAATTTCAACAATATTACTGAAGGGAATTGGCTGCAGTGACTGGATGATGGTTTACAACCACAGGAGGCCGAAGAGCTTTCTGATTTGCTACATTTTCCTTGCGTGCCTTGTACATCTCTTCTGTCTCAATGACAACCAACCTTTTCACCTAAGATCAGTATAAGAAATGTAAAATGAATACTTACTAGTACTTCATATGAAAACGAGAAGAGAGCACTCATTCAACTAATTCATATTAATAGCAAGCCAATTTAAAAACCTGCTGAAGCATTCCCCTAACAGTAGGGGTGTTCCACCGCATTACAGTCCTGTTGCATTTGCGGAGGCGCAGTGCCTCTAAGGTACGTCTATGGAGCTTTCTAGTGCCGGGAATACCCCTTACAAGGGTTATGTATAGATTAGGGCTCCAAGCTACTGGAACACAAGCTTTAAAAGCGTTGTAAGCACTCATCTCTTTACTGTTTTACCGGTTTATACTTTCCTGTGGCAGAAGTAACGTATAAGTTTCCATCAAATATTTTCAAATAGGAAGCTAGGGAAGGAGGTACAGGATCTAACAAATCTGCTTCACGTGGATATTTATATTTCTCACAAAACAAAATATAGCTAAGTGAACTTATTAATAAAACACAGCTAAACCGGATAACTATCTAAGTAACAAGATGGGTTAAAAAAATTTAACTGAAAAAAAAAAGGGGGGGGGGGGGTGAGAGGGTATTGATGGTAGTGTGTTCCTTTTTTCCTTTTAGGTTGATTGTTTGGACACATCCTTTACAAATATGAAAATACATGTATGTATAATATTTATTTATATATTTAGAATCTGCGGGAATGCATAAAGTAAAATCCATAAGCATCAACATTCAAAGCGTGATGTTGCCGGAAGCTATGAAAGTTAGAGAATTGATTTTCTCAAGGTTATGAGGTAAAAATGGAAGGCGTACCAACTCATAGTGGGCAGAACTCTCATGAGTCTTCCATAATTTGTGTAAACTCATAAGGAACTTTGGTTCATTATCACAAATATTATTACACATGTACTAAGACTGGGAGAGCGCAGGATTCCTCCTAAGGTTTAACAAAATGTGGTCCATATTTTTCAAGATTGATTATTTATCTACATGATTAATTCTTACAAGTATTTCATAGTATTAGGAAGTTCTACGACTGAGTAGCTTAATTGTTATACACCACTACTGGAAAAGATTAGGAGTCAATTAACAGGAACAGTAACACATTTCATGGAAGCCTGAAGAAGTAATTGACATCTTCTTCAAGAAACGGGTTGACTAGCAGTAGTAGCAATACAACAACAACGACCCAGTAAAATCCCACAAGTGTGGGGAGGGTAGTGTGTACGCAAACCTAACACCTACCTCAATGGGGCAGACCTACCTCGATGGGGCAGAGGGGTTGTTTTCAATAAACCTTCGGCTCAAGAAAACGGAAAAGACGAGAAGAGACAATATATTAGTACTGTCAACAAAAAAGCATAGTAAATAATAATAGCATAAATGATTCCAGATGCGAAACCACTATTTTCGACCCTCATCACTATGAACATATGTTCCCACTCAATATAGGCATATTTCGGCCAACCTCTCAGCCATGAACAGTACCTAACTGAGACCTTGCCATATGTCATTTATAAACTGAGCTCACATCTAAGCCCATAGGGCTTAGCTCAATCTGCAAAGGTTAACAAGTTTGAGCTCTGTGCCAAGGGAACTAAGTCTCTTATCTAAATGTAGAAAGATAGAGAAGCGGGCCCATTATCCCCGAGTTACATTATCCCCGAGTTCTGAAGGCTGCGGTTGGTCCTAACTCCTAAGGCTTGATTCCAGACAGATTTCTCAGTAATAAAAAGAAAAACTAACATCTAAGTAATTAACACAAAAAATGGCAAAATCAATTTCTTTTATTGCTCGCTAACGAGCAAAATATTATTTATGAGTTCAATACCTCTTCCAGCTGAGATGGAAAGATAAAAATTGAACTTTTTTTTTTCAAGGACTTCACATAATGTCTCTTCCACTATAATTAATATTTTAGGATTCCATGAGTCAATAATTAACAGGTTTTCATTCTAATTAACACCAGAAGTTAATACAAGACAATTTAGAGACACCCAAAATCCAAAAGGGCAAATAGTGTTATGAAGATCAAATTGCAAACTTACTTGGCCAAGTCCTCACTGAAGACTGAACTTTGCTCCTCTATGGTGAACTTTACGACTTGCCCTCTGCCCTATGGCTTTCTGTGTTTTGGAAACTCCTATTTACTATTTGGGCCAATATCACCCGATCCGGCCCACCAAAAGAACCATTTTTTGATCAAGAACAGTTTTGAACCATAGCCATAGATTTATTTACATTTTTATTTTTCATAGCCGTAGTACTCGAGCTAGTTTATATATACCTCGACTAATCTTACAAAAAAATATACTACCTCCTACTAGCATAAGTATGGAAAACTATATCCACCAACAAATAAAAAGAAATCACCTAGGGTCAGTTTGGAAAGTCATGTATAATTAGTTGATTATGTAATTATTAGGCTAGTAATTTTATACCTTGATAATTATACAGTATAGCAATTATAATGACATATTTTTTTGCAACAACATAATTACATTCAAACTAGGAAGAATCATGTCTATTGTCACTTGACCCAACAACTAGGGGTGAAAATGACCTAGTTTTAAAGCTCTTACCCTATTTGGTCCAAATTGCGCATAACCTAAAAGAATCTTTTTATCATTTAGTCCAACACTAAAGACGTAGTTCATCCATAGTCCATAGCCTACATAAGTTTCTTGACAGCCCTCTTTTATGCGTATTCTGCCTTATCATATAAGCACACTTCTACTCCAAGTGAGAACCTGGATCTTTGAACAAGATTTGAAGTTGTTCAGTTACGAATTTGGCTCTTCCTTTCTACTAGGTTGAGTATTCTCTTCCTTCCGGTGTATATAATCATAAAACCTCCATTATTGGAGCCCAAGTTTCTCAAATCTAAAATTTGATTGACTAAAAATAACTCCATTGAAAATTGAAGCTTTAAGTTTGAACCATATCTGAATTTTGAGTTTGAAAGCAAACTAAGATCTAAGATTTGAGATTAACTTTGAAACGATTGTTATTGGGTTTGCTTGAAAACATCATTGGGTGTTGTTCCAATTGGTTGAAAATATCAAGAGGAGTCTAAAACTTAAATTTAAAGTGATTTGGAGCAGACTTGAGTTAGATCTAAGTCAAATGTCAAAAGAGGCTCGAGAAAAAGAAGAAGAAGAACCTGCGAAGCTCCATTGATAAGATTTATTTGTATAACAATGTATAACAGTGTATATGGGTATATAAACATCTCTTATACACTATTATACCAAGTTGATACTTATGCTTTTATAACAGTATTAGAATATATCGGGTGAGTTAGGAGTGATTTGGATTGAAAATGAAACAAATAGCATGTTTGAAGAAAGCTTGAATATGAGAAGTCAACCAAGAGTTGACTATTGAGTTAGAGTGCTCGGAACCGGATTCGGATGATTCGACTAGTTCCGGGGGATCAATTATGACTTAGGAGAGCAATCGGAATTGAATTCGGAGGTCCGGTGTAGTTTTAGGCTTGAATTGGCGAAGGTTGATTTTTGGCGAAAACGGATGGTAGGTGATATTTTGATCCGGGGGTCGGAATGGAATTAAGACAATTTCTGTAGCTTCGTTATGTGATTTTGGATGTGTCTGCAAATTTTCAGGTCATTCGGACGTCGTTTGATCGGGTTTTGGATTGAATGTTAGTTTTGAAAGTTTTGAAGAAACTTAGGCTTGAATTCGTGTAGAAATGGTGATTTTTATGTTTAGGATGGTGTTTTTGTGATTGGAACAAGTCCGTATCATGTTTGGAGTATGTTGGTGGTTTTCGTTGGGGTCCCGGGGGCCTCGGGATGGATTCGGACCATCAACCGGGCATTTAGAACTTGGAAAATTTCTGCAGAAAATTGCAGTCAGCAGTTGCTCTATGCGATCGCATAGAGATGACTGCGATCGCATAGAAGAGTGGAAGGGGGCGTGAAATTTACTCTATGCGATCGCGTGAAAGGCATTGCGATCGCATAGGGTCCGGAAATTGTGCAGTGCGATCGCAGAGAAAGGGACGCGATCGCATAAGGTCAAGAGCGGAAGCAACGCGATCGCAGGGGGGCACGGACGCGATCGCGTAGAGTCATCAGTTGCCCATCGCGATCGCATGAGGGTCTACGCGATCGCGTAGAAGAGAAATGGGGTCCAGGGAAATTTGTGCTACGCGATCGCAAGAAGAGAGACGCGATCGCGTGAAGCCGGATGTTTGAACATCGCGATCGCGTGAGGCGAGTCGCGATCGCGTGAGTCTGGATTTTTGAACATCGCGATCGCGTGAGGCGAGTCGCGATCGTGTAAGGTAAATGGCTGGCAGAGAATTTAATCACAGAACAGAGGGGTTACGGGTTCATTAACCCAAAACTCAATTTTGAGCCCTAGAGAGAAGAAAACTCGAGGAAATCACTGAGGAATCATCGGGTATTCGTCGGAGGTAAGATTCTTGACTCAAAAACATCATTTTATGGTAGTATTAACATCAATCTTCATGAAATTGGGTAGAAATCTTGAAGAAATGTGGCCTAAGTATTGAAAACGGGATTTTTGGATTTGGAAGGCCATTTGAACTCCGATTTCGATAAATTTTATATGCACGGACTCGTGGCGAGATAAGGATCGCGTTGGTACTAATTTCGAAATTTTCCGAGCAGTGGGCCCGGGGTCGGGTTTTACCAACTTGGCGTATTTATGCGAATTTCATGTAAATTGAAATGGGTTATGATTATTTGACCCGTATTTGATATAATTATTGTGGTTTGACTAGATTCCACGCACGAGGGAGCTAAATTCAAAGGAAAAGGCATCGCGGACGAGTCTACGACCGGCTAGAGGTGAGTAGTTTGTGTATATGGTAGCATGAGGGTTCGAAACCCCGGCTTAGCACATTGTGACGCTAGTAGGGCGTGGCTCGCACACCGTGGCAGGTGCGGGATTGATTGTGACTAGGGATTGAGACTTGGTCCATCCCGGATCAGAAAAAGAGAGAGAAAATCAACAAACAAAACAAAACAAAACTGTAGCGTCCTTAGAGGACAATAATTATGTGATAGCTATAATTGCTTAAATCAACTGATCTCAGTCCTGGAAATTGAAATCACACTTTTGAAATGCTAAGTCACAGGCTTTTACAAATTTAATAAAGTTAAAGTATTTTTCATAAATTATGAATTGAGAACTGGAATTAAGGAAAATGAATTGTTTTGTGACTTAATTTCTTATTGTGGACTGAGCATGGGATCTGGCTGCACGCCACAGTGGTTGATATGTGGATCGGGCTGCACGCCGCAGCAGTATTGCGCTTGGGCTGTAGGAGCCCCTCCGGAGTCTGTACACACCCCCAGTGAGCGCCGTCGACGTTAAATTGGATCGGGCTACACGTCGTAGCGGTTATGTGCATTGCATTGCATCTGTATTTGTTGAATTACTCTGTGGTAGCTGTATTGTATTATTGTTGCTAGTTCGTAGGAGATTCGGACTGTAGTGTAGCTTCATATTGTGGTATTTTGTGGATTTCTTACTGTCAGCTACATATATATATTTGTTACTCATTGAGTACTTAGTACTCACCCCTACTCACTGCACCTTTTGTGTGCAGACTCAGGTACTCAGGAGCAGTAGACGAGCATTTCCAGCTTTTTCAGAGTCATACCGAGTTGCTGAGGTAGCTGTCGACGTTCGCAGAACCTAGCCTCTCTTCCTCTTTCCAGTTGTAATTTTATATTCAGACTTAAGTATTTCCATACAGTATTTTCTATTCTGTTGGGTTTTGTTAGAGGCTCTAGACTTGTGACTCCGGATCTTTGGGAGTGTCAGTTGCTTTAGCACTTCTCAGCACCTTGTTCATTTTTATTATTATTGGAGTTGTCCATTTGGGACTGATATTTATTTGTGATAAATAATTGTTGGTCTGGCTGGCCTAGCTTAATTGTTGGGCGCCATCACGACTGGATTTGGGTCGTGACAAGTTGGTATCGAGCCTAGGTTACTAGGACTCGCGAGTCATGAGCTAGTTTGGTAGGCTTTCGCGGATCGGTACGTAGACATCCGCATCTATCTTCGAAGAGCTACAGAAACTTTAGGAAAAAACTCGTTTTCTTGGATTCATATCGTGCGATTTGTGTTATCATGAAATTAAATCTTTCCATATTCTATTCTCTCGCAGATGGCGAGAACACGAGCTAACGGACGTGGCGGACGACCACCATTGGCACCTAGAGGCCGTGGTCGTGGTAGAGGTAGGGCAGCAGCGCCAGCACCTGCTGACCCACCGGCTGACCAGACTCAGGGTCAGATTCCTGCACCAGTGGCCCAGACTCAGGACCAGATTCCAGTCAAGAGACTTTGGCCCAGATTCTATCAGTATGTAGTGGCTTAGCTCAGGTGGTCGTAGCCTCTACTGCAGCGGCTTCTTCACAGGTAGGGAGAGGAAATTAGACCCCCGTGGCTCGCACACCCGAACCGGTAGTTCAGGGTTTACATGCTCCTGGGGCAGCTCCAACTCAGCCAGCTGCACTTGTTGCACCAGCCCCATCTTATGTGGTTCCAGCTATGCCTGACAATGAGCAGCGTCGTTTGGAGAGAATTGAGAGGCTACAGCCTCCGGCATTCAATGGTGTTGGGGGAGAGGACATCCAGGGTTTTTTGGACAAGTGTCAGCGTATGCTTCATACCACGGGTATTCTGGAGTCCAGCGGTGTTGCTTTCACCACCTTTCAGTTCACAGGTCCATCATTTCAGTGGTGGGAGGATTTTGCGAGGCGTAGGTCCGCTGGGGCAGCGCCCCTCACTTGGCAGCATCTCTCCACGGTATTTTTGGAGAAGTATGTGCCTCAGTCCCAGAGAGAGGATCTGCGTCGTCAGTTTGAGTGGATGAAGCAGGGGGATATGTCGGTAACTCAGTATGAGTTGAGATTTACTCAGCTAGCCCGTCATGCCATGTGGATGATTCCGATGGATAGAGAGAGGATCAGAAGATTTATAGATGGTCTCATCTATCCCATCCATATATTGATGACCAGAGAGAGGGCTTCGGCAGTTACCTTTGAGGAGGTGGTTGATGCGGCTTGTCAGATTGAGATATATTGCCGTAGAGAGCGTGACGAGATGGAGGCTAAGAGGCCTCGCGGTACTAGTAATTATAGTGGTGCTCTGTCTAGGGGCCAGCCTCAGCATAGCAGGGGTCGTTCTTTCAGGTCTCCTCAGTCAGGACGTGCAGAGTCCAGTGGAGCTTCAGCAGATCATAGTTGTCAGGGCCATCAGGGTCATCAGGGTTAGTAGGGTCGTCAGCAGAGTCAGCCTGCATTGAGCGCCCTTCCAGCTCATAGTTCTGCTCCTGCTTCTTCAGCTCAGAATTCATCTGCAGCAAGGGGTCCTCAGCAGTCTCTTCCTCCATCTTTAGGCCGTTGCTTTAAGTGTGACGAGTTTGGCCATATCAGGAGAGAGTGTCCTCATCTTCTACTCCTGTTTCTTCAGCACCAGCACAGTCAGCTAGGAGTGGTGGCCAGGTGTCCAGAGGTTGCCCTAGGGGCAAAGATCATACTAGCGAAGGCGAGGCTCATTTCTATGCTCTTCCGGATAGGAAGGATGCTAGTACCTCAGATGCTGTCATTTCAGGTATTATCTCAGTCTGCCACAGGGATGCTTCTGTCTTATTTGATCCCGGATCCACCTATTCTTATGTCTCTACTTATTTTGCACATCGTTTGGGTATGACCCGTGGTATTCTTGCTTTGCCCGTACATGTGTCTACCCCAGTGGGGGATACTGTTGTTGTGGATCAGGTATATCGATCCTGTATTATTACTATTGGGGGTCTGGAGACCCGAGTTGATCTATTACTACTGGCATGGTAGATTTCGATGTAATCCTAGGCATGGATTGGCTATCTCCTTACCATGCGATTCTGGACTGTCATGCCAAAACAGTCGCACTAGCTATTCCAGGTAATCCGAGGATCGAGTGGCGTGGCTTGACTGATTATATGTCCGACAGGGTGATTTCTTATATAAAGGCCCAACGAATGATTGGCAAGGGTTGTTTATCTTATTTGGCCTTCATTAGAGATGTTGAGGCTGAGACACCCAGTCTTGATTCAGTCCCCATTGTGAGGGAGTTTTCGGATGTATTTCCAGCAGACCTGCCGGGCATGCCGCCTGATAGTGATATTGACTTTGGTATTGACTTGGTGCTGGGCACTCAGCCCATTTCTATTCCTCCCTATCGCATGGCACCGGCGGAGTTAAAAGAATTGAAAGAACAGCTTCAGGAACTCTTAGATAAGGGTTTCATCCACCCGAGTGTGTCACCTTGGGGTGCACCGGTATTGTTCGTGAAGAAGAAATATGGCACAATGAGAATGTGCATTGATTACAGGCAACTGAACAAGGTAACCGTGAAGAATAAGTACCCATTGCCTCGTATTGAGGACCTATTTGATCAGCTCCAGGGAGCTAGTGTATTTTCTAAGATTGATCTTCGATCGGGCTATCATCGGTTGAAGATTAGGGACTCAGATATTATGAAGACAGCGTTCAGGACGCGATATGGACACTACGAGTTCCTGGTGATGTCTTTCGGGTTGACTAATGCCCCAGCTGCATTCATGCACTTGATGAATAGTGTATTTCGGTCGTACCTTGATTCTTTTGTGATTGTGTTTATTGATGACATTATGGTATATTCACGCAGCCGGAAGGAGCATGCACAGCACTTGAGGGTGGTATTGCAGAGGTTGAGAGAAGAGAAGCTCTATGCGAAATTTACTAAGTGTGAGTTCTGGCTTGATACTGTGGGTTTTCTGGGACATGTAGTGTCCAGTGATGGTATTCGAGTTGATCCACAGAAGGTCGAGGCAGTGAAGAATTGGCCCGGACCTTCCTCAGCCACAGAGATTCGGAGTTTTCTTGGCTTGGCAGGCTATTATCGCCGGTTTGTTCAGGGTTTCTCATCTATTGCTTCACCGTTGACTAAGTTGACATAGAAGAATGCTCCATTTGTGTGGTCTGATGAATGTGAGGAGAGCTTCCAGAAGCTCAAGGAGGCTTTGACCACAGCTCCAGTACTTGTGTTACCATCAGCCTCAGGGTCATATACGGTGTATTGTGATGCTTCTAGAGTTGGGCTCGGTTGTGTGTTAATGCAGGAGGGTAGAGTTATTGCATATGCTTCTCGTCAGCTAAAGCCCCACGAAAAGAACTATCCTGTTCATGATTTGGAGTTAGCTGCTATTGTTCGTGCCTTGAAGATTTTGAGGCATTACCTATATGGTGTATCTTGTGATGTGTATACAGACCACCGCAGCCTTCAGCATTTGTTTAAGCAGAAAGATCTAAATTTGAGGCAACGGAGATGGCTTGAATTGCTTAAAGACTATGATATTACTATCTTGTACCATCCCGGGAAAGCCAATGTAGTGGCTGATGCATTGAGCCGGAAGGCTATTAGTATGGGCAGTTTGGCGTATATTCCAGTTGGGGAGAGACCCCTAGCAGTTGATGTTCAGGCGTTAGCTAATCAGATGGTAAGGCTGGATATTTCTGAGCCTAGTCGGGTGATGGCTTGTGTAGTAGCTCGTTCTTCCTTATATGATCGTATTCGAGAGCGCCAGTATGATGATCCACACTTACTTGTCCTTAAGGACAGAGTTCAGCATGATGATGCCAGAGATGTCACTATTGATAGTGATGGTGTATTGCGGATGCGGGGCCGGATATGCGTGCCCAATGTTGATGGCCTTCGTGAGTTGATATTGGAGGAAGCCCACAACTCGCGGTATTCTATTCATCCGGGTGCCGTAAAGATGTATCAGAATTTGAAGCAGCATTACTGGTGGAGAAAGATGAAGAAAGATATTGTGAGCCATGTGGCTCGGTGTCTAACCTGTCAGCAGGTCAAGTATGAGCATCAGAGACCTGGTGGTGTATTCCAGCGTATTGATATTCCTGAGTGGAAGTGGGAAAAGAATAACTATGGACTTTGTTAGTGGACTCCCTCGGACGGCGAGGAAGTTTGATTCAGTTTGGGTGGTGGTGGATAGGTTGACTAAGTCAGCTCACTTCATCCCAGTGTGTACTACTTATTCCTCAGAGCGGTTGGCAGAGATATTCATCGGTGAGATAGTGAGATTGCATGGAGTTCCTATTTCCATTATATCAGACAGAGGTACCCAGTTCACATCTCAGTTCTGGAGGACATTTCAGCGAGAGTTGGGTTCACAGGTAGAGTTGAGCATAGCATTTCATCCATAGACGGATGGGCAGTCTGAGCGTACTATTCGGATATTGGAGGACATGTTGCGTGCTTGTGTCATTGATTTCGGTGGTTCGTGGGCTGATTATTTGCCTTTGGCGGAGTTTGCTTATAATAATAGCTATCGGTCCAGTATTCAGATGGCACCGTATGAAGCTTTATATGGGATACGGTGTAGGTCTCCAGTCGGTTGGTTCGAGCCCCGCGAGGCTAGGTTGTTGGGGACAGAGTTAGTCCAAGATGCCTTAGACAAGGTGAAGGTGATTCAGGAGAGACTACGCACAGCTCAGTCGCGTGAGAAGAGTTATGCGGACCGGAAGGTCCGAGATGTGTCTTATTCAGTAGGTGAGAAGGTGTTGCTGAAGGTTTCGCCTATGAAGGGTGTTATGAGGTTTGGAAAGAAAGGGAAGTTGAGCCCGAGGTTTATTGGACCTTTTGAGGTGCTTAGGAAAGTTGGGGAGGTGGCTTATATGCTTGCTTTGCCACCCAGTTTGTCGGGAGTTCACCCGGTGTTCCATGTATCTATGCTCCGGAAGTATGTCGGAGACCCGTCTCATGTGTTGGACTTCAGCACGATACAGCTAGATGAGGATTTGACTTATGATGTGGAACCGGTAGCCATTTTGGGTCGACGGGTTCGTAAACTGAGATCTAAGGACATAGTTTCAGTGAAAGTGCAGTGGAGAGGTCGTCCCGTGGAGGAAGCAACTTGGGAGGCCGAACAGGAGATGCGGAGCAGATATCCACACTTATTTGAGACTCCAGGTATGTTTCTTAACCAGCTCGCGGACGACCGTTTGTTTAAGTTGGGGAGAATGTAATGACCCGACTTGTCGTTACGGGAGTTATCGTCTCATTTTCTTCCATTTACATATATTATGCTTTTATAACAGTATTAGAGTATATCGGGTGAGTTAGGAGTGATTTGGATTGAAAATGAAACAAATAGCATGTTTGAAGAAAGCTTGAATATGAGAAGTCAACCAAGAGTTGACTATTGAGTTAGAGTGCTCGGAACCGGATTTTGATGATTCAACTAGTTCCGGGGGATCAATTATGACTTAGGAGAGCAATCGGAATTGAATTCGGAGGTCCGGTGTAGTTTTAGGCTTGAATTGGCGAAGGTTGATTTTCGGCGAAAATCGGATGGTAGGTGATATTTTGATCCGGGGGTCGGAATGGAATTCTGACAATTTTGTAGATTCGTTATGTGATTTTGGATATGTACGCAAATTTTCAGGTCATTCGGACATCGTTTGATCGGGTTTTGGATTGAATGTTAGTTTTGAAAGTTTTGAAGAAACTTAGGCTTGAATTCGTGTAGAAATGGTGATTTTTATGTTTAGGATGGTGTTTTTGTGATTGGAACAAGTCCGTATCATGTTTTGGAGTATGTTGGTGGTTTTCGTTGGGGTCCCGGGGGCCTCGGGATGGATTCGGACCATCAACCGGGCATTTAGAACTTGGAAAATTTCTGCAGAAAATTGCAGTCAGCAGTTGCTCTATGCGATCGCATAGAGATGACTGCAATCGCATAGAAGAGTGGAAGGGGGCATGAAATTTACTCTATGCGATCGCGTGAAAGGCATTGCGATCGCATAGGGTCCGGAAATTGTGCAGTGCGATCGTAGAGAAAGGGACGCGATCGCATAAGGTCGAGAGCGGAAGCAACGCGATCGCAGGGGGCACAGACGCGATCGCGTAGAGTCCGGGTGGCCATCGCGATCGCATGAGCATCAACGCGATCGCGTAGAAGAGAAATGGGGTCCATGGAAAAATGTGATACGCGATCACAGGAAGAGGGACGCGATCGCGTGAAGCGGATGTTTGAACATCGCGATCGCGTGAGGCGAGTCGCGATCGCGTGAGGCCGAAATTTTTGAACATCACGATCGCGTGAGTAGAGTCGCGATCGCGTAAAGCAAATGGGTCTGGCAGAGAATTTAATCACAGAACAGAGGGTTACGGGTTCATTAACCCAAAACTCAATTTTGAGCCCTAGAGAGAAGAAAACTCGAGGAAATCACTGAGAAGTCATCGGGTATTCGTCGGAGGTAAGATTATTGACTCAAAAACATCATTTTATGGTAGTATTAACATCAATCTTCATGAAATTGGGTAGAAATCTTGAAGAAATGTGGCCTAAGTATTGAAAACGGGATTTTTGGATTTGGAAGGCCATTTGAACTCCGATTTCGATAAATTTTATATGCACGGACTCGTGGCGAGATAAGGATCGCGTTGGTACTAATTTCGAAATTTTCCGAGCAGTGGGCCCGGGGTCGGGTTTTACCAACTTGGCGTATTTATGCGAATTTCATGTAAATTGAAATGGGTTATGATTATTTGACCCGTATTTGATATAATTATTGTGGTTTGACTAGATTCCACGCACGAGGGAGCTAAATTCAAAGGAAAAGGCATCGCGGACGAGTCTACGATCGGCTAGAGGTGAGTAGTTTGTGTATATGGTAGCCTGAGGGTTCGAAACCCCGGCTTAGCACATTGTGACGCTAATAGGGCGTGGCTCGCACACCGTGGCAGGTGCGGGATTGATTGTGATTAGGGATTGAGACTTGGTCCATCCCGGAAATGAATAATATGTTGTTAGTGTTGGAAATACACTGTATTTGCTATATTTGTGGGTTGTAAGCCTTGTTTGGGGCCTTTTGCCGATCTGTAGCGTCCTTAGAGGACAATATTTATGTGATAGCTATAATTGCTTAAATCACTGATCTCAGTCCTGGAAATCGAAATCACACTTTTGAAATGCTAAGTCACCGGCTTTTACAAACTTAATAAAGTTAAAGCATTTTTCATAAATTATGAATTGAGAACTGGAATTAAGGAAAATGAATTGTTTTGTGACTTAATTGCTTATTGTGGACTGAGTATGGGATCGGGCTGCACGCCGCAGTGGTTGATGTGAGGATCGGGCTGCACGCCGCAGCAGTATTGCGCTTGGGCTGTAGGAGCCCCTCCGGAGTCTGTACACGCCCCAGTGAGCGCCGTCAACGTTAAATTGGATCGGGCTACACGCCGTAGCGGTTATGTGCATTGCATTGCATTTGTATTTGTTGAATTACTCTGTGGAAGTTGTATTGGATTGTTGTTGCTAGTTCGTAGGAGATTCGGATTGTAGTGTAGCTTCGTATTGTGGTATTTTGTGGATTTCTTACTGTCAGCTACATATATATATTTGTTACTCACTGAGTACTTAGTACTCACCCCTACTCCCTGCACCTTTTGTGTGCAGACTCAGGTACTCAGGAGCAGTAGACAGGCATTTCCGCGGTTGCGGTGTCATATCGAGTTGCTGAGGTAGCTGCCTACGTTCGCAGAACCTAGCTTCTCCTCTCATTTCCGGTTGTTATTTTGTATTTTGTATTCAGACTTGAGTACTTCTATATAGTACTCTCTATTCCTGTTGGGTTTTGCTAGAGGCTCTAGACTTGTGACTCCGGATCTTTGGGAGTGTGAGTACTTTTGTTCATTATTATTATTATTGGAGTTCTTAAACTCATATATTCTTCTTGGGTTGTCCATTTGGGACTGGTATTTGTGATAATTAAATAGAAGAAGAAGAACCTGCGAAGCTCCATTGATAAGATTTATTTGTATAACAATGTATAACAGTGTATATGGGTATATAAACATCTCTTATACACTATTATACCAAGTTGATACATTATTTACAAGTATTTGGTGGATTACTAACTTCTTATTCTTCTTTTTATTCTTCTTCGTCTTCTTCTTTTTCTTTCTTCTTTTGATTTTAGTGTTAAAATTGAGGTGTAATGGTGGTTAAAAAGTATTTTCTCTATAAATGTATACAACTATTGTTTATGCACATTTATATATATATATATATTATATATATATATATATATATATATATACATGTGTGTGTGTGTGTAGAAGTGTAGATAATTTGCATATACACTGTATAAGAATGTACAACAGCAAAACTATTTTTTTTGTGTTTCTTACCTTTTCTCAAGTTGGACAACGTCCTTTACTTATTTTTAACTTATTCTCAATTTTGGATTAAACTCCATTAATATTATGGGTTAAACTCCATTAATAGCACCATGGAAGAAAAAAATAAAAAACAAAAATATAGCAATGATGTGTGCATGAGAAGGAATTACCATCTGTTCTACCATTAACAAAGCAAAAAAGGCTGCAAAATTTATTTTATTTGTTTGTTTGTAAAAGAATACATTCTATTAATTGTTTAATCAAGTTCTTCTATTTTTATACTCATATAATATATGTTTAGCAACTATTTAGAAACCCAGCAAATTCTCTGCAACTGACAAAGGGGGGAAACTGGTACCAATTCTTCTCCTTTTTTCTTTCTCTTTTTATATATAAATATATTTTATTAATCGTCTCATAAAGTTAACAGTAAAACATTAATTTTGATAGGAGATAAGTACATAACCTCTCCTCAACAATATGAAAGTTGAATATCATTGATAGTATAAAATGTTAGTTATGCGAAAAAATATCAGTTTTTTTGGATTTTGGCCTATTATCTTTGGACTAAAGATTTGCAAAGTTATAACTGGGCTACTGCCACGATCCAAAATCTACTAAGGATCGTAGTGGCGTCGGACACTACCGTCAGACAAGCCAACCAAATTACTTAATTGAATTCTCGTTTTAATACTCTTGAAATCTATGATTTTCCTCCATTTTTATAAATTAAAAGATAATCGCCCCAATTCAAATTAAATGATAAGCAATTAATACAAAATACTTCAAATCATCCCAGAACCCGGTGTCACAAGTGCATGAATTATTTCTAAGAAACAATACAATACAACATCTGTCTGGAATACAGATAGACAGAAAGAAAATACAATACACTATAAGAGAATATACTAGCTACGGGTCGTCTCAAGAAATGCAACTCACCTAGTCCTAGTATCATCCATGCTGCTACACCCCATAGACCGCTGGAGCTACATATGATTGAGCAACAAAAAAGCACAAAAGTATAGTATGAGTATGAAAATAATGTATATTCAATGAGTATCCCGTATGATATCGAAGAAGTAGAGACGAGAGGTCGGCTTACTAAGGGTCCAATAATGTGATGCCAATAAAACATTAAATTGCAGGTTTCTATAAACATGATTTTAATCCTTATAATCCAATAGAAGGAAATAAATAAACAATTATTCTCTTTTATAAGAAATTTTTAAAATTCTTTTTCATTATTTATCCAAAGATTCTCAAGCCCCGAAGAGGCAATGACAACTTTAGTAAGTTCAAGGCAGCAATACAAGTATACGCAAATCACGTCGAGGCGTACGACCCGCTCCAACAGAAAATAAACTGTGCACTTCCGAGGGTCGAACGATGCAAACCATAGATGCATCTATTGCCCCGCTCGCGAATCATACATGCGACGCGGTCAAATTTAAATAAACAATCACCCTGCTCGCGAACTCACATGCGACGCAGGTACACATAGAATACATGCTCAAACAACAACTTAAGGATTTATCGGGGAACATTTATCCAAATGAAAGCTTATTCTCTTTTAATGATTTAAGGAAATGAAGTTTAATTCTTCTAGAAATTATTTACCAATTCGATAGCATTTAAGCAATTCAAACTCTCAATTACATTACAAATATTCCAAGTACAGCATGCCTTTGGGTCGTAGACTACCTGGACAATAACATGATAGTAGCTACTCACCGACTCTTGTCATCTCGTGTGTACATAGCCCCTAGAATAGGAGCACATAATCAATTAACTCACATATGGAGATAATTCCCTCTTACAAGGTTAGAAATGAGACTCACCTCACTCCAAAGTATACTTCCAATGCCAATAACGAGCCCAAATCCTCAAATCGAAGCCGAACAATCCCAAACTAGTTAAATGAAGGAGGAACTAGTCAATATAGTCATAAGATCTTATTCTAACTGTTTAAGAAATTTCCCAACCCATAACACAAGTCTCTTAAATTCCGACCTCGGGCCCACGTGCTCGGATTTCGAAATTTTTTCGAAGGAAGTTGTTCTCTACAACCTCAGGATCAATAATATATAATATTTAATTAATTCCATAACAATTTTTATGGTTAAATCTAACTTTTAGCAAAACCTTAGGTCTTACTCTAATCCCTGGATTTTACCCAATTTCTAGTGTTTACTCTACCTAATATGCAGTTTGGGTAGAATAAACTTACCTCAAAATGTTAAGTGGAAGTCGTCTCTCCAAAGCTCCCAAAATCACCAATGGAAAAGTGTTTATGTGATGAAAATGGTCTTGAACTCGTATTAAATGAACCCCAATACCCCGGACCACATCTGTGGTTCCGCATCTGCGAGTATTTAAACGCATTTGCGAAAAAGGGGAGGGAAGATTGTACTGCATCTACGGTCTGGAAGCCGCTTCTACGACTTGGGAGCCGCATTTGCGGTTCCTGGATTGGTCTCCTTGGCTCTTCTGCGATTTAAGTGCCGCATCTGTGGTCCCGCATTTGCGGTCTAAAAATCGCAGATGTGGTTAGGATAGAAGTAGCAACTCTTCAGGCCTTTCACAAAATTCTAATTTCGATCCATTAACCATCCGGAATCCACCCGAGGTCCCCCATACCCCAACCTATCATACCAACCAGTCCCAAAATTTAATATGGACTTGCTCGAAGTCTTAAATCATATCAAACAATGCTAAAATCATGAATCGACATCCAATTCAAGCTTTATGAACTTTAAAATTTCAAACTTCTACTTTCGATGTTTAAATCTATCAAATCACGTCTGATTGACTTCAAATTTTGCACGCAGGTCATATTCGACATCATGGACCTACTCCAACTTCCAAAAACGGATTCCGACCCCGATATTAAAAAAGTCCACTTCTTGTTATACTTCTTAAAAACCTTCAAATTATATCTTTAGCCAAATGACTCCAAAATGACCTACAGATCTCCGACCTCTACTTCCGATCGTGCCCCCAACTCCAGAATCACCATAAAGAGCTATTTACAGTATCGAAATCCCAAACGGACATCGATAACACTACAATTCACTTCAAGCCAAACTTATGAAATTTTTTCTAAAATTCTAACTTCCATAATAGGCACCAAAACTCCCGGGTCATTCAAAACCTGATTCGGGTATGCCCAAGTCTAAAATCATCATACGAACCTGCTGGAATCTTCAAATCCCGATTACGGTGTCATTTACTCAAAAATCAATTCAAGTTAATTCTTTCAACTTTAAGTTTCCGAAATGAGAATTCTCTTCCCAAATCAACTCCAAACTTTCCGAAATTCAATTCCGACCACACGTACATGTCATAATACGTAAAATAAAGTTGCTAATGGCCTCAGACTGCTGAACGATGCATTAGAGCTCAAAATGGCCGGTCGGATCGTTACAGCTACTTAGGTGCAATGTGTGCGTATGAGTTGTACTTATGTGTAATTCACCCTTAAAATTACCATTTTCATAATTGATTGGACAAGTATAATTACACAGTTAAATAAACTTTTACAAATTAACATTTTAGATAAGTTTTAATGTGCGGTAAACACACACACACACACACACACACACACGCATTGGACAAGTATAATTACACAGTTAAATAAACTTTTACAAATTAACATTTTAGATAAGTTTTAATGTGCGGTAAACACACACACACACACACACACACACACACACATATATATATATATATATATATATATATATATATATATATATATATATATCAAATTTTAATTAATTAGGTAATTAAAATAAATATATTTTTCGTAAAAATATATATACTAATGATTAGAAAACAAAATTAGTAAAATACAACGTAAGAAATTTTTAATGTATGACAAATACACAATAACAATCCAGTATTATCCCACAAGTGGAGTTTGGGGAAGGTAATATGTACGCAGACCTTATCCCTACCCCGAAGGACAGAGAGGCTTTTTGCAGGAGTCTCTCGGCTCAAGACATCAACAAAAGACGATACATTAGTATTTAATGTATGATAAATACATATATGTAAAAATATATTAGATAGTACTTACAACTATGTATTTAAACTATGTTTTTTTTAAATAAGAGTATTAAATAATTATAGTGTTGTAACTGATATCGTAAAGAATAACCATATTCCATCAATCTTTATAATTTATATTTAATTTATAATAATTAAAAAATATAAATTTAATTTTTTGTTAACTCTTATGAATGTGCACGTGGAACAATCTCAACACCACTTCCAAGCCGGCATTGATTTGTTCCTTATTTCTCGAGACCCTATACATGGATTGATTATTAGCCAAAGATAAAAAATAATTTCATAAACAAATAGAAGTGTAGAACATAAACCTTTGTATCTAGTGTACATACATTAGTTTATTTTATATGTCAAGGATATCGGAAGTAAATGCCTTCAAAAGTGTATATGATCCTATCTTGTAAGACATAAAATTGGCACAAATTACAAACATAAAACCCCACCAGAAGAATTAAACAACAATATGGATATGCGCTAGTATTTCTAGGGAGGAAAAAAAAAAGAGGGAGAGAGTAAAGATAAGTTGTACCTGCAAATATAGCTATAGAACGTGGGAAAGAAATAAGACAAAATGGTACACTAATCCACAAACAACAAAACTATAAGCTCTGAATAAACAAAAAAATAATGATAAATATAAAGGTAACAGAAGGAAAGACATTTTGTAAGCATTTATAAATATTACGGATGTTATGTGTGTCAAGGAAAAAAATAAGTAACAATAAAAATATATCTAGAGGACTCAAATTATAACTTGAAAAGGTTATAGCTTCAGTAATTAAGAAGGAAAACTATCAAAAGAGAGATGTAGTACTTATAAGGTAAGGTAGAGAAGGTATGAAAGGATGATAACTTCAATAATTGAGATGATATACAAAACTATCAAGAGAGAAGTGGTATTCATAAGATGAGCTAGGTAAGTATTTTACTAACAAAAGTGATCTCACTAAGTTCAACTTATAGCAGTACACATGCCAAGTTTTATTTTACTTTTTAATGATTTCGTGTAGAGGAGAAAAAAGTATACATACATTATTCTAAACTCACTCATTGAAATAGCAAGTGGATATTTTTAGCCCAAAAAAAATAATAGGGATCCCAATTAATGAGTTGATTCTAAGTCATATAAACTTCGTATTTAGGTCGTATTCAACTTTTGCGGGCAATAGGAAACTGCCTTCTTCTCTAAATGCTTGAAAATTTTAAGTTGATTGTATACTTCTCCCCCATATGTGGTTCTTGTAATCGAGAATAGTAAATATCATTAGACGTGTTGTTACAACTTGAACATTAATTAAAAAAGAAATTACAACAAGTAAATAGTCAATCAAATATAATTCCTAAGTGCTAATGTAGTCATTCACTGCATTATCTCTTCATAGATCTTTTTGCTCTATTAAAAGAATAATTCTTAACTCCATAAATAACTATTATGTATTTTTTTTTTTAAATTATCAACTTGAATTACAACTTGTTATAATAATCCAATGTCGAAATATGATATCCTTTTGTATGACTGGTAGTTCGGTTATAACCAGGAGGAGTTAAATGTATTGTTATAGACAAATGTCAATGGGTTAACCATATTTTTCTTTAAAAAGAAAAGAGAGTACAAGGCATACAATTATTTATTGTGACGACCCACCCCGTCGTAACGGGAATTACCACCCCGTTATGTTGTAAATACATGTTTTATGATTTTATATCAGTGTTAGAGTCTATCGGGTGAGTTCGGAGTGAATTGGATTGAAAATGAGGCATATAGCCTTTTTAAAGGAAACTTGAATAAGGAAAGTCAACCTGGAGTTGATTATTTGGTTAGAGGGATCAGAATCGGATTATGATGATTCGGTTAGTTCCGGGAGGTGATTTGTGACTTAGGGGAGCAATCGGAATTGAATTTGGAGATCCGGTGGAGAAATAGGCTTAAATTGGCTAAGGTTGAATTTTGGCGAAATCCGAACAGTAGGTGAGATTTTGATCCGGGGGTCGGAATGGAATTCCGACAGTTGTAGTAGCTCTGTTAGGTGATTTTGGATGTTCATACAAAATTTCAGGTCATTCGTAGGTCGTTTGGTCGGGTTTTTGATAGAATGTGCAATTCGGAAAGTTTTAAGAAATTTAGGCTTGAATTCGATGTGAATCATGGGTTTTGATGTTGTTAGACATGTTTTTATGATTGGAATGAGTTCGTATCATGTTTTGGAGTATGTTGGTGGTTTTCGTTGGGGTCCCGGGAGCCTCGAGATGAATTCGGGGGTCCAAACGGACCAATTTGTGCCAAAAGGCACTGCTGTTCTGCTGCAATTAGTGCAGAGGATTTTTGTTCATCACGATCGCGGGAAGAGCGATACGATCGCGTAGGGTAAACCTGGGAAGCTCTGCGATCGCAAGGGTGAGACTACGATTGCGTAGAGTATTGGAGTGAGGCCGGAAAGTTTGTTCATCGCGATCGCGGGAAGTGTGATGCGATCGCGTAAGGTCGACTGGTTGTGCATCGCGATCGCGATGTGTAGTGTGCGATCGCGTAGGTCATTGTCGGAATGCAGAGCGATCGTGGGGCTCGAGTTGCGATCGCGTAGGGATCTTTGGTTGTTCATTGCGATCGCGTGCCAAAGGCTGCGATCGCGTAGAAGAAAAATCAGGCCCCAGGGATTTGTGCATCGCGATCGCGAGCCCAGTGCTGCGATCGCGTAGGGTTAATTGGCCTGGCAGTGAGTTTAAGTTCAGAACAGAACCAGTCGTGCGTTTCATACCCCAAAAAACTCACGGGAATTGCTGGGAATTCATCGGGGATTCGTCGGAGGTAAGTTTTGTGGCTTAATTACATCATTTTAACATGAAATCCTTGGTTAAATTTCTGTAAATGGAAGATTAAAGATGGGTTTGAGCCCTAGGCCTAAATTGAAGAAAAACACCTGATTTGAGTGGGCAAATGGAGTCCGATTTTGGTAAATTTGATATGCCTAGACTCGTATTGAGACGAGGGTTCCGAATATATAACTTTTATAATTTTTCGACAAGCGTACTGAAAGTCGGGTTTTGAAAACTTTGGGAATTTTGATGTAAATTGAGTTGTATTGATTGGGTGTCGTCCCATTGGCCTAATTTGTTGTATTTCTACTGTATTTGATTAGATTCTACGCGTGCGGAGCTTGATTCTCGTGGCAAGGGCATTGCGGAGTAGTCGTCGCGCCGTATTGAGGTGAGTAATAGATGTGGGTGATGACCGGCGGGTTCGAAACCCCGGTATACCACTTTGTGACGCTGTATAGCGGCGAGACACGTACTCTCTTGTGAGTGCGGGGTCGATTGTGATTGGGGACTATGGCTTAGTCCGACTTGTTGATATTGTGTTATGACATTGGCTATTCTTGAGCCGTCGAACCTCCTTCTCGGATGGTTGCATACTATATATTGAGATATTGGCCACTCTTGAGCCGAGAAACCCCCTTCTTGGGCGGTTGAGTATACTTGTGGGCCGTGAGCCAGTTATTGGATCCCGCGAGGATCGTTATCATTGTCTTATCATATTGACATGTTAGTTACTACCAGTCCGTAGCTATTTCTGTTATCATGCTATTTCCAATCTCTGGAACTTGGTATTACTGTTTTCCAACTGAAAAATGATAAAAAGGTTTTCAAAACTACTTTTGAGCTGCGAGGTTGTATTTGCATATTAGGTGACTGGTAGTGGATCGGAGCTGCGCACCGCAGCGATGATATATGTTGGATCGGACCGCACGCCACGGTGATATTGTGCTTGGTGCGCAGACCCTCCGGAGTCCGAACCCCCACGGTGAGCACGGGTACCCAAATTGGATCGGGCTACGCGCCGTAGCGGTCATATCATGCATTGCATTGCATTTAGCTACATCTGCTAGCTGTTATACTATTTTGCTGATACTTGTTGGTACAGGTACAGTTGATATTGATTTTGTGACAGGGTATTTGATTACAGCTTTACATAGTGCTTTATTGCAGATTTCTTATCTACGATGTCTTACCCTTGTTTATTACCACTGAGTCTGGCAGTACTCATTTTACTCCCTACACCTTGTGTGCAGATCCAGGTACCTCTCAGCAGTGATCCAGTAGCTGTGTGAGGCGACATCTGTGGGATATACGAGGTAGCTACAGAGTCCGCAGGACCCGATATTCCTTCTTACTGTCTGTTGATTCTATATCGACTTTTCTTTCCACACTTGGTATCTTGTAAACCTTTATACACTTATGTCCAGTAGAGGCTCATGACTCTTGACCCTTCGGTCTATGGTAGTTGATGTATTATGGGACTTGGTTCCCCGTTTTCGTTATATGTATCGCTGTTGCTTCGTGAATTAAATGCTTAAATGGGTTAAAGAGAGCTTCTAGCTCCGTTGTTGATATTGATTGGTCAGGCTGGCTTAGCAATGTGCTGGGCGCCATCGCGACCGGATTTGGGGTCGTGACAAGTTGGTATCAGAGCCTAGGTTTACTAGGCCTCACGAGTCTTGAGTCGGTTAGTAGAGTCTTGTGGATCGGTACGGGGACGCCTGTACTTATCCTCGGGAGGCTGCGAACCTTTAGGAAAACTTCACTTTTCTTGAACTCTGTCGTGCGATCTTGTTGTTCTGAGAACTGAACCTCTATATTCTATTCTCTCGCAGATGGCAAGAACGCGAGCATCGGGACGAGGTGGACGACCTCCGTTGCCACCTGTTAGAGGCCGTGGGCGCGATCGTGCTAGAGGTAGAGGTAGGGCGGGCGAGCAGTGCCGGCTGACCCGCCCGTTGTACCGGTTCAGAGCAGGCCCCGGTGGTTGATGCTCCGGCGGCCCGGTTCGGAGCCGGACCGTATCTACTTGCTATTCCCGGTCTTCGAGGATACTCTTGCTCGGATATTATCGGTGTGTTCCGGTTTGGCTCGAGTAGTCTCGGCTACTGCTACGTCAGCGACATCTCGGACGAGGGGTGGTCGGCGGACCCTGCGGCTCGCGCACTCGAGCAGGTTGTTCGGGGACTTCAGAGACGCCGAGGCGGTCCCCGCTCAAGTGGTTGCACCGGTTATTCCTCCGGCTGCACCGGCTCCGGCTCCGGCTCCATTCCCACATGGTTGAGGTTATGCCCGACGACGAGCGGCGTCGTCTCGAGAGACTGGTAGAACTTCAGCCACCCCATTTCGGTGGTGTTGAGGGCGAGGATGCCCGGGGTTTCTTGGACAAGTGTCAGAGGATGTTGCGGACGGCCGGTATTCTTGAGTCCAGCGGAGTTTCATTTACTACCTTTCAGTTCACTGGTCCCGCATTTGATTGGTGGGAAGAGTTTGAGAGGCGTGGGCCTATAGGAGCAGCACCTCTCACATGGCGGCAGTTCTCTACTCTCTTTCTAGAGAAATATGTACCTCGGTCTCGTCGCGAGGAGCTACGTCGCCGGTTCGAGTGGTTGGTTCGGGGCGACATGTCTGTGACCCAGTATGAGCTCGGATTCACACGGTTGGCTAGGCATGCCACATGGATGATCCCTACCGATAGGGAGAGGATCAGGAGGTTCATTGATGGCCTCGACTACTCTATCCGCATTCTTATGACCGAGAGAGAGTTTTGTCATCATCATTTGAGTAGGTTGTTGATATGGCACGCTCCAGTTGAGGCGGATCGTCGCCGAGAGAGAGAGGAGGGAGGCCGAGAGGCCTCGAGGTTCACTGGCGGTTTCGGTGGTGCTCCATCTAGAGGCATTCCCAGCAGAGAGCGGAGGTCGCTCGTCTGGACCTTCTCGTTCGGGCCGCCCAGAAGCGAGCGGAGGTTCGCATGGTCGTGGTCGACGGGGGTTTCAGAGCGGGGTCGGTCATCGCTTGGTGCCCTCCCAGCCCCGGGTGCAGCACCTACTTCTTCGACCCGGGGTTCTTCACGCGGCGAGGGTTCCCTCGGTCCCGTCTCCGACACCGAGTGCATGTTGTGAGTGTGGGGAGTTTGGCCACGTGAGGAGACGGTGCCCTCGACTCCGTAGGGACGAGACTCGGCAGAGGGATCGGCCCTCATCTTCGGCACTATCTCGGTCTAGTAGAGGTGGAGGTCGGTCTTCTCGTGGTCGCCCGAGAGGTGAGGAGAGATCCGGTGGAGGCCGGGCACGATTCTATGCACTTCCTGACAGACGTGATGCGGTTGCCTCCGATGCAGTGATTACAGGTATCATTTCTGTCTGTCATAGAGATGCCTCTGTTCTATTTGATCTAGGGTCCACGTATTCTTACGTGTCTTCTTACTTTGCACATCAGACCTGGGTGCGACTCGTAGTAGTCTTGATTTACTCGTTCATGTATCCACCCCGTGGGTGATACGATCGTTGTGGATCGTGTCTATAGATCCTGTGTTATACTATTGGGGGTCTGGAGACCCAGGCAGGTTTGTTATTGTTGGGTATGGTGGACTTTGATGTTATATTGGGTATGGATTGGTTGTCTCCGTACCATGCTATATTGGACTGTCATGCTAAGACAGTTACGTTGGCCATTCCTGGTATTTCTCGGATCGAGTGGCGGGGTTCGACCGATTTCGTCCCTAGCCGTGTCATTTCGTTCTTAAAAGCTCGGAAGATGGTTGGAAAAAGGTGTTTATCGTACTTAGCTTTTGTGAGAGATGTGGGAGCTGAGTCTCCTAGCATTGATTCTGTACCTGGTGTGAGGGATTTTCCAGATGTATTCCCCTCAGACCTGCTGCTTCTTGTCACGCCCCAAATCGAGGAACATGACCGGCGCCTGACCGGGTTGCCCCAGTCGAGCGGACCTGGGTGCCTTTCATTCCCACGCGTTACCCCTGTGTTGATTGTTTCTCATTAACCAAATATATTACTAATCATAATTGATTTCACATTAAACAAATAAAACGATACGAGTGATTCATTAACAAGATTTCAATTTTTACAACGCCGACATAACACAATATATATACATAAGACTGGAGTCCCACAGTTTACATGTCTACAGAGCCTCTAGGATACAAAAGGGAAATACAATACTTGCCGGTAACAAGGCTCCGACTATACCTTACAAAATCCAAAATAAAGTCTGAAATAAAAGTGGCATGAGCCACACAGGGCCCCGAGGAAGAAAGGGGCTCACCAAAACGGGCAGTGGAGGATAAAAGATACTACTGCCGACGAGCTGAAGTGCCTGCTACTGATCCACCTACAATCATAACACAAATGTAGCTTCCCCGGCAAAAGGGACGTCAGTACACTTCAATTGTACTGGTATGTATGGACAAACTTTGTCCCAAGTAAACTCAAGCCATTAAATTACATCAACAATTAATTAAGCCAGCCAACCATGTTTCCACATTTTCCTCATTTCAAATAATTCTCACACAAAGCACTTTCTACGATCGACCAATTTAACAATAACCAATCAATCACGTAAAGCACAAGTAGTCAAACAAAGGGGCAATCAGTGCCCCACAGGTTGCAAACTCTCCTGTCGTCTCCTTTCACAATTTCACATTATTGATTTTTGTATCAATTTTCAATAGCGATTTCGATCGCTTTCCATCCTTATTGCCCCTGACCACCCTTATTACCTCGGCCACCCTTATCACCCCAACCCACACCTTATTTCACCACGTTGCGGCGCGCAACACGACCCCGCCTAACAGTTGAAAACACAACAATTTCAAATAGCAGATAAGGTACTACACACAATTTCACAAGTTCAAATAAGCAACTTACACATTGGTTCATGTTCTCAATTTCTTCTCAATTCGATATCACAACCATGTTACAATATTTCCACAATTCAAGTGTTTCATCTCTTTCCACAATAAACCAATTCTCAAGTGTTTCGTTTGTTTTCCACAAGGTGCCATATAGGCCATCATAGTCATTATTCACAATTCTTTTGCCAAATTAAACTCTCATTTTACATCACTCATAACTCAACAACAAACTTTGAATACCCAACAACAACATCAAGAATTTCACACAATTTGTCAATTTAACACAAAACAAACAAACTTCACACATATAGGCGATTTCACAAGAATCAAAATTAGCCATACATACCTGGTGATGATTTTTCCTCCTACTTTATGCTTACCCAAGATATCCTACTCTTGCCAACCTTGTTCTTGAAGACTCTTACTTCTACTCACTTTTTTTTTACTAGAAATCAAGTTCAATAATCATGCATGAGTGTAAAAATTCTATCTTCAAAAGCTATTATATGCAAACCTCTCTTTACCCAATTAAAACTGAAAATCAAAGAAAATAGTTAGGGTTTTTACCTTGAAAAGATTGGGGAAGTTGAATCCTTGCCCTAGGATCCCTTGGAATTAAATGGTTGGAACAATCTTTGAAGATGAAAGATTTCTCTCTCTAAAACCCTCTCTTCTCTCTCTAATTTTGGTAAGATGATATGATAAAATGAAGAAGAAGTGTGTTATATTAAAGAAGAGCTCGGGTCAAAATGTTACAAAAATCCGGGCCGGGGTCAAATCTGCGGTGCACTATGCGACCGCAGAATCAACATGCGGTCCGCATAGTGACCGCAGAATTGCCCCAAATTTTACACAGGTTCTGTTAAGGAATGCGGCCAGAATGCGGTCCGCATGCTTGATCTGCGGTCGAAAAATGCACCGCAGATTTGACATGCGATCGCATATCGACCGCACTTTTGACACGAGTTTTGGGAAACTCTCCGGAACGTTTTGCGGCAAGAATGCGGTCCGCATGTCAGGTTTGCGGTCGCATTCTTGACCGCATATTTGACACATTTTCGGAAAAATTATTTCTCTACATTTTTGAAACTTAAATCACTACCAAGGGTCCGAACCGCGCTACTAGGTTTTATGCACAAAATTTTTACGGGGCCTTACAATGTCGCCGGACAGGGATATTGATTTTGGCATTGACTTGGTGCCGGGCACTCAGCCCATATCCGTTCCTCCTTATCGGATGGCACCAGCTGAGTTAAAAGAACTGAAAGAGCAGCTTCAAGAGCTTCTGGATAAGGGTTTCATCCGCGCCCTAGTGTGTCCCCGTGGGGTGCGCCGGTATTATTTGTTAAAAAGAAAGATGGTTCCATGCGAATGTGTATTGATTATAGGCGATTGAACAAAGTGACAGTGAAGAACAAGTACCCTCTACCGCGCATAGATGATTTGTTTGATCAGTTACAGGGTGCGAGGGTGTTTTCTAAGATCGATCTTCGTTCGAGCTATCATCAGTTGAAGATCAGAGACTCAGATATTATGAAGACTGCATTCAGGACCCGATATGGTCATTATGAGTTTCTTGTGATGTCGTTTGGGCTGACCAACGCCCCAGCAGCATTTATGCATCTGATGAACAGTGTGTTCGGGCCTTATTTGGATTCATTTGTGATCGTGTTCATTGATGACATTCTAGTCTACTCCCATAGTCAGGAGGAGCATGCTCAGCATTTGAGTATTGTGTTGGAGAGATTGAGGGAGGAGAAGCTATATGCTAAATTCTCCAAGTGCAAGTTTTGGCTCGAGTCCGTAGCATTTCTGGGACATGTGGTGTCTCGTGATGGTATTCAGGTTGATCCGAAAAAGATAGAGGCGGTGCAGAGTTGGCCTAGACCGTCCTCAGCTACAGAGATTAGGAGTTTTCTTGGCTTGGCGGGATATTATCGCCGGTTTGTTCGGGGATTTTCATCCATTGCTTCTTCATTGACTAAATTGACCCAGAAGGGTGCACCATTCGTGTGGTCGGATGAGTGCGAGGAGAGCTTTCAGAAGCTCAAGACAGCTTTGACCACAGCTCTAGTGTTAGTATTGACATCAACTTCAGGTTCATATACTGTTTACTGTGATGCCTCGAGAGTGGGGATAGGTTATGTGTTGATGCAGAAAGGTAAGTTGATTGCTTATGCTTCTCGGCGGTTGAAGCCACATGAGAAGAACTATCATGTTCATGATTTGGAGCTAGCTGCCATTGTTCGTGCATTGAAGATTTGGAGGCACTATTTGTACGGTGTGTCTTGTGAGGTGTATACCGACCATCGTAGTCTCCAGCACTTGTTCAAACAGAAAGACCTTAATTTGAGACAGCGGAGATGGCTAGAGTTGCTGAAGGATTATGACATTACTATATTATATCATCCGGGGAAGGCCAATGTGGTGGCCGATGCTTTGAGCGGAAGGCGGTCAGTATGGGGAGCTTGGCATATATTCCAGCTGAGGAGAGGCCATTTGCTTATGATGTTCAGGTGCTAGCCAATCGGCTAGTGAGGTTAGATATTTCGGAGCCCGGCAGGGTATTGGCTTGTGTTGTATCTCGGTCATCTCTATATGATCGTATTCGTGAGCGCCAGTATGATGATCCACATTTGGCTGTCCTTAGGGACAGAGTTCGGCATGATGATGTTAGAGATGTCACCATTGATAGTGACGGCGTATTGAGGATGCAGGGCCGGATATGTGTGCCCAATGTTGATGGCCTTCGTGAGTTGATTCTGGAGGAGGCCCATGGCTCGCGGTATTCTATCCATCCAGGAGCCGCGAAGATGTATCAAGATTTGAGACAACACTACTGGTGGAGGAGAATGAGGATGGATATTGTTAGGCATGTAGCTAAGTGCCTCAATTGCCAGCAGGTCAAGTATGAGCATCAGAGACCGGGCGGTGTTCTTCAGCGTATGGTCATTCCCGAGTGGAAATGGGAGAGGATCACCATGGATTTTGTTACTGGACTCCCTCGGACGGCGAGGAAGTTTGATTCTGTATGGGTGATTGTGGATAGACTGACCAAGTCAGCTCACTTCATTCCAGTTAGCACTACCTACTCATCGGAGCGGTTGGCATCGATCTTTATTCGAGAAATTGTTCGGTTGCATGGAGTCCCAGTGTCTATCATATCCGATAGGGGTACTCAGTTCACTTCTCAGTTTTGGAGAGCATTTCAGCGAGATATGGGTACGCGGGTTGAGTTGAGTACAGCATTTCATCCCCAGACAGATGGGCAGTCTGAGCGTACTATTCAGATTCCGGAGGATATGTTGCGAGCTTGTGTGATTGACTTTGGTGGTTCGTGAGATGAGTTCCTACCACTTGCTGAGTTTGCCTACAACAACAGTTATCAGTCGAGTATTCAGATGGCCCCGTATGAGGCATTGTATGGAAGGCGGTGTAGATCCCCCGTGGGATGGTTTGAGCCTGGTGAGGTTAGATTGATAGGGACTGAGTTAGTCCAGGATGCTCTGGATAGAGCAAAGTTGATCCGGGAGAGGCTTCGTACGGCACAGTCTCGTCAGAAGAGTTATGCGGACCGTAGAGTTCGAGAGTTGTCTTTCATTGTTGGTGACAGAGTATTGTTGAAGGTTTCACCTATGAAGGGTGTCATGAGGTTTGGGAAGAAAGGAAAGTTGAGTCCTAGGTACATTGGTCCTTTTGAGATACTCGGGAGGGTTGGAGAGGTGGCATATGAGTTAGCCTTGCCGCCCAGCTTATCCAGCGTCCATCCAGTATTCCATGTGTCTATGCTCCAGAAGTACATTGGAGATCCGTCTCATGTATTAGACTTCAGTACCATTCAGCTTGATGGTGATCTATCCTATGATGTGGAGCCTATTGCTATTTTGGGTCGTCGGGTGAGAAAATTGAGGTCCAAGGAGATTGCATCAGTTAAGGTTCAGTGGAGAGGTCGACCCGTGGAGGAGGCCACTTGGGAGATCGAGCGGGAGATGCGGAGCGGATATCCTCACTTGTTTGAGACTTCAGGTATGTTTCTTGACCCGCTCGAGGACGAGCGTTTGCTTAAGAGGGGGAGAATGTGACACCCGGCCCTGTCGTCACGGGAATTACCACCCCGTTATGTTGTAAATACATGTTTTATGATTTTATATCAGTGTTAGAGTCTATCGGGTGAGTTCGGAGTGAATTGGATTGAAAATGAGGCATATAGCCTTTTTGAAGGAAACTTGAATAAGGAAAGTCAACCCGGAGTTGACTATTTGGTTAGAGGGCTCGGAATCGGATTCTGATGATTCGGTTAGTTCCGGGAGGTGATTTGTGACTTAGGGGAGCAATCGGAATTGAATTTGGAGGTCAGGTGTAGAAATAGGCTTGAATTGGCTAAGGTTGAATTTTGGCGAAATCCGATCGGTAGGTAAGATTTTGATCCGGGGGTCGGAATGGAATTCCGACAGTTGCAGTAGCTCCGCTAGGTGATTTTGGATGTGCCTGCAAAATTTCAGGTCATTCGGAGGTCGTTTGGTCGGGGTTTTGATCGAATGTGCAATTCGGAAAGTTTTAAGAAATTTAGGCTTGAATTCGATGTGAATCATGGGTTTTGATGTTGTTAGACATGTTTTTATGATTGGAATGAGTTCGTATCGTGTTTTGGAGTATGTTGGTGGTTTTCGTTGGGGTCCCGGGAGCCTCGGGATGAATTCGGTCCAAACGGACCAATTTGTGCCAAAAGGCACTACTGTTCTGCTGCAATTAGTGCAGAGGATTTTTGTTCATCGCGATCGCGAGAAGAGCGATGCGATCGCGTAGGGTAAAGCTGGGAAGCTCTGCGATCGCAAGGGTGAGACTGCGATCGCGTAGAGTATTGGAGTGAGGCCGGAAAGTTTGTTCATCGCGATCGCGTAAGGTCGACTGGTTGTGCATCGCGATCGCGATGTGTAGTGTGCGATCGCGTAGGCCAATGTCGGAATGCAGTGCGATCGCGTGGCTGGAGTTGCGATCGCGTAGGGCTCTTTGGTTGTTCACTACGATCGCGTGCCAAAGGCTGCGATCGCGTAGAAGAAAAATCAGGCCCCAGGGATTTGTGCATCGCGATCGCGAGCCCAGTGCTGCGATCGCGTAGGGTTAATTGGCCTGGCAGTGAGTTTAAGTTCAGAACAGAACCAGTCGCGGGTTTCATACCCCAAAACGCCATTTTTGAGTTCTAGAGAGAGGAACTCACGGGAATTGCTGGGAATTCATCGGGGATTCGTCGGAGGTAATTTTTGTGGCTTAATTACATCATTTTAACATGAAATCCTTGGTTAAATTTCTGTAAATGGAAGATTAAAGCGGGGTTTGAGCCCTAGGCCTAAATTGAAGAAAAACACTGATTTGAGTGGGCAAATGGAGTCCGATTTTGGTAAATTTGATATGCCTAGACTCGTATTGAGATGAGGGTTCCGAATATATAACTTTTATAATTTTTCGACAAGCGTACTGAAAGTCGGGTTTTGACAACTTTGGGAATTTTGATGTAAATTGAGTTGTATTGATTGGGTATCGTCCCATTGGCCTAATTTGTTGTATTTCTACTGTATTTGATTAGATTCTACGCGTGCGAAGCTTGATTCTCGTGGCAAGGGCATTGCGGAGTAGTCGTCGCGTCGTATTGAGGTGAATAAGAGATGTGGGTGATGACCAGCGGGTTCGAAACCCCGGTATACCACTTTGTGACGTTGTATAGCGGCGAGACACGTACTCTCTTGTGAGTGCGGGGTCGATTGTGATTGGGGACTAAGGCTTAGTCCGACTTGTTGATACAGTGTTATGACATTGGCTATTCTTGAGCCGCCGAACCTCCTTCTCGGATGGTTGCATACTATATATTGAGATATTGGCCACTCTTGAGCCGAGGAACCCCCTTCTTGGGCGGTTGAGTATACTTGTGGGCCGTGAGCCAGTTATTGGATCCCGCGAGGATCGTTATCATTGTCTTATCATATTGACATGTTTGTTACTACCAGTCCGTAGCTATTTCTGTTATCATACTATTTCCAATCTCTGGAACTTGGTATTACTATTTTCCAACTGAAAAATGATAAAAAGGTTTTCAAAACTACTTTTGAGCCTGCGAGGCTGTATTTGCATATTAGCTGACTGGTAGTGGATCGGGCTGCGCACCGCAGCAGTATATATGTTGGATCGGACTGCACGCCGCAGTGATATTGTGCTTGGGCTGTAGGAGCCCCTCCGGAGTCTGAACACCCACGGTGAGCACGGGTACCCAAATTGGATCGGGCTACGCGTCGTAGTGGTCATATCGTGCGTTGCATTGCATTTAGATACATATGCTAGTTGTTATATACTGTTTTGCTGATACTTATTGGTACAAGTACGGTTGATATTGATTTTGTGACGAGGTATTTGATTACGGCTTTACATAGTGCTTTATTGCGGATTTCTTATCTGCGCTGTCTTACCCTTGTTTATTACCACTGAGTCTGGCAGTACTCATTTTACTCCCTGCACCTTGTGTGCAGATCCAGGTACCTCTCAGCGGTGATCCAGTAGCTGTGCGAGGCGACATCTGTGGGATATACGAGGTAGCTGCAGAGTCCGCAGGACCCGATATTCCTTCTTACTGTCTGTTGATTCTATATCGACTTTTCTTTCCGCACTTGGTATCTTGTAAACCTTTATACACTTATGTCCAGTATAGGCTCATGACTCTTGACCCTTCGATCTATGAGAGTTGATGTATTATGGGACTTGGTTCCCCGTTTTCATTATATGTATCGCTGTTGCTTCGTGAATTAATATGCTTAAATGGGCTAAAGAGAGCTTCTAGCTCCGTTGTTGATATTGATTGGTCAGGCTGGCTTAGCAATGTGTTGGGCGCCATCACGACCAGATTTGGGGTCGTGACATTTATTCTACTTTTTAATATCTTATGTGGGCATTGGTTATGTCCGCTGATAAGCTAAATTATAGTTGGAATATGAAATGCACATCCTGCAAGTTCAAATAGGTATATACCGTACCACTGAATTTATAATTTTTGTTGGTAAGAATGAATACTTTGAGCTGTGAATTGAAAATAAAATACTCATATTATAATGCAGTATGAAGTTCCTAATTTATCAACAATCATGATTGGTATGGTAATTGATCCATACGTATTCTTTCTATTCACATGGCAACCACTGAATGAAGCAAGCAAATGGTGTAAAAATAAACAACCTCTACATAGTCTCCTCAATTTGTTTCAGTTAAACGATAAAAATAATTCAATAACTATCTACCGTTTATCACCTTTATGATCCTAAAATCCCGCACACTGTACTGAATACGCATTGGCAACCTATAAGTATATTATGGGACTCTTGAAAATATTTTAATAGTTAAAATAATAAAATAAAGAAAACAAAAGTGGGATAAAGTCGTGTTCGGTTTTGTTGGAAGAAGAATAAAAAGAGAAATAATGAAAAACACTAAAATCAGTTAGCGAAAGAACATATGTAGTCCGACAATATAAACAAAAATCTAAAAGGGGTTATGTATCAAAATTTTAAATCAGCAATTAGTAAATTGCACCTATTTTAAACCTTAAAAAATTCAACATTTCAAAGGGGTTATACCTTAAAATTAGCAGAGAATCGACCTTCGACTGACTAATTATGATAAATAAAAAAGGAAATAATAACATATAAACCCTTCAAAAATAAAAATTGAAAGCGTATACCTCAATATTCCCATTCAGCAGTTTGAAAGCTCCAAGCTCCATTCTGGTAGACGATTGTTGTTCCAAGAGTTCATTCATCAAGAAGCAGTCAACAAATTTATCCCCAATTATAAAACACAGAGTTGAATCCAAAGTTTGATTAGAGATAATACAAAGTAAAATTCCTAAAAGAAGATATGAAGGATAAAAGAAGGTTATAGCGAGAAAAATCTACTACTATTAATTGTGGCTAGAACTCATTAGCAACTGGCAGATGATTAGCAAAGTAATAGTGAAAGAGAATTCTAGAAGAAAGAACGTGAGGAAGGACACATACGTTAATAAAAATTTAATTTAAGATCAGTTATGTGAAATTACCACTTTATCCTCGGTCAACCATCATGGCTTTTCTATATAATAGAAAATAGAAATAGAAAACTATGAAGTTTATATTTTGTTATAAAATAATAAAATTATATGAAAGCACACTATAAGCAACATGTTGAAAGGTTGAAAATAAGAATAAGAGAAACAACGTAAAAGAAGTCGTACTAATATATTTGGGGAAAAAGAGAATTAAAATAGTTATATTAGTTTGTAACCATATAGTGTAATTGTCACATAATCTCATCCTCGGGATCGTGATGGTGCCTAACAATTTACTTGCTAGGCAAGCTAATGTTAGCTAGATTATTTGACCAATTTTAATAATTCAAAACAAAATATTAATCAAAAAATAAACTGAAATAGTCTGAAATGGAATAATAATAATACATATGACGATATCCAAACATCTCCCAGAATTCGGAGTCACGAATACACGAGCAATTAGAGTACTACACATAAGTCTAAAGAAAATACAACTGTATGAGACTAGATAAATAATAGAATAATAAAGAAAGGAACTTCGGGGTTGCGGACGATGTGAGCTATATCTTAAGTCTCCGAATATAGCTCAATCAGAGCAAAATACCAATAGAGGCTGTTGGGATCAACACCAGTATTTGCATAAATGTAGATGTATAGCATGAGTACAATCAACCAAGTGTACTCTTGTGATGACCCGGTCTGTCATCATATGAGTTATCACCCTGTTTTTCCCGTTATATTCTTTTTCATGTTTCAATATGTATGTTTGGTGAGTTTGAGTCAATTCGGATTGAGTTTGGTTGGAAATGAGACAAATAGTCTCTTAGAAGAAGGAATAGTTGGAAAAAGTCAACCGGATATTGACTTGTGAGTTAGAGAGCTCGGAATCGAATTCTGATGATTCGGTCAGCTCCAGGAGGTCATTTGTGACTTAGGAGAGTGATCGGGAGCGAATTTGGAGGTTTGGTGTAGTTTTAGGCTTGAAATGGCTAAAGTTGAATTTCGGCGAAATCCGAACGGTAGGTGAGATTTTGATCCGGGAGTTGGAATGGAATTCCGACAATTGCAGTAGCTCCGTTAGGTGATTTTGGATATGCCTGCAAATTTTCAGGTCATTCGGACATCGTTTGGTCGGGTTTTTGATTGGATATTGGTGTCGGAAGTTTTAGTTGAAACTTAGGCTTGAATCCGCCTCGATTTGATGATTTCCGTGTTTAAGTACTTGTTTTGATGATTGGAACAAGTTTGTATAATGTTTTAAGTCATGTTGGTGCTTTTGGTTGAGGTCCGGGGGGGCCTCGGGTGTGTTTTAGATGTCTAACGGGTCATTTTTGGAAGTTTTTGTAGTGTTGTTGCTGGTATCTGGTGTTGTCCTTCGTGTCCGCGAGGTCCCATCGCGTTCACGAAGAAGAAATTGGCTTCTGAGACTTTTGGCCTTCGCGTTCGCGACAGTGCTTCGCGTTCGCGATGAAGGATTTGTCATCTGGGACTTGTGTTCTTCGTGTTCGCGACAGTGCTTCGCGTTCGCGAAGAAGGAATTTCTGTCGCGCAGATCCTACTTCGGAAGCTCATATCGTTTTATATACAAGGAATTCGGAGGTGATTCAAAAACAAAAGTTGTAGATCTTTGAATCTAGTTGCCAGAAACATATTATAATAGTCATTTGGAGTTGTTTGTAAAATGTTATGACCATTTCAATAGAGGTTGTCCGAGCAGAGGTGGAAAATAAATTTTTGGAAGTTTGTTCTTCGCGAACGCGAGAGTATGACCGCGAATGCGAAGAACAAGTCTCTGGCAGCAGAATAAAGTCCAAACTTCATCCCATTTGTCATTTTTGACGATTTGGAGCTCGGGTAAGGCGATTTTTCGGAAGATTTTTTTGAGAGAACAACGGGGTAAGCACTCTTAACTCAATTTTGGTTGTATAACTCGAATCTATTGCAAGTTTTGGTGTTTAATTTGAGAAATTTTGTTGAAAAGGGTAGAAAACCCTCTTGGATAGAAATGGTGATTTAAGGGGTCAAATGAACTCCGATTTTTATGAATTTGGTATGTATAGACTCGTGTTGAGATAAGGATTCCGAAAATGTAACTTTTGTAATTTTTCGAAGAACGTACCAAAAGTTGGATTTTGACAACTTCGTGGATTTTGGTGTAAATCGAGTTATTTCGATTGGGTTATGTCTAATTAGCCTATATTGATGTATTCTCATTGATTTTGAATCCCCGTACTTGCACTATACAGTGCTATATTGAGAAGAGACACGCGTCGTGTGACGGGCGTGGTGATATTGTGATTGGGGATTGGACTTGGTCCTTCCCGACTGATAGTTTATTGTGTATTATGACTGTGAATGAGCTTATAACTGTGTAGTTGGACTGGTAGCCACGGTTGGGGCCTTGTGCCGATCTGTAGAGCATTAGGGAAACCTGTAGAGCTAGGTAACCCTTATATCAGTAGAGCTAAGCGACCCTTATATCTTACTGGATACATACACTCAGTCGTAGTTATAGTTGTATAACATATCATGAGCCCGTACTAGATGTGTATCTTGGGAGAGACTATCTAGGGTGGAATTCCCTGTTCTAGCTGAGTGGGCCTGAGAGGCCAAGTCTATACCGACTAAGATAGGGTCAAGGACCCACTATGAGATGTTATATCGGACCTGAGAGGCCAAGTCTATACCAGCTGAGATAGGGGCGAGGACCCACTATGAGATGTTATATTGGGTCTGAGAGGCCAAGTCTATACCGACTGAGATAGGGTCGAGGACCCACTATGAAATATTATATATATATATATATATATATATATATTGGATCGGGTTGCACGCCGCAGCACTATATGTATTGGATCGGACTGCACGCTCGGTGATGTATATGTGGATCGGACGGCACGCCGCGGTAATATACAAGTGGGACGGACCGCACGCCACGGTATTATTGCGCTTGGGATGTAGGAGCCTTGAAGACGATGAAGAAGGCGGCTAGGGTTTCAGGTCTGTGTATATGAGTGTATATGCTTATGTAATGAACAAAGTACTACCCTTTATATACCCCCTTAGTCTCGTGTGATCCTGGCCCTTGGATTGTAACGACCCGGCCCGTCATTATGGGAATTACCACCCAGTTACCTTGCATTTACATATCTTATGCTTTTATATCAGTATTAGAATATATCGGGTGAGTTAGGAGTGATTTGGGTTGAAAATGAAGCAAATAGCTTGTTTGAAGGAAGCTTGAATATGGGAAGTCAACCTAGAGTTGACTATTGAGTTAGAGTGCTCGGAACCGGATTCTGATGATTCGACTAGTTTTGGGGGATCATTTATGACTTAGGAGAGCAATCGAAATTGAATTCGGAGGTCCGGTGTAGTTTTAGGCTTGAATTGGCGAAGGTTGAATTTTGGCGAAAACCGGATGGTAGGTGAGATTTTTATCCGGGGGTCGGAATGAAATTCTGACAATTTCTGTAGCTTATTTATGTGATTTTGGATATGTCTGCCAATTTTCGGGTCATTCGGACATCGTTTGATCGGGTTTTGGATTGAATGTTAGTTTCGGAAGTTTTGAAGAAACTTAGGCTTGAATTCGTGTGTAAATGGTGATTTTGATGTTTAGGATGGTGTTTTTGTGATTGGAATAAGTCCGTATCATATTTTGGAGTATGTTGGTAGTTTTCGTTGGGGTCCCGGGGGCCTCGGGATGATTTTGGACCATCAACCGGGCAATTTGAACTTGGCAAAATCTGCAGAAAATTGCAGGTTACTGCCCAGGCATTTAAGCCTTCGCGTTCGCGTGGCATGGGCCGCGTTCGTGAAGGCCAGGCGGATCAAAGCATCGCGTTCACGATCATGGGTGTCGCGTTCGCGTAGTCCAGGAGTTTTGAGCTTCGTGATCGCGTTCCTGGGGTCGCGTTCGCGTAGGAGGAAAATGGAGAGGTTCGCGTTCGCGTGGGAGTATACGCGTTCGCGTAGAAGAAGAACCCGGCGGCTGGGAGATTGTACATCGCGAATGCGTGGTGTTGCGTCGCGTTCACGAAGGGTAAGCTGGAGCTGAGCATCGCGAACGCGTGAAGACCATCGTGAATGCGTAGAGCAAATTGTTCTGGCAGTGAATTAAATCACAGAACAGAGGGCTCGCGGGTTCATTCACCCAAAACACAATTTTGAGCCCTAGAGAGAAGAAAACTCGAGGAAAACACAGAGAAATCATCGGGTATTCATCGGAGTTAAGCTTCTTGACACAAAAATATAATTTTATGGTAGGATTAACATCAATCTTCATGAATTTGGGTAGAATTTTGAAGAATTGTGGCCTAGGTATTGAAAACAGGATTTTTAGTTTTGGAGGGCCATTTGAACTCCGATTTCGATAAATTTTATATGCATGGACTCGTGGCGAGACGAGGATCGCGTTGGTACTAATTTCGGAATTTTCCGAGCAGTGGGCCCGGGGTCGGGTTTTACCAACTTAGTGTATTTATGCGAATTTCATGTAAATTGAAATGGGTTATGATTCTTTGACCGGTATTTGATATAATTATTGTGGTTTGACTAGATTCTACGAACGAGGGAGCGAATTTCAGAGTAAAAGGCATCGCGGACGAATCTACAACCGGCTAGAGGTGAGTAGTTTGTATATATGGTAGCCTGAGGGTTCGAAACCCGGCTTAGCACATTGTGACGCTAGTAGGGCGTGGCTCGCACCCCGTGGCAGGTGCGGGATTGATTGTGATTGGGGATTGAGACTTGGTCCATCCCAGATATAAATAATATGCTATTAGTGATGGAAATACACTGTGTTGACATATCTGTGGGCTTTAAGCCTTGTTTGTGGCCTTGTGCCGACCTGTAGAATCCCTAGGGGATAATATTTATGTGATAGTTGTACCTGCTTAATCATTGATCTCAGTCCTGGAATTTGAAATCACACTACTGAAATGTTAAGTCACCGGTTTTTTTTGCTAATTAAATAAAAGTTAAGTATTTTTCATAAATTATGAACTAGAAACTGGAATTAAGAAAAATGAACTCTTTTTGTGACTTATTTGATTTATGTGGACCGAGGATGGATCGGGCTGCACGCCGCAGCGGTTGATATGAGGATCGGGCTGCACGCCGCAGCAGTATTGCGCTTGGGCTGTAGGAGCCCCTCCGGAGTCTGTACACACCCCCAATGAGCGCCGTCGACGTTAAATGGATTGGGCTACACGCTGTAGCAGTTATGTGCATTTCATTTGCATCTTTATTTGTTGAATTACTCTGTGGTAGTTGTATTGTACTGTTGATGCTAGTTCGTAGGAGATTCGGACTGTAGTGTAGCTTCATATTGTGGTATTTTGTGGATTTCCTACTTTCATCTACTTTTATATATTTATTACTCACTGAGTACTTAGTACTCACCCCTACTCCCTGCACCTTTTGTGTGCAGACTCAGGTACTCAGGAGTAGTAGATAGGCATTTCTAGCGGTTTCAGAGTCATACCGAGTTGCTAAGGTAGCTGCCGACGTTCGCATAACCTAGTTACTGCTCCTCTTTCCAGTTGTTATTTTGTATTCAGACTTGAGTATTTCTATACAGTATTCTCTATTCCTGTTGGGTTTGTTAGAGGCTCTAGACTTGTGACTCTAGATCTTTGGGAGTGTCAGTTATTTCCACACTTCTCCGTATTTTGTTCATTATTATTATTATTGGAGTTCTTAAACTCATATATTCTTCTTGGGATGTCCATTTGGGACTGGTATTTGATGTGATCAGTAATTGTTGGTCTGGCTGGCCTAGCTTGATTGTTGGGCGCCATCACGACTAGATTTGGGTCGTGACAAGTTGGTATCAGAGCCTAGGTTACTAGGACTCGCGAGTCATGAGCCGGTTTAGGCTTTCGCGAATCGGTACTTAGACGTCCGTATCTATCCTCGGAGGGCTACAAAAGCTTTAGGAAAAACCTCATTTTCTTGGATTCATATCGTGCGATTTGTATTATCATGAAATTAAATTTTTCCATATTCTATTCTCCCGCAGATGGCGAGAACACGGGCTAACGGACGTGGCGGATGACCACCATTGGCACCCAGAGGCCGTGGTCGTGGTAGAGGTAGGGCAGTAGTACCAGCACCTACTGACCCACCAGCTGACCAGACTCAGGGTCAGATTCCTGCACCAGTGGCCCAGACTCAAGACCAGATTCCAGCGGCAGACGCTCCGGCAACACAGGTTCAGGCACCGGCAGTGCCCATTGTGATACCGGGTCTTCAGGAGACCTTGGCTCTGATCTTATCAGTATGCACATGCTTGGCTCAGGTCGTTGCATCCTCTACTGCAGTGTCTTCTTTACAGGCAGGGGGAGGGAATCAGACCCCCATGGCTCGCACACCCGAGCCACTGATATAGGGTATTCAGGCGCCTGGGGTAGCTCCAGTTCAACCAGTTGCGCCCGTTGCACCAGCTCCTGCTTATATGGTTCCAGTTATGCCCGACGATGAGCAGTGTCATTTGGAGAGATTTGAGAGGCTACAGCCTCCGACATTCAGTGGTGCTGAGGGCGAGGACGCCCAGGGTTTTCTTGACAGATGTCAGCGCATGCTTCGCACCGCGGGTATTCTAGAGTCCAGCGGTGTTTCATTCACCACTTTTCAGTTCACAGGTGCAGCATTTCAGTGGTGGGAGGATTTCGAGAGGCGTAGGCCCGCTGGGGCAGTGCCCCTCACTTGGCAGCAGTTCTCCATGGTATTTTTGGAGAAGTACGTGCCTCGGTCTCGGAGAGAGGAGCTGCGACGTCAGTTCGAGTGGTTGAAGCAGGGAGAGATGACGGTTAATTAGTACGAGATGAGATTCACACAGTTGGCCCGTCATGCCATGTGGATGGTTCCTACAGACAGAGAGAGAGGATTCGGAGATTTATTGATGGCCTTATTTATCCCATCCGCATATTGATGACCGGGGAGAGAGCTTCGACAGTTAGCTTTGAGGAGGTGGTTGATGCTTCCCGTCACATTGAGACAGATTGCCGCAGAGAGCGGGAGGAGAGAGAGGCTAAGAGGCATCGTGGTACTGGCAACTACGGTGGTGCTCCGTCTAGGGGCCGACCTCGGTATAGCGAGGGTCGTTCTTTCGGGTCTCGTCGGTGCGGGACGTGCGAGAGTCCGGTGGGGTTTCATCGTATCGTGGTCGTCGGGGCCGTCGGGGTTATCGAGGGTCGGCGAGTCGGCACTGCGTTGAGTGCTCTTCCGGCTCAGAGCTGCTGCTCATGCTTCCTCGGCACGAGGTTCATACGTAGCGAGGGTCCTCGGCAACCCCTTCTTCCATCTTAGGGTCGTTGTTTTGAGTGCGGTGACTTGGGCCATATCGGGAGAGAGTGTCCTCAGTGGCTTAGTAAGCGGTCTCAGCAGAGGGATCAACCCTCGTCTTCTACTCCTGTTTCTTCGGCGCCAGCACGGTCGGCTAGGACTGGTGGCCAGGTATCCAGAGGTCGCCCTAGGGGCGAGGATCGTACTGGTGGAGGCCAGGCTCGTTTCTATGCTCTTCCGGATATGAAGGATGCTAGCGCTTCGGATGCGGTCATTTCAGGTATTATCTCAGTCTGCCATAGGGATGCTTCTGTCTTATTTGATCCCGGATCCACCTATTCCTATGTTTCTACTTATTTTGCACATAACTTGGGTATGACTCATGGTATTCTTGCTTTGCCCGTACATGTGTCTACCCCGGTAGGGGATACTGTTATTGTGGATCAGGTATATCGATCCTCTCTTATTACTATTGGGGGTATGGAGACCCGAGTTGATTTATTACTACTGGGCATGGTAGATTTCGATGTGATACTAGGCATGGATTGGCTATCTCCTTACCATGCGATTCTGGACTGTCATGCCAAGATAGTCACACTAGCTATTCCAGGTAATCAGAGGATCGAGTGGCGTGGCTTGACTGATTATGTGTCCGACAGGGTGATTTCTTATATAAAGGCCCGACGAATGATTGGCAAGGGTTGTTTATCTTATTTGGCCTTCATTAGAAATGTTGAGGCTGAGACACCCAGTCTTGATTCGGTCCCCATTGTGAGGGAGTTTCCGGATGTATTTCCAGCAGACCTACCAAGCATGCCGCTTGACAGAGATATTGACTTTGGTATTGACTTGGTGCCGGGCACTCAGCCCATTTCTATTCCTCCCTATCGCATGGCACCAGCAGAGTTAAAAGAATTGAAAGAACAGCTTCGGGAACTCTTAGATAAGGGTTTTATTCGTCCGAGTGTGTCACCTTGGGGTGCACCGGTGTTGTTCGTAAAGAAGAAAGATGGCACAATGAGAATGTGCATTGATTACAGGCAGCTGAACAAGGTAACAGTGAAGAATAAGTACCCATTGCCTCGTATTGAGGACCTATTTGATCAGCTCCAAGGAGCTAGTGTATTTTCTAAGATTGATCTTCGATCGGGCTATCATTAGTTGAAGATCAGGGACTCGGATATTATGAAGACAGCGTTCAGGACGCGATATGGGCACTACGAGTTCTTGGTGATGTCTTTCGGGCTGACTAATGCCCCAGTTGCATTCATGCACTTGATGAATAGCGTATTTCGACCGTACCTTGATTCTTTTGTGATTGTGTTTATTGATGATATTCTGGTGTATTCACGCAGCCAGGAGGAGCATGCACATCACTTGAGGGTGGTATTGCAGAAATTAAGAGAAGAGAAGCTTTATGCAAAATTCACTAAGTGTGAGTTCTGGCTTGATACTGTGTTTTTTCTGGGACATGTAGTGTCCAGTGATGGTATTTGGGTTGATCCACAGAAGGTCGGGGCAGTGCAAAATTGGCCCAGACCTTCCCCAGCTATCGAAATTCGGAGTTTTCTCGGCTTGGCAGGCTATTAACACCGGTTTGTTCAGGGTTTCTCATCTATTTCTTCACCGTTGACCAGGTTGACACAGAAGAATGCTCCATTTGTGTTGTCTGATGAATGTGAGGAGAGCTTCCAGAAGCTCAAGGAGGCTTTGACCGCAACTCCAGTACTTGTGTTGCCATCAGCCTCAGGGTCATATATGGTGTATTGTGATGCTTCTAGAGTTGGGCTCGGATGTGTGTTGATGCAGGAGGGTAGAGTTATTGCATATGCTTCTCGTCAGCTAAAGCCCCACGAGAAGAACTACCCTGTTCATGATTTGGAGTTAGCTGCTATTGTTCATGCCTTGAAGATTTGGAGGCATTACCTATATGGTGTATCTTGTGATGTATATACGGACCACCGCAGCCTTCAGCATTTGTTTAAGCAGAAAGATCTAAATTTGAGGCAGCGGAGATGGCTTGAATTGCTTAAAGACTATGATATTACTATGTTGTACCATCCAGGGAAAGCCAATGTAGTGGCTGATGCATTGAGCCGGAAGGCTATTAGTATGGGCAGTTTGGCATATATTCCAGTTGGGGAGAGACCCCTAGCAGTTGATGTTCAGGCGCTAGCTAATCGGCTAGTGAGGTTAGACATTTCAGAGCCCAGCAGGGTGTTGGCTTGTGTTGTATCTCGGTCTTCTTTATATGATCGTATTCGTGAGCGCCAGTATGATGATCCACACTTGCTTGTCCTTAAGGACAGAGTTCAACATGATGATGCGAGAGATGTCACTATTGATAGTGATGGTGTATTAAGGATGTAGGGCCGGATATGCGTGCCCAATGTTGATAGGCCTTCGTGAGTTGATATTGGAGGAGGCCCAAAGCTCGCGGTATTCTATTCATCCAGGAGCCGCGAAGATGAATCGGGATTTGAAGCAGCATTACCGGTGGAGAAAGATGAAGAAAGATATTGTGAGCCATGTGGCTCGGTGTCTAAACTGTCAGTAGGTCAAGTATGAGCATCAGAGACCTGGTGGTGTATTCCAGCGTATTGATATTCCTGAGTGGAAGTGGGAAAGGATTACTATGGACTTTGTTAGTGGACTCCCTCGGACAGCGAGGAAGTTCGGTTCAGTTTGGGTGGTGGTGGATAGGTTGACCAAGTCAGCTCACTTCATCCCAGTGTGTACTACTTATTCCTCAGAGCGGTTGGCAGAGATATTCATCGGTGAGATAGTGAGATTGCATGGAGTTCCCATTTCTATTATATCAGACAGAGGTACCCAGTTCACTTCTCAGTTTGGAGGACATTTCAGCGAGAGTTGGGTTCACAGGTAGAGCTGAGCACAACATTTCATCCACGAACGGATGGGCAGTCTGAGCGTACTATTCAGATATTGGAGGACATATTGCGTGCTTGTGTCATTGATTTCGGTAGTTCATGGGCTGATTACTTGCCTCTTGCAGGAGTTTGCTTATAATAATAGCTATCGGTCCAGCATTCAGATGGCACCGTATGAAGCTTTATATGGGAGGCGGTGTAGGTCTCCAGTCGGTTCGTTCGAGCTCGGCGAGGCTAGGTTGTTGGGGACGGAGTTAGTCCAAGATGCCTTAGACAAGGTGAAAGTGATTCAGGAGAGACTTCGCACAACTCAGTCGCGTCAGAAGAGTTATGCGGACCGGAAGGTCCGAGATGTGTCTTATTCGGTAGGTGAGAAGGTGTTGTTGAAGGTTTCGCCTATGAAGGGTGTTATGAGGTTTGGGAAGAAAGGGAAGTTGAGCCCAAGGTTTATTGGACCTTTTGAGGTGCTTAGGAAAGTTGGGGAGGTGGCCTATATGCTTGCTTTGCCACCCGGTTTGTCGGGAGTTCACCCGGTGTTCAATGTATCTATGCTCCGGAAGTATGTCGGAGACCCGTTTCATGTGTTAGACTTCAGCACGATACAGCTAGATGAAGACTTGACTTATGATGTGGAACCAGTAGCCATTTTGGGTCGACAGGTTCGTAAGCTAAGATCCAAGGATATAGCTTCAGTGAAAGTGCAGTGGAGAGGTCGTCCCGTGGAGGAAGCAACTTGGGAGGCCGAGCAGGAGATGCGGAGCAGATACCCACACTTGTTTGATGCTCCAGGTATGTTTCTTAACCCGCTCGCGGACGAGCGTTTGTTTAAGTTGGGGAGAATGTAACGAACCGGCCCGTCGTTACGGGAATTACTACCCCGTTACCTTGCATTTACATATCTTATACTTTTATATCAGTATTAGAGTATATCGGGTGAGTTAGAAGTGATTCGGGTTGAAAATGAAACAAATAGCATGTTTGAAGGAAGCTTGAATATGGGAAGTCAACCTAGAGTTGACTATTGAGTTAGAGTGCTCGGAACCGGATTCCGATGATCCGACTAGTTTCGGGGGATCATTTATGACTTAGGAGAGCAATCGGAATTGAATTCGGAGGTCCGGTGTAGTTTTAGGCTTGAATTGGCGAAGGTTGAATTTTGGAAAACCGGATGGTAGGTGAGATTTTGATCTGGGGTTCGGAATGGAATTCCGACAATTTCTATAGCTCCGTTATGTGATTTTGGATATGTCAGCAAATTTTCAGGTCATTCGGACATCGTTTGATTGGGTTTTGGATTGAATGTTAGTTTCGGAAGTTTTGAAGAAACTTAGGCTTGAATCCGTGTGTAAATGGTGATTTTGATGTTTAGGATGGTGTTTTTGTGATTGGAATAAGTCCGTATCATGTTTTGGAGTATGTTGGTGGTTTTCGTTGGGGTCCTGGGGGCCTTGGGATGATTTCGGACCATCAACCGGGCAATTTGAACTTGGCAAAATCTGCAGAAAATTGCAAGTTACTGCCCAGGCATTTATGCCTTCGCGTTCGCGTGGCATGGGCCGCATTCTCGAAGGCCAGGTGGATCAAAGCATCGCGTTCGCGATCATGGGTGTCGCGTTCGCGTAGGCCAGGAGTTTTGAGCTTCGTGATCGCGTTCCTAGGGTTGCGTTCGCGTAGGAGGAAAATGGAGAGGTTCGCGTTCGCATGGGAGTATACGCGTTCGCGTAAAAGAAGAACCCGGCGGCTGGGAGATTGTACATCGCGAATGCGTGGTGTAGCGTCGCGTTCGCGAAGGGTAAACTGGAGCTGAGCATCGCGAACGTGTGAAGACCATCGCGAACGCGTAGAGCAAATTGTTCTGGCAGTGAATTAAATCACAGAACAGAGGGCTCGCGAGTTCATTCACCCAAAACACAATTTTGAGCCCTAGAGAGAAGAAAACTCGAGGAAAACAACTGAGAAATCATCGGGTATTCATCGAAGGTAAGATTCTTGACTCAAAAACATAATTTTATGGTAGGATTAACATCAATCTTCATGAATTTGGGTAGAATTTTGAAGAATTGTGGCCTAGGTATTGAAAACGGGATTTTTAGTTTTGGAAGGCCATTTGAACTCCGATTTCGATAAAATTTATATGCACAGACTCGTGGCGAGACAAGGATCGCGTTGGTACTAATTTCGTAAATTTTCCGAGCAGTGGGCCCGGGGTCGGGTTTTACCAACTTAGTGTATTTATGCGAATTTCATGTAAATTGAAATGGGTTATGATTCTTTGACCCGTATTTGATATAATTATTGTGGTTTGACTAGATTCTACGCACGAGGGAGCGAATTTCAAAGGAAAAGGCATCGCGGACGAATCTACGACCGGCTAGAGGTGAGTAGTTTGTGTATATGGTAGCATGAGGGTTCGAAACCCCGGCTTAGCACATTGTGACGCCAGTAGGGCGTGGCTCGCACCCCGTGGCCGGTGCGAGATTGATTGTGATTGGGGATTGAGACTTGGTCCATCCCGGATATAAATAATATGCTATTAGTGATGGAAATACACTGTGTTGACATATATGTGGGCTGTAAGCCTTGTTTGGGGCCTTGTGCCGACCTGTAGAATCCCTAGGGGATAATATTTATGTGATAGTTGTACCTACTTAATCATTGATCTCAGTCCTGGAATTTGAAATCACACTACTGAAATGTTAAGTCACCGGTTTTTTTTGCTAATTAAATAAAAGTTAAGTATTTTTCATAAATTATGAACTGGAAACTGGAATTAAGAAAAATGAACTGTTTTTGTGACTTATCTGATTTATGTGGACTGAGGATGGATCGGGCTGCACGCCGCAGCGGTTGATATGAGGATCGGGCTGCACGCCGCAGCAGTATTGCGCTTGGGCTGTAGGAGCCCCTCCGGAGTCTGTACACACCCCGAGTGAGCGCCGTCGACGTTAAATGGATCGGGCTACACGCCGTAGCGGTTATGTGCATTGCATTGCATCTTTATTTGTTAAATTACTCTGTGGTAGCTGTATTGTACTGTTGATGCTAGTTCGTAGGAGATTCGGACTGTAGTGTAGCTTCATATTGTAATATTATGTGGATTTACTTCTTTCAGCTGCTTTTATATATTTATTACTCACTGAGTACTTAGTACTCACCCCTACTCCCTGCACCTTTTGTGTGCAGACTCAGGTACTCAAGAGCAGTAGACAGGCATTTCTAGCGGTTTCAAAGTCATACCGAGTTGCTAAGGTAGCTGCCGACGTTCGCAGAACCTAGCTACTCCTCCTCTTTCCAGTTATTATTTTGTATTCAGACTTGAGTATTTCTATACAATATTCTCTATTCCTGTTGGGTTTGTTAGAGGCTCCAGACTTGTGCCTCCAGATCTTTGGGAGTGTCAGTTATTTCCGCACTTCTCCGTATTTTGTTCATTATTATTATTATTGGAGTTCTTAAACTCATATATTCTTCTTGGGATGTCCATTTGGGATTGGTATTCGATGTGATCAGTAATTGTTGGTCTGGCTGGCCTAGCTTAATTGTTGGGCGCCATCACGACCGGATTTTGGTCGTGACGAGTAGGTATCAGAGCCTAATATATATTGGAGCGGGCTGCACGCCGTAGCATTATACATACATATATATATATATATATATATATATATATATATATATATATATATATATGATATATATATTGGATGCAAATATATATATATATATATACATATATATACACATATATATATATATATATATATATATATCTACGCGCCGCCGCATTATAGACATATACGTATATATATATATATATATATTGAATCGGCTGTACGCCGTAGCAATATGAGTGAGGACTAGGTCAGTGTGGGACCACAGTGAGATAGATGTGGACTGGAGATGGTGGTATTCACTGTAGAGATGACCTACCTGTGAGGTTACCCTTAGAATTGTTTAGTGATAGTACAGGTGTTCTTATTTTCAGTTATTATTTATTATTATTACTTACTGAGTTGAAATATACTCACCCCACTCCCCTGCATTATTTGTACAGATATACATGTTTAGGAGGGCAGTTGAGCTATCGTAACTGCTTGTATTATCACCATTCTGTGGAGACTTTGAGGTAGTTGCCGACGTCCGCAGTACCTGACCTCTTCCTCTTTATTATTTTGTTGTCTCCATTCTGTTTAGACTAGATTGTGTAGTAGATCCCATTGGTAGAGGCTCAGACTTGTGACACCACAATTTGGTTGGGACTGTATTCGTGTATTTCATTTCTACACTTCTTGATTTGCTATAATGACAAGCTAATTACACCGATTAATCAGTATTAATTTATAATTGGTGGTTTAAATGGATAAGATGGTCGGGTTTGCCTAGCAATGTGTTGGGTGCCATTACGACTGGGGTTTGGGTCGTGACAAGTTGGTATCAGAGCTTAGGTTAACAGGTCTCGCGAGTCATGAGCCGGTTTAGTAGAGTCTCGTGGATCGATACGGGGATGCCTGTACTTATCCTCGGGAGGCTGCAAACCTTTTAGGAAAGCTTCAAATTCTTGAAACTCTTATCGTGCGTACTTGATTCAGCTTGAGGTATGATTCTTGAAATTCCTTCTGCACATTGATGTGCGCACTCGAGTGCTTAGTGATAAATTTGCCTTGATGGCTTATGATTCCCCAATCGAGGGGCAAGATATAATCTCTGAGAGTTCATATTGGGCCAGTCTAGAGGAATTGAGGCCGGATCCTTGTCCATAGCTTGAGCACCAAGGTGCTAATTTCGCGAGCCGGTATTATGAAATTTCATACGATTAGTATTGATCATAATTGTGGAAATGGTAGTTTGATAAAGGGTGAGCCATAGGGTATTCGATTCTTATGGTGATCTGATATGTAGCCCTAGCTATGGTGTGGTGAATATTTTCATGTTCCTTAGTAGAAAGGTAAAGTGCCCTACGTGTGGTAGTATGAGCTCAGATGCGGAAAGACCGGATTGGTTGTGCTATGAGTATGGTGGTGAAAGGTACTTGGCATATGTTATGATTTGAGCAGGTGCAGCGCATGTTCATGTACTAACTTTGATGATATATAATTCGTGTTGTAATGAGATTTATGTTGTGGATATGCATTGTGATGTTTTGTCGAGTTGCGAATATATTGTTAGGATAATTTTGGTGATTCTTTGGCAGGGGGGATAGGCCAACTTACAAAGGAAATTCTGTCAAAAGTTTTGGAGAATTTGGGACTTAGAAAAGATTTTGTCACCTAAAGAATGGTCTTAGCTGTTGTGTGTGAATGAACACAAGAATTGCAGAAGAGTTAAGATTTCTGATGACTCGAGCCTCCATAAGACTTATATATGACTTGAGTTTAATGTATCTATAACAGTGTGGTATCATTTGAATAAGAATGCTACGAGTGGCGAAAAATGCTTTGATGTATGGCTCCGAGCCAAGTTGGGGAGGTTGTTATTGACTAACTGATTGCACTATTGTGTGCTATGATGGTTCTATCTCCAAGCATGTTGGGAAAAATTCTAATGAAGGTTATGGTGCTTCGTAGATGTGAAGAAATACTAGGATGTTTTGAACGGTTGTTGCTAAAGAATGTTCGGTGTATAGAAAGGGAAGATAGCTAATTGTATCTGTATGGCATCATGTTCTGCGATGTCAGAGTTCTAACAAGGCACGAATGGTTCTGTTCAATAAGGCAGTTGAATTATAACTGAATAAGGGTGAATGACTCCCTAGAATAGTGCGGTGTTCAAGATTTTGCTTGTAATGATAAGGTGTCTTAAGACTGTGTTATGTTATGTGAATGATGAGATTTAATGTATCTATATTGGAGAGTAATGGTAACGAATTCAAAATCGTAGGAAGTTCTTCAACGTGAAGTGTTGTAGATTGTGGTACTTCTGGGAAACATTGAGAGAGTACTCAATGACCTATGGGACTTAGACCGTGTGGTTTTATGTACGAGTTCTGTGTGGTAACCTGAGTTGAGGTATTGTGATCCTCTGGTGAAGGAGAATATTAAATTAAAAATGCCAATAAGCTGGAACAATATGAAAAGGGCACGAGTAGCTCCTGGTATGTGTTCTAAATAATGAGTCTTACAAATATGGTGCAACAAGACTCTTGAGTGCTGGCAGTTGCGTAGCTCGATGTGGGTAAAAGGACTCAGTCCTGGAAGTTAAACTTATGCAATGAATGGGAGGAAAGAGTTGTGATGTGTTTTATCATGGTTTGAAAATGAGTATATTCATATCGGTATGTGAAGCATGGAATGTGTAATGACTTTTTCTCCTATATGGGACCATAAAGGTCCTTGACTAGTTGAGTGCGTCAATGTTTGCGGCGTAGGAGAGAGATAGAAATTCTCCATGTATCTTGGTGCAGAATGGTATATGTGATGTGTTATGGAAAGATGATAACGGCATGTTCAAGGTTTTGAGATCAGTTCATATTATATGGGAAGTCATTAAAATCCCCAAGCAGCGTGGGCAGCTGCAGATAATCTGAGAATCAATCTTCCTGGTGATTAAGGAAAGTGGTACTACTATACTAGTAATTCGGCACCGTTTAGTAGTTAATGGAAATTGGGAGCCCTAGTGGCTATATCGTTACTTGATACGATGAATTTGAATAATGATATATGATTGCAGACTGGTTGTCATAAGCCAGGTTGTCCAGACTAATGTGATATGGACTATGTCAGAAAAATGTCGCAAACTGCATGGCAGAGTGCATCAGATTATGCTCCAGCAGGGTAGATGTACCCTAGGACCAGAGGACGGCTGGTAGGTATTGCTTTGTCAGTTGGGCCTTTGTGGCGGATGTAAGTGTAGAGGTATCTACCATTGATTCAGTTCCGATATTGAGGAACTTTGTTGGACGCGTTTCATGTGGCCGAGCTTGAGGTTATATATATGTTTGTTGCAATGAGCGACTTGTCTCGATGTGCACTCCCTTTTGCTAGATTTATGTGTGGATCGGGTGGTATGCCGCCACATGTATGGTATCAGGATTGGGTGGCACACCGCCATAGGTGTGGTATCTAGATCGGGTGGTACGCCGCCACATGTATATTATTGGAATGGGTTGCGCGCCGCAACAGTGTGATGTGGAAAATATAGCTTCCTATATGTTACCTTGTATACAATACTTCCTAACTTCTGAGGGAAAGTCCGTATTGGGTACCGCTCGAGGAATGGCACATCGGTTGTGTCCTTTTAGGATTTGATAGCGTATATCAATTGTATCACCGTAGGTATGATTGGTTGCTTGAGTTCAGACCTTGATATGTGCATGGCTGATCGTTTTGAGCATGGTGACTTGAGGTGCTCCATGAGTAATAGTGTTAGATGGAATCATGAGTTGTGGTAAGGCCACGTGATGTTATGACCTTTTGAGAAGGATTCAGATACCCTAATTCTATAATGTGAGACGAGGTCTCGGTTATGTGTTGTGATGGTATTGAGGAATGTGAATTACAGCTCTTTTGCGTGAGTCAATTGTCATGATTCGAGTGTGTTCAGATCGTTTTTTATTGGAGCCCGTGTTGTGCTCATTGTGGCATAGGCCGATGCTGAGGTGTCATGTCACCAGTGTGGTGTGTTATAATTGAAATGATCGTTGGAGTCATTAATGAGTACGAGCATATTTGATCTTAGCTTGTTAGAAAGGTAATATCGAGGTTTGGCTCGGAAACCTATTATGGTATCAGTTATAAAAGGGAAATGGATTCACGAATGGTTGACCCGAGAGATGGGTTTGGTATATCGCGTGTTGCAGCTGGTGTCAGAGTAAGACTCTATCTAACGAGAAAGATTTTTCTGTTAGTACTTGATTACCTTGGGCAATTGTTGTGACCCGAGGCCATCGTCTCGAGCGATTGGGTTGTTTGATACATCATGTGATCTCACCCGGAGTGGCGAGTATGGGCTATTACAGTTGGATAGTGTGTATCCTTGGTATAGGCATGAGATTAGGATTGGTATGTGACTTCGGAAAGTGCAATGCGGGTTATGGTTCGAATGGGCTGTGAGAATTCCGGCTATAGTGTGTACCGGACTTATATGAGATAGGGTGACGTTAGATCGCCCCGAATATATACTTGGAAGGGTCATTCAGCTATTGGGTTACTTCTAGTAAACCTCTTGGTCCGCTCGAGGATGAGCGTTTATTTAAGTTGGGGAGAATGTGATGACCCGGTCCGTCATCATGTGAGTTATCGCCCCGTTTTCCCCGTTATATGCTTGTTCATGTTTCAATATGTATGTTTGGTGAGTTTGAGTCAATTCGGATTGAGTTTGGTTGAAATAAGACAAATTGTCTCTTAGAAGAAGGAATAGTTAGGAAAAGTCAACCGGATGTTTACTTGTGAGTTAGAGAGCTCGGAATCAAATTCTGATGATTCGGTCAGCTCCAGGAGGTCATTTGTGGATTAAGAGAATGATCGGAAGTGAATTTGGAGGTTTGGTGTAGTTTTAGGCTTGAAAAGGCTAAAGTTGAATTTCGGCGAAATCCGAACGGTAGGTGAGATTTTGATCCGGGAGTCAGAATGGAATTCCGACAGTTGCAGTAGCTCCGATAGGTGATTTTGGATATGCCTGCAAATTTTCAGGTCATTCGGACATCGTTTGGTCGGGTTTTTGATTGGATATTGGTGTCGGAAGTTTTAGTTGAAACTTAAGCTTGAATCCGCCTCGATTTGATGATTTCCGTGTTTAAGTACTTGTTTTGATGATTGGAACATGTTTTTATAATGTTTTAAGTCATGTTAGTGCTTTTGGTTGAGGTCCCGGGGGCCTCGGGTGTGTTTCGGATGTCTAACCGGTCATTTTTGGAAGTTTTTGAAGTGTTGTTACTTGTATCTGGTGTTGTCCTTCGCGTCCGCGAGGTCCCATCGCGTTCGCGAAGAAGAAATTGTCTTCTGAGACTTTTGGCCTTCGCGTTCGCGACAGTGCTTCGCATTCATGATGAAGGATTTGTCATCTGGGACTTGTGTTCTTCGCGTTCGCGACAGTGCTTCGGGTTCGCGAAGAAGGAATTTATGTCGCGCAGGTCCTACTTTGGAAGCTCATATCATTTTATCTACAAGGAATTCGGAGGTTATTCAAAAACGAAAGTTATAGATCTTTGAATCCAGTTTCAAGAAACATATTGTAATAGTCATTTGGAGTTGTGTGTAAAAAGTTATGACCATTGCAATAGAGGTTGTCCGAGCAAAGATGGAAAATTCGCGAACGCGAGAGTATGACCGTGAACGCGAAGAACAAGTCTCTGGGCAGCAGAATAAAGTCCAAACTTCGTCCCATTTGTCATTTTTGACGATTTGGAGCTCGGTTAAGGCGATTTTTCGGGAAATTTATTTGAGAAAACAACGGGGTAAGCACTCTTAACTCAATTTTGGTTGTATAACTAGAATCTATTGCAAGTTTTGGTGTTTAATTTGAGAAATTTTGTTGAAAAGGGTAGAAACCCCTCTTGGATAAAAATGGTGATTTAAGGGGTCAAATGAACTCCGATTTTTATGAATTTGGTATGTATAGACTCGTATTGAGATAAGGATTCCGAAACTGTAACTTTTGTAATTTTTCGAGGAGCGTGCCAAAAGTCAGATTTTGACAACTTCGTGGGTTTTGGTGTAAATCGAGTTATTTCAATTGGGTTATGTCTAATTAGCCTATATTGATGTATTCTCATTGATTTTGAGCAGATATGGCATCCGAGGAGATTGATTTGCGAGGTAAGCGCAAAGCGAACTAGGACTTCTACCGGATCGAGGTGAGTGGTGGTAGTAAATAATGTACTGAGGGTTTGAATCCCCATACTTGCACTATACAGTGCTATATTGAGATGAGACACGCGTCGTGTGACGGGCGTGGTGATATTGTGATTGGGGGATTGGACTTGGTCCTTCCCGACTGATATTTTATTGTGTATTATGACTGTGAATGAGCTTATAACTGTGTTGTTGGGATGGTAGCCATGGTAGGGGCCTCTTGCCGATCGGTAGAGCATTAGGGAAACTTGTAGAGCTAGGTAACCCTTATATCATGATGGAAACTTACACTCATCTATAGTATATCCAGCATACACTCAGCCGTAGTTATAGTTGTATAGCATATCATGAGCAAGTACTAGATTTGTACCTTGAGAGAAGCTACCAAGGGGTGGGGTTCCCTGTTCTAGCTGAGTGGGCCTGAGAGGTCGAGTCTATACTGATTAAGGTAGGGTCGAGGACCCACTGTGAGATTTTGTATTGAGCTTGAAAGGCCAAGTCTATATTGACTGAGATGGGGTCGAGGACCCACTATGAGATGTTATATTGGGACCTGAAAGGCCAGAGACTACCTAGGGTAGGATTCCCTGTTCTAGCTGAGTGGGCCTGAGAGGCCAAGTCTGTACTGACTGAGATAGGGTTAATGACCACTATGAGATATTATATATATATCTATATTGGATCAGGCTGCACGCCGCAGCACTATATGTATTGGATCGGACTGCACGCCGCAGTGATGTATATGTGGATCGGACTGCACGCCGCAGTAATATACAAGTGGGACGGACTGCACGCCGCAGTATTATTGCGCTTGGGCTGTAAGAGCCCCTTCAGAGTCCGAGTCTGCACACATTCTCAGTGGGCGCTGGAGTATATTATGGGATCGGGCTGCACGCCGCAGCAGTATATATATATATATATTGGATCGGACAACACGCCGCAGTAATATATGTGTGGACCGGGATGCACGCCGCAGCATCATAGCGCTTGGGGCGAGAGAGCCCCTCCGAAGTCTATATACACCCCCAGTGAGCGCCGTCGACGTTAAATGGAGCGGGTTGCACGCCGCAGCGTTATACATATTGGAGCGGGCTGCACGCTGCAGCATTATATATATATATATATATATATATATTGGAGTGGGCTGCACGCCGCAGCATTTTACAAATATGCACATATATATATATATCAGAGCGGGCTACGCGCCGCCGCATTATAGACATATGTATATACGTATATATATATATTGGATCGGCTGTACGCGACGTCCATAGTACCTGAACTCTTCCTCTTTATTATTTTGTTGTCTCCATTCTGCTTAGACTTGATTGTGTAGTAGATCCCATTGGTAGAGGCTCAGACTTGTGACACCACGATTTGGTTGGGACTGTATTCGTGTATTTCATTTCTACACTTCTTGATTTGCTATAATGACAAGCTAATTACGCCTATTAATCAGTATTAATTTATAATTGGCTAGTTTAAATGGATAAGATGGTCGGGCTTTTCTAGCAATGTGTTGGGCGCCATCACAACCGGGGTTTGGGTCGTGACAACTTTGTAAATATAGAGTCTAACCTCGACGAGATAGTGACGAGGCAATCACAAGACACCTATGTAAACCCCCCCCTCTCCCCGCTCTCTCTCTCTCTTTATATATTTCTATTATATAGAAAAGGAAAGATGGTTGACCAATGGTATATACGTCATTTCATAAAAAAATTATGTTTGCATTTCTTAAGTAGAAAATACACATGGATCCCACATTCCTCTACCCACAACTCTCCTCAAATACACAATGCATGTGTCGATTAGACTATTTGTGCAGTGCAAATGCTCATTTTTACTCTTTTTCTCATTTTGGAAAATTATTAATTTTATTTTATTCAGATAGAAATTTCCATTGAGAAAATAAAATTAATTTTTAAATAATACAACAACAAAAAGAAGTATTGATTTTTATAAGATTTTTATATTTAACCATACTATCTTAAAGCAATTTAAAAATAAAAATTAAATGATTGTCATCTATCCATTTTGAAGACGGTTTCAAACTAAATACTTTTATATTCAAAAGTAATTTTAAAAAATATAGCTTGTTAAACCTCAAAAGTTAATTAATTAAACACCAACAAATAATAATTTGAATACACTGTTGGGCCCTTATACGGGCCTTTCCTATTATAATTTCTATTATATAGAAAAGATAAGGGAGGTTGACCAAGGACATTTTGGTCATTTAAAATATATATATATATATATATATATAATAACAAGTAGAACAATAAAATATCAACTAGGAGGGGACATGCGAATGGGAAAATATCATAAGAACAACAAGAAGTAAATCACAAATAATATCTTCCGAAATAAGCAACAATATAACCAAGTAAGGCAACAATCCAAAAATCAAATAAGGCAATGAAATAAAGATGACACTGTATCATCTTTCATGCTTATACTCTCGTCATCACCATGTGATATCATAAATAAAATGGCATACCATCACCTTTCGTGCTTTTACTCTCCATTTCCATAATATAATATATGATGATAAATAATCAAGTACATGACATCATCCTTCATGCTTTAATCCTCAAAACCCCTCAATATACAATAGTGAATGCAAATAAGGTACGACAACACCCTTCGTATTTTCACTTGTCCTCACCAAGCAACAATATAAATCAGAATAACAAATACAGGGTAGGAAGGAATTTGTAACGACCCGACCGGTCGTTTTAGAAAATTACGCCCCAACCCCCAATTTAACTGTTCCCCTAAGTTTATTTTTGCTATTGTGGTTTGCCGGGAGAGTCGGTTCTGAAATTTGGAGCGTTTTGGGACACTTAGTCCCTAAATGAGAGCTTTAAGGTTAGAAAATGGTCCGTAACCGGAACAGTGTTAAGACGATCTCGGAACGGAAATCCGAAGGTTCCATTAGCTCCGTTAGGTGATTTCGGGGTTGGGAGCGCGTACGGAATGTATTTTGGAGGCCCGTAGCTCAATTAGGCTTGAAATGCCGAAGGTTGAAATTTTGGCGAATCCGAACGATAGGTGAGATCTTGATCCGGGGGTCGGAATGGAATTTCGACAATTTCTGTAGCTTCGTTATGTGATTTTGGATATGTCCGCAAATTTTCAGGTCATTCGGACGTCGTTTGGTCGGGTTTTAGATCGAATGTGCAATTCGGAAAGTTTTAAGAAATTTAGGCTTGAATTCGATGTGAATTATGGGTTTTGATGTTGTTAGACGTGTTTTGATGATTAGAATAAGTTCGTATCATGTTTTGGAATAGGTTGGTGGTTTTCGTTGGGATCCCGGGGGTCTCGGGATGAATCCGGGGGTCCAATCGGGCTAATTCATGCATTTTGGAAATGCTAATAACTGCTGGTGTGTGCTGCAGACGAATGCTCTATGCGATCGCAATGGGCTAATGTGATCGCATAGAAGGTTTTGGAGAGGCCAAGTATTTGTTCTATGCGATCGCGGGCATGGATATGCGATCGCATAGTTCTGGAAAGTTGTGCTCTGCGATCGCGTACAGTCCTATGCGATCGCATAGTGTATAGAGAAGAGGGGTCCCAGGTCCAGCTTTTGTCCTATGCGATCGCGGAGCAGGTATGCGATCGCATAGGTATATTTTGGTGAGCATTGCGATCGCATTGAGGACTATGCGATCGCATAGAGTAGTTTGGCGTGGGTCAAAATTTGTTCTATGCGATCGCAACAAGGATCATGCGATCGCATAGAGTAAAAATGTCTGGCAGTGACTTAAGTCCAGAAACATTTCAGCCGCGACCCATAAATCAAAAACGCCATTGTTGAGCTCCAAGAGAGGATTTTGAAGGGGAAACGTTGGGATATCATCGGGAAATCATCGGGGATAAGTTTCTTGACCTTAATTCGTTGGTTTATCATGAAATCCATGATTATTTCACTGAGATTGGAAGATTAAAGGTGGGTTTGAGCCCTAGGCCTAAATGTTAGAAAATCTTTGATTTGAATGGGCAAACGAAGTCCGATTTCGATAAATTTTATATGCACGGACTCGTATTGAGATAAGGAACCCGAATATATAATTTTCGTGATTTTTCGATAAGCGTACCGGAAGTCGGGTTTTGGCAACTTGTGGGTTTTGGTGTATTTTTAGTTAATTTGATTGGGTAATGCCCAATTTACCTATTTTGATGTGATTCTATTGATTTTTATCAGATTCTACACCTGTGGAGGCCGACATTCGCGGCAAGAGAGTTATTTCATAGCGGTTTTGTGCCGGAGTCGAGGTAAGTGGCTTGTCTAACCTCGTGTGGGGGAATTATCACCCCTAGGATATTATGTGATAATTTAAATGCCTTGTACGCAAGGTGACGGGCGTGTACATGCGCTGGTTGTTGAACACATACTTTATTTAAAAATGTTCGATGAGTGATATTCCTGTCTTTAGCTGTTAATTTGATATTTTACCGGTAGTAGTTAGGAAAGCATGATTAGGTAGTACCTAACTGTTTAGTTGCCTAATTGCCTTATTTTTGATAATTATTGGCATTATTTTTCGGTGAAGTTATAGTTAAGCATAATTTATTCTCTCTGTGTATTCCTTTATTTGTTGTGCTTGTGGACTGCGGGTTCGATTCCCGGAGACCCAGGGCTGTGGGTTCGATTCCCAGAGACCCGGAGTGTTATTGGTAGGGACTACGGGTTCGATTCCCGAGATCTTGAGATTTATTGAAATGTGGACTACGGGTTCGATTCCCGAGATCCTGAGATTTATTGAAATGTGGACTACGGGTTCGATTCCCGAGATTCCGAGATTTATTGAAATGTGGACTACGGGTTCGATTCCCGAGATCCTGAGATTTATTGATTATTGGTAAGGACTGCGGGTTCGATTCCCGGAGATCCTGAGCTATTGAGATATTATTGAGACATGGGTTGCGGGTTCGATTCTCGGAGACCCAGAGGTACTGAGAATGGGACTGTGGGTTCAATTCCCACAGGTCCTGGATTTGTTTTATTGAGTTGACTATTTGTTGTTAGTTTAATTGTAGACATTTTCAGTAATCGTCTTATTGTTGTTAGTTCGGGAAATTATTATCATTTAAACTGTTTAATTTGTTATCATCATTATGTTATTGTTTCTCAGTAGGGCCCTGACCTTCCTCGTCACTACTCCATCGAGGTTAGGCTTGGCACTTACTGAGTACCACTGTGGTGTACTCATGCTACTCTTCTGCACACTTTTGTTGTGCAGATGCAGGTGCATCAGAGCAGGCTCGAGTTAGGTGATTTCCGCAGCTTTTCTGGAGACCTCGAGGTATGATCTGCTACGTCCGCAGATCCGGAGGCTTTCCTTCTACTCTAATAGTACTAGTTGATATTTCTCTTCATTTCGTTGTTAGATACTCTTTACACATAGAGCCACGGTTGTATTTCTCTTTTAGTCTGTGTTACCGTGGGATTCTGGATCTTGGTAGTGTTTTATTCATTGTGTGACAGATGTATGTGTCAAGTGGCACGGATTACATATCTTTTTATGCTATTTTTCCGCTGTTTCTTATTTAAGTGTTTATAACTTGTATATTCCGCAACGTGTTAGGCTTACCTAGTCGTGGGGGCTGGGTGCCATCACGACATGTTCACAATTGGTGAACTAGGGTCGTGACAAGTTGGTATCAGAGCTCTAGGTTCATAGGAGTCACGGGACATAGACCGGTTATTTAGAGTCTCGCTGATCGATACGGAAACGTCTGTATTTATCTACGATGGGCTATGTAACTGTTTAGGAAACTCTTCATTTCTTTTGGATTCCGTGTCGTGCGACCTTCTTGGCATCAAAAATCTAAACTACTGCTTTCTATTCTCTCATAGATGGTGAGGACACGAGCTACTCGTGATGATCAGGTACCCGTGCCCCCTGTTGCCGCCGTCAGAGGCCGGGGCCGAGGTAGAGGACGAGGACGCGCCCAAGGTGCAGCCACAACACCCGCGCGCGCTGCCGCTGAGGTGCCACAGGTAGACCAGGTTGGAGCGCAGGCACCTGGTACACTGACTACAACTACTACTACTCCAGCATTACAGGAGACCCTGGCCCGGTTCATGAGTATGTATACCACTTTGGCTCAGGCAGGGTTGCTTCCTCTCACTACAGCTACATCCCAGGCCGGGGAAGGGACCCAGACTCCCGCAGCCGCTACACCTGAGCAGCCAGTGCCAGTGGGACAGGTTCCAGAGATTATGGTTATGCCTCCTGCTGCCCCAGCACAGCCCGGAGGAGGGCCAGCTGCCTCTGAGGATGAGCAGCGTAGATTGGAGCGGTTCAAGAAATATGACCCTCAAGTGTTCAGTGGGTTGGCTTCAGATGATGCATTGGGTTTTCTGGAGGAGTGTCGTCGTATTCTTCGTACTATGGGGATTGTGGAGACCAGCGGGGTTTCCTTCACTGCTTTTCGGTTTCGTGGGGCCGCTTATGATTGGTGGCGCACGTATGAGTTGGATAGTCCAGAGGAGTCTGCTTCATTGACTTGGACGCAGTTTTCAGATCTGTTTTTGAGGGAGTTTGTTCCACCGAGCCTTAGGGATTCTTGGCGCTCGGAGTTTGAGCGGTTGCGACAAGGCTCCATGTCAGTATCGGAGTATGCTATCGGTTTCACCCGCCTAGCCAGGCATGCACCGGCTTTGGTAGCCACTGTTCGGGAGCGAGTGCGGAGATTTATTGAGGGCTTTGTTCCGCCGATCCGGTCCGGCATGGCCAGAGAGAGGTGGAGACGGATATATCTTATCGGCAGGGCAGTTAGCATTGCCGGGAGGATCGAGGTATGCTCCCAGAGAGCGGGGAGATAGAGAGGCCGAGAGGTCTCGTTAGTCGGGCCATTTCTCTGGTGCCGCACCGGCGGCCGGACGTTTTGGCGGGGGTTATTCGGCCGACCGAGTTCACTCGGCATTGCCGCGGCCGGTAGTACTCCGGCTCTTCCGGCACCTCGGGAGCCTATTATGCTCCCCGGTTCCGGTGCACCTCGCTGCGCGGGGTCCTTCCGAGAGGTCGAGCTAGTGGGGGTGAGGCGGTCGATCACGGCCACCGTGTCCTCCCGGGGCTTGTTTTGAGTGCGGGGATACTCGCCACCTGGTTGGGAGTGCCCCGTGCGCGGGGAGAGGAGCACCTCGTCGGTCGGCCACGACATCCGCGTGGTTCTTGGGGCCGACGAGCTATCATTCCGGCCCCGGTGCCACTCCGCTGCCCGGCCGGCCGGGGGCGGGGGTCGGGTTCCCGAGGCCGCCCTCGAGAGGGGGGACATGCCAGGATTCTATGCTTTTCCTGATCGGGCTGCGGCTGTTGCATCTGACTCTGTTATCACAGGTATTATTACGGTTAGTCACAGGGAGGCATCGGTTCTATTCGACCCTGGTTCCACTTTTTCATATGTGTCTTCTTACTTTGCTCCTCACATGGGTGTGCCTCGGGATTCTTTGAGTGCCCCCATTTATGTTTCCACTCCGGTGGGTGATTCTTTGGCTGTGGACCGCGTATATCGGTCGTGTTTGATTACCATTTGTGATTTTGAGACCAGAGCGGATCTATTGCTGCTTGGGATGGTCGATTTTGATATTATTCTGGGCATGGACTGGTTGTCGCCCCATTATGCTATTCTTGATTGTCACGCCAAGACCGTGACGCTGGTTATGCCAGGCATTCCACGTATTGAGTGGAGTGGTACTCTAGATCACACCCCTAGCCGTGTTATTTCTTTTCTCAGAGCTCAGCGTATGGTTGAGAAGGGGTGTGCTGCTTATCTAGCCTATGTGCGGGACGTCATTATTGACACTCCCTCTATTGATTCCGTTCATGTGGTACGCGACTTTGCTGATGTATTTCCAGCTGATCTTCCGGGCATGCCGCCCGACAGAGATATTGACTTTGCTATTGACTTGTTGCCGGGCACTCGGCCCATTTCTATTCCACCGTACCGTATGGCTCCTCCTGAGTTGAAGGAGTTGAAGGATCAGTTACAGGAGTTATTGGGCAAGGGTTTTATTCGACCCAGTGTTTCGCCTTGGGGTGCTCCTGTATTGTTTGTGAAGAAAAAGGATGGTTCTATGCGTATGTGTATTGACTATCGTCAGTTGAACAAGGTTACAGTGAAGAACCGGTATCCTTTGCCCCGTATTGATGATTTATTTGACCAGCTACAGGGCGCACAAGTGTTTTCTAAGATTGATTTGCGCTCTGGGTATCACCAGCTGAAGATTCGAGAGCCAGATAACCCGAAGACTACCTTCAGGACTCGGTATGGTCACTATGAGTTCCTCGTGATGTCTTTTGGGCGAACTAATGCCCCAGCAACCTTTATGCATTTGATGCACAGTGTGTTCAGGCCTTATCTGGACTCGTTCGTGATTGTCTTCATTGATGATATTCTAGTATATTCTCGGAGCCGGAAAGAGCACGAGCAGTATTTGAGGATAGTGCTTCAGATTCTGAGGGAGAAGCAGCTTTATGCCAAGTTCTCTAAATGTGAATTCTGGTTGAGTTCAGTGGCATTTTTGGGCCACGTGGTGTCGAGTGACGGTATTCGAGTAGATCCGAGGAAGGTGGAGGCCGTGCAGAGTTGGCCCAGACCCTCCTCCGCTACTGAGATTCGCAGTTTCCTTGGTTTGGCGGGCTATTACCGTCGTTTCGTAGAGGGTTCTCTTCGATTGCAGCACCTATGACTAGATTGACCCAAAAGGGTGCCCCTTTTCAGTGGACAGACGAGTGTGAGGCGAGCTTTCAGAAGCTCAAGACAGCTTTGACTTCGGCCCTATATTGATGTTGCCTACAGGTTCGGGGTCCTATACTGTATATTGTGATGCCTCACGAGTTGGACTCGGTGCGGTATTGATGCAGGACGGTAGGGTGATTGCCTACGCGTCGAGACAGCTGAAGGTGCATGAGAAGAATTACCCTGTTCATGATTTGGAGCTAGCTGCCATTGTTCACGCCTTGAAGATTTGGCGTCATTATTTATATGGGGTTCCTTGTGAGATCTACACTAATCACCGGAGCTTGCAGCACTTGCTTAAGCAGAAGGACCTGAATATGCGTCAGAGGAGATGGTTGGAGCTACTGAAGGACTATGATATTACTATTTTCTATCATCCGGGCAAGGCTAGTGTGGTTGCCGATGCCTTGAGTCGTCGGGCAGAGAGTTTGGGGAGTTTGGCGTATTTACCAGCTTCGGAGAGGCCTATGGCGATGGATGTTCAGGCTCTAGCCAGGCAGTTTGTTAGATTGGATCTTTCGGAGCCCAACCGGATTCCGGCATGTGTGGTTTCTCGGTCTTCTCTATTTGACCGCATAAGGGAGCGTCAGTTCGACGACCCTCATTTGCTTGTCCTTCCAGGATAGAGTTCGGCGTGGTGATGCTCGAGATGTTACCATCGGAGATGATGGAGTTATGAGGATTCAGGGGCGCATCTGTGTGCCCAATGTAGATGATCTTCGAGAGCTGATTCTAGCAGAGGCCCATAGCTCGCGGTATTCCATTCATCCGAGAGCCGCGAAGATGTATCAGGACTTGAAACAGCATTACTGGTGGAGGCGGATGAAGAGGGATATAGTGGGTTATGTTTCTAGATGCCTCAACTGCCAACAGGTGAAGTATGAACATCAGCGTTCGTGTGGATTGATGCAGCAGATTGAGATTCCAGAGTGGAAATGGGAGCGCATTACCATGGACTTTGTATCCGGACTTCCACGGACTGTTAGGAAGTTTGATTCCATTTGGGTTATTGTGGATCGGCTGACCAAGTCCGCCCATTTCATACCGGTGAGCACTAGTTATTCATCGGAACGACTGGCGGAGATCTATATCAGGGAGATAGTTCGCTGCATAGTATTCCAGTTTCCATCATTTCAGATAGAGGCACTCAGTTCACTTCACGGTTCTGGAGAGCTGTACAGCAGGAGTTAGGTACTCGGGTGGAGCTGAGCACAGCGTTTCATCCCCAGACTGATGGTCAATCCGAGCGCACTATTCAGATTTTGGAAGATATGCTCCGTGCGTGCGTGATTGAGTTTGGAGGTTCATGGGATCACTTCTTGCCGCTGGAAGAGTTTGCTTATAACAACAACTACCAGTCTTGTATTCAGATGGCACCGTACGGGGCCCTATATGGTAGGAGGTGCAGGTCTCCCGTGGGTTGGTTTGAGCCGGGCGAGGCCAGGTTGCTAGGTACTGATATGGTTCAGGAGGCTATGGACAAGGTCAAGGTGATTCAGGACAGACTTCGTGCAGCCCAGTCTAGAGAGAAGAGTTATGCGGACAAGAAGGTTCGCGATGTGGCTTTTATGGTTGGTGAGCGGGTTCTGCTTCGAGTCTCGCCCATGAAGGGCGTTATGAGGTTTGGGAAGAAAGGAAAACTGAGTCCTAGGTTTATTGGCCCTTTGAGGTTTTGAGGCGTGTTGGGGAGGTTGCTTATGAGTTGGCCTTACTTCCCAGTCTAGCCGGAGTTCATCCCGTATTTCACGTCTCTATGCTCCGGAGATACCATGGTGACCCGTCGCATGTGTTGGATTTCACTTCTGTTCAGCTAGACAAGGATCTGTCTTATGTTGAGGAGCCGGTAGCCATTATAGACAGGGAAGTTAGAAAGCTAAGGTCAAAGAACATCGCGTCGGTAAAGGTTCAGTGGCGGGGCCAGCCGGTCGAGGAGGCGACTTGGGAGACCGAGCAGGATATGCGCAGCCAGTACCCTCATCTTTTCACTACTCCAGGTATGTTCTCTATGCTCGTTCGAGGACGAACGAATCTTTTAAGTGTGGGAAGATGTAACGACCCGACCGGTCATTTTAGAAAATTATGCCCCAACCCCCAATTTAATTGTTCCCCTAAGTTTATTTTTGCTATTATGGTTTGCCGGGAGAGTCGGTTCTGAAATTTGGAGCGTTTTGGGACACTTAGTCCCTAAATGAGAGCTTTAAGGTTAGAAAATGGTCCGTAACCGGAACAGTGTTAAGACGATCTCGGAACGGAAATCCGAAGGTTCCATTAGCTCCGTTAGGTGATTTCGGGGTTGGGAGCGCGTACAGAATGTATTTTGGAGGCCCGTAGCTCAATTAGGCTTGAAATGCCGAAGGTTGAAATTTTGGCGAATCCGAAGATAGGTGAGATCTTGATCCGGGGGTCGGAATGGAATTCCGACAATTTCTGTAGCTTCGTTATGTGATTTTGGATATGTCCGCAAATTTTCAGGTCATTCGGACGTCGTTTGGTCGGGTTTTAGATCGAATGTGCAATTCGGAAAGTTTTAAGAAATTTAGGCTTGAATTCGATGTGAATTATGGGTTTTGATGTTGTTAGACGTGTTTTGATGATTAGAATAAGTTCGTATCATGTTTTGGAATAGGTTGGTGGTTTTCGTTGGGATCCGGGGGTCTCGGGATGAATCCGGGGGTCCAATCGGGCTAATTCATGCATTTTGGAAATGCTGATAACTGCTGGTGTGTGTTGCAGACGAATGCTCTATGCGATCGCAATGGGCTAATGCGATCGCATAGAAGGTTTTGGAGAGGCCAAGTATTTGTTCTATGCGATCGCGGGCATGGATATGCGATCACATAGTTCTGGAAAGTTGTGCTCTGCGATCGCGTACAGTCCTATGCGATCGCATAGTGTATAGAGAAGAGGGGTCCCAGGTCCAGCTTTTGTCCTATGCGATCGCGGAGCAGGTATGCGATCGCATAGGTATATTTTGGTGAGCATTGCGATCGCATTGAGGACTATGCGATCGCATAGAGTAGTTTGGCGAGGGTCAAAATTTGTTCTATGCGATCGCAACAGGGATCATGCGATCGCATAGAGTAAAAATGTCTGGCAGTGACTTAAGTCCAGAAACATTTCAGCCGCGACCCATAAATCAAAAATGCCATTGTTGAGCTCCAAGAGAGGATTTTGAAGGGGAAACGCTGGGTTATCATCGGGAAATCATCGGGGGTAAGTTTCTTGACCTTAATTCGTTGGTTTATCATGAAATCCATGATTATTTCATTGAAATTGGAAGATTAAAGGTGGGTTTGAGCCCTAGGCCTAAATGTTAGAAAATCTTTGATTTGAATGGGCAAACGAAGTCCGATTTCGATAAATTTTATATGCACGGATTCGTATTGAGATAAGGAACCCGAATATGTAATTTTAGTGATTTTTCGATAAGCGTACCGGAAGTCGGGTTTTGGCAACTTGTGGGTTTTGGTGTATTTTTAGTTAATTTGATTGGGTAATGCCCAATTGACCTATTTTGATGTGATTCTATTGATTTTTATCAGATTCTACACCTGTGGAGGCCGACATTCGCGGCAAGAGAGTTGTTTCATAGCGGTTTTATACCGGAGTCGAGGTAAGTGGCTTGTCTAACCTCGTGTGGGGGAATTATCACCCCTAGGATATTATGTAATAATTTAAATGCCTTGTACGCGAGGTGACGGGCGTGTACATGCGCTGGTTGTTGAACACATACTTTATTTAAAAATGTTCGATGAGTGATATTCCTGTCTTTAGCTGTTAATTTGATATTTTACCGGTAGTAGTTAGGAAAGCATGATTAGGTAGTACCTAACTGTTTAGTTGCCTAATTGCCTTATTTTTGATAATTATTGGCATTATTTTTCGGTGAAGTTATAGTTAAGCATAATTTATTCTCTCTGTGTATTCCTTTATTTGTTGTGCTTGTGGACTGCGGGTTCGATTCCCGGAGACCCAGGGCTGTGGGTTCGATTCCCAGAGACCCGGAGTGTTATTGAAATGTGGACTACGGGTTCGATTCCCGAGATCCTGAGATTTATTGAAATGTGGACTACGGGTTCGATTCCCGAGATCCCGAGATTTATTGAAATGTGGACTACGGGTTCGATTCCCGAGATCCTGAGATTTATTGATTATTGGTAAGGACTGCGGGTTCGATTCCCGGAGATCCTGAGATTTATTGATTATTGGTAAGGACTGCGGGTTCGATTCCCGGAGATCCTGAGCTATTGAGATATTATTGAGACATGGGTTGCGGGTTCGATTCCCGGAGACCCAGAGGTACTGAGAATGGGACTGTGGGTTCAATTCCCACAGGTCCTGGATTTGTTTTATTGAGTTGACTATTTGTTGTTAGTTTAATTATAGACATTTTCAGTAATCGTCTTATTTTTGTTAGTTCGGGAAATTATTATCATTTAAACTGTTTAATTTGTTATCATCATTATGTTATTGTTTCTCAGTAGGGCCCTGACCTTCCTCGTCACTACTCCATCGAGGTTAGGCTTGGCACTTACTGAGTACCGCTGTGGTGTACTCATGCTACTCTTCTGCACACTTTTGTTGTGCAGATCCAGGTACATCAGAGCAGGCTCGAGCTAGGTGATTTCCGCAGCTTTTATGGAGACCTCGAGGTATGATCTGCTACGTCCGCAGATCCGGAGGCTTTCCTTCTACTCTAATAGTACTAGTTGATATTTCTCTTCATTTCGTTGTTAGATACTCTTTACACATAGAGCCACGGTTGTATTTCTCTTTTAGTCTGTGTTACCGTGGGATTCTCCGGATCTTGGTAGTGTTTTATTCATTGTGTGACGGATGTATGTGTCAAGTGGCACGGATTACATATCTTTTTATGCTATTTTTCCACTGTTTCTCATTTAAGTATTTATAACTTGTATATTCCGCAACGTGTTAGGCTTACCTAGTCGTGGGGACTGGGTGCCATCACGACATGTTCTCACGATTGGTGAACTAAGGTCGTGACAAGTTGGTATCAAAGCTCTAGGTTCATAGGATTCATGGGACACATGCCAGTTATACATATAGCGTATCGCTGATCGATACGGAGACGTACGTATTTATCTACGAGGGGCTATGTAACTGTTTAGGAAACTCTTCATTTCTTTTGGATTCCTTGTCGTGCGACCTTCTTGGCATCAAAAATCTAAACTACTGCTTTCTATTCTCTCACAGATGGTGAGGACACGAGCTACTCGCGATGATCAGGTACCCGCGCCCCCTGTTGCCGCCGTCAGAGGCCGGGGCCGAGGTAGAGGACGAGGACGCGCCCGAGGTGCAGCCACAGCACCGCGCTGCCGCTGAGGTGCCACAGGTAGACCAGGTTGGAGCGCAGGCACCTGGTACACCGACTACAGCTGCTACTACTCCAGCACTACAGGAGACACTGGCCCAGTTCATGAGTATGTATACCACTTTAGCTCAGGCAGGACTGCTTCCTCTCGTCGCAGCTACATCTCAGGCCGGGGGAGGGGTCCAGACTCCCGCAGCCGTTACACCGGAGCATCGTGTGCCAGTGGGACAGGTTCCAGATATTTTGGTTATGCCTCATGTCGCCCCAGCACAGCCCGGAGGTGGACCAGCTGCCTCTGAGGACGAGCAGCGTAGATTGGAGAGGTTCGAGAAATATGACCCTCCAGTGTTTAGTGGTTTGGCTTCAGATGATGCATTGGGTTTTCTAGAGGAGTGTCATCGTATTCTTCGTACTATGGGGATTGTGGAGACCAGCGGGGTTTCCTTCACTGCTTTTCAGTTTCGTGGGGCCGCTTATGATTGATGGCGCACGTATGAGTTGGATAGTCCGGAGGAGTATGCTTCATTAACCTGGATGCAGTTTTCAGATCTGTTTTTGAGGGAGTTTGTTCCCCAGAGCCTTAGGGATTCTTGGCGCTCGGAGTTTGAGCGACTGCGACAGGGCTCCATGTTAGTATCGGAGTATGCTATCAGTTTTAGCCGTCTAGCCAGGCATGCACCGGCTTTGGTAGCCACGGTCCGGGAGAGGGTGCAGAGATTTATTGAGGACCTGATTCCACTGATCCGGTCTAGCATTGCCAGAGAGTTGGAGACAGATACATCTTATCAGCAGGCAGTGAGCATTTCCAGGAGGAACGAGAGTATGCTCCCTAGAGAGCGGGGAGAGAGAGAGGCCAAGAGGTCTCGCGAGTCTGGTCATTTCTCTGGTGCCCGCACTTCAGCAGCCGGTCGTTTTGGCAGTTCACTCAGCATTGCCAGCAGCCGGTAGTACTCTAGCTCTTCCAGCACCTCAGGAGCCTTATTATGCGCCCCTAGTTTCCAGTGTACCTCCTGCGCGGGGTACCTCTAGGGGTCAGACTAGTGAGGGTGAGGTCGGGCTGTCACAGCCACCGTGTCCTCCCAGAGCTTGCTTTGAGTGTGGGGATACTCGCCATCTGGTCAGGGAGTGCCCCAGTCGCAAGAGGGGAGCACCTCATCAGTCTTCGCAGCCTCAGCGTGGTTCTTAGAGCTAGCAGGCCATCATTCCAGCTCCAGCTGCCACTCCACCTGCCCAGCCAGCCAGGGGCGGGGGTCAGGGTTCCAGAGGCCGCCCTCGAGAGGGGGGACAAGCCAGATTCTATGCTATTCCTGATCGCGCTGCGGCTGTTGCATCTGACTCTGTTATCACAGGTATTATTATGGTTAGTCACAGGGAGGCATCGGTTCTATTCGACCCTGGTTCCACTTTTTCATATGTGTCTTCTTACTTTGCTTCTCATCCGGGTGTGCCTCGGGATTCTTTGAGTGCCCCCATTTATGTTTCCACTCCGGTGGGTGATTCTTTGGCTGTGGACCGTGTATATCGGTCGTATTTGGTTACCATTTGTGATTTTGAGACCAGAGCGGATCTGTTGTTACTCGGGATGGTCGATTTTGATATTATTCTGGGCATGGACTGGTTGTCGCCCCACTATGCTATTCTTGATTGTCACGCCAAGACCGTGACGCTGGCTATGCCAGGCATTCCACGTATTGAGTGGAGTGGTACTCTAGATCACACCCCTAGCCGTGTTATTTCTTTTCTCAGAGCTCAGCGTATGGTGGAGAAGGGGTGTGCTGCTTATCTAGCCTATGTGCGGGGCGTCAGTATTGATACTCCCTCTATTGATTCTGTTCATGTGGTACACGACTTTGCTGATGTATTTCCAGCTGATCTTTCCGGGCATGCCGCCCGACAGAGATATTGACTTTGCTATTGACTTGTTGCCGGGCACTCGGCCCATTTCTATTCCACCGTACCGTATGGCTCCTCCTGAGTTGAAGGAGTTGAAGGATCGATTACAGGAGTTATTGGGCAAGGGTTTTATTCGACCCGGTGTTTCGCCTTGGGGTGCTCCCTGTATTGTTTGTGAAGAAAAAGGATGGTTCTATGCGTATGTGTATTGACTATCGTCGGTTGAACAAGGTTACAGAGTGAAGAACCGGTATCCTTTGCCCGTATTGATGATTTATTTGACCGGCTACGGGGCGCACGGGTGTTTTCTAAGATTGATTTGCGCTCTGGGTATCACCAGCTGAAGATTCGGGAGTCAGATATCCCGAAGACTGCCTTCAGGACCCGGTATGGTCACTATGAGTTCCTCGTGATGTCTTTTGGGCTGACTAATGCCCCAGCAGCCTTTATGCATTTGATGCACAGTGTGTTCAGGCCTTATCTGGACTCGTTCGTGATTGTCTTCATTGATGATATTCTAGTATATTCTCGGAGCCGGAAAGAGCACGAGCAGCATTTGAGGATAGTGCTTCAGATTCTGAGGGAGAAGCAGCTTTATGCCAAGTTCTCTAAATGTGAATTCTGGTTGAGTTCAGTGGAATTTTTGGGCCACGTGGTGTCGAGTGACGGTATTCGAGTAGATCCGAGGAAGGTGGAGGCCGTGCAGAGTTGGCCCAGACCCTCCTCCGCTACTGAGATTCGCAGTTTCCTTGGTTTGGCGGGCTATTACCGTCGTTTCGTAGAGGGGTTCTCTTCGATTGCAGTACCTATGACTAGATTGACCCAAAAGGGTGCCCCTTTTCAGTGGACAGACAAGTGTGAAGCGAGCTTTCAGAAGCTCAAGACAGCTTTGACTTCAGCCCCTATATTGATGTTGCCTACAGGTTCGGGGTGCTATACTGTATATTGTGATGCCTCACGAGTTGGACTCGGTGCGGTATTGATGCGGGACGGTAGGGTGATTGCCTACGCGTCGAGACAGCTGAAGGTGCATGAGAAGAATTACCCTGTTCATGATTTGGAGCTAGCTGCCATTGTTCACGCCTTGAAGATTTGGCGTCATTATTTATATGGGGTTCCTTGTGAGATCTACACGGATCACCGGAGCTTGCAGCACTTGCTTAAGCAGAAGGACCTGAATATGCGTTAGAGGAGATGGTTGGAGCTACTGAAGGACTATGATATTACTATTTTCTATCATCCGGGCAAGGCTAATGTGGTTGCCGATGCCTTGAGTCGTCGGGCATAGAGTTTGGGGAGTTTGGCGTATTTTCCAGCTTCGGAGAGGCCTATGGCGATGGATGTTCAGGCTTTAGCTAGACAATTTGTTAGACTGTATCTTTCGGAGCCCAGCCTGATTCTGGAATGTGTGGTTTCTCGGTCTTCTCTATTTGACCGCATCAGGGAGCGTCAGTTCGACGACCCTCATTTGCTTGTCCTTCGGGATAGAGTTCGGCGTGGTGATGCTCGAGATGTTACCATCGGGGATGATGGAGTTATGAGGATGCAGGGGCGTATCTGTGTGCCCAATGTAGATGATCTTCGAGAGTTGATTCTAGCAGAGGCCCATAGCTCGCGGTATTCCATCCATCCGGGAGCCGCAAGATGTATCAGGACTTGAAACAGCATTACTGGTGGAGGCGGATGAAGAGGGATATAGTGGGTTATGTTTCTAGATGCCTCAACTGCCAGCAGGTGAAGTATGAGCATCAGCGTCCGGGTGGATTGATGCAACAGATCGAGATTCCCGAGTGGAAATGGGAGCGCATTACCATGGACTTTGTATCTGGACTTCCACGGACTCGTTAGGAAGTTTGATTCCATTTGGGTTATTGTGGATCGGCTGACCAAGTCCGCCCATTTTATACCGGTGAGCACTACTTATTCATCGGAGCGACTGGCGGAGATCAACTTCAGGGAGATAGTTCGGCTGCATGGTATTCCATTTTCCATCATTTCGGATAGAGGCACTCAGTTCACTTCACGGTTCTAGAGAGCCGTACAGTAGGAGTTAGGCACTCGGGTGGAGCTGAGCACAGCGTTTCATCCCCAGACTGATGGTCAGTCCGAGCGCACTATTCGGATTTTGGAGGATATGCTCCGTGCGTGCGTGATTGAGTTTGGAGGTTCATGGGATCACTTCTTGCCGCTGGCGGAGTTTGCTTATAATAACAGCTACCAGTCTAGTATTCAGATGGCACCGTATGAGGCCCTATATGGTAGGAGGTGCAAGTCTCCCGTGGGTTGGTTTGAGCCGGGCGAGGCCAGGTTGCTAGGTACTGATATGGTTCAGGATGCTATGGACAAGGTCAAGGTGATTCAGGACAGACTTCGTGCAGCCCAGTCTAGACAGAAGAGTTATGCAGACAAGAAGGTTCGCGATGTGGCTTTTATGGTTGGCGAGCGGGTTCTGCTTCGAGTCTCGCCCATGAAGGGCGTTATGAGGTTTGGGAAGAAAGGAAAACTGAGTCCTAGGTTTATTGGCCCTTTGAGGTTTTGAGGCGTGTTGGGGAGGTTGCCTATGAGTTGGCCTTACCTCCCAGTCTAGCCGGAGTTCATCCCGTATTTCACGTCTCTATGCTCCGGAGATACCATGGTGACCCGTCGCATGTGTTGGATTTCACATCTGTTCAGCTAGACAAGGATCTGTCTTATGTTGAGGAGCCAGTAGCCATTCTAGACAGGCAAGTCAGAAAGCTAAGGTCAAAGAACATCGCTTCGGTCAAGGTTCAGTGGCGGGGCCAGCCGGTCGAGGAGGCGACTTGGGAGACCGAGCAGGATATGCACAGCCAGTACCCTCATCTTTTCACTACTCCAGGTATGTTCTCTATGCTCGTTCGAGGACGAACGAATCTTTTAAGTGTGGGAAGATGTAACGACCCGACCGGTCATTTTAGAAAATTACGCCCCAACCCCCAATTTAACTGTTCCCCTAAGTTTATTTTTGCTATTGTGGTTTGCCGGGAGAGTCGGTTCTGAAATTTGGAGCGTTTTGGGACACTTAGTCCCTAAATGAGAGCTTTAAGGTTAGAAAATGGTCCGTAACCGGAACAGTGTTAAGACGATCTCGGAACGGAAATCCGAAGGTTCCATTAGCTCTGTTAGGTGATTTCGGGGTTGGGAGCGCGTACGGAATGTATTTTGGAGGCCCGTAGCTCAATTAGGCTTGAAATGCCGAAGGTTGAAATTTTGGCGAATCCGAAGATAGGTGAGATCTTGATCCGAGGATCCGAAGGTTAGAAAATGGTCCGTAACCGGAACAGTGTTAAGACGATCTCGGAACGGAAATCCGAAGGTTCCATTAGCTCTGTTAGGTGATTTCGGGGTTGGGAGCGCGTACGGAATGTATTTTGGAGGCCCGTAGCTCAATTAGGCTTGAAATGCCGAAGGTTGAAATTTTGGCGAATCCGAAGATAGGTGAGATCTTGATCCGAGGGTCGGAATGGAATTCCGACAATTTCTGTAGCTTTGTTATGTGATTTTGGATATGTCCGCAAATTTTGAGGTCATTCGGACGTCGTTTGGTCGGGTTTTAGATCGAATGTGCAATTCGGAAAGTTTTAAGAAATTTAGGCTTGAATTCGATGTGAATTATGGGTTTTGATGTTGGTAGACGTGTTTTGATGATTAGAATAAGTTCGTATCATGTTTTGGAATAGGTTGGTGGTTTTCGTTGGGATCCCGGGGGTCTCGGGATGAATTCGGGGGTCCAATAGGGCTAATTCATGCATTTTGGAAATGCTGATAACTGCTGGTATGTGCTGCAGACGAATGCTCTATGCGATCGCAATGGGCTAATGCGATCGCATAGAAGGTTTGGAGAGGCCAAGTATTTGTTCTATGCGATCGCGGGCATGGATATGCGATCACATAGTTCTGGAAAGTTGTGCTCTGCGATCGCGTACAGTCCTATGCGATCGCATAGTGTATAGAGAAGAGGGGTCCCAGGTCCAGCTTTTGTCCTATGCGATCGCGGAGCAGGTATGCGATCGCATAGGTATATTTTGGTGAGCATTGCGATCGCATTGAGGACTATGCGATCGCATAGAGTAGTTTGGCGAGGGTCAAAATTTGTTCTATGCGATCGCAACAGGGATCATGCGATCGCATAGAGTAAAAATGTCTGGCAGTGACTTAAGTCCAGAAACATTTCAGTCGCGACCCATAAATCAAAAACGCCATTGTTGAGCTCCAAGAGAGGATTTTGAAGGGGAAACGCGCTGGGTTATCATCGGGAAATCATCGGGGGTAAGTTTCTTGACCTTAATTCGTTGGTTTATCATGAAATCCATGATTATTTCACTGAAATCGGAAGATTAAAGGTGGGTTTGAGCCCTAGGCCTAAATGTTAGAAAATCTTTGATTTGAATGGGCAAACGAAGTCCGATTTCGATAAATTTTATATGCACGGACTCGTATTGAGATAAGGAACCCGAATATGTAATTTTCGTGATTTTTCGATAAGCGTACCGGAAGTCGGGTTTTGGCAACTTGTGGGTTTTGGTGTATTTTTAGTTAATTTGATTGGGTAATGCCCAATTGACCTATTTTGATGTGATTCTATTGATTTTTATCAGATTCTACACCTGTGGAGGCCGACATTCGCGGCAAGAGAGTTGTTTCATAGCGGTTTTATACCGGAGTCGAGGTAAGTGGCTTGTCTAACCTCGTGTGGGGGAATTATCACCCCTAGGATATTATGTAATAATTTAAATGCCTTGTACGCGAGGTGACGGGCGTGTACATGCGCTGGTTGTTGAACACATACTTTATTTAAAAATGTTCGATGAGTGATATTCCTGTCTTTAGCTGTTAATTTGATATTTTACTGGTAGTAGTTAGGAAAGCATGATTAGGTAGTACCTAACTGTTTAGTTGCCTAATTGCCTTATTTTTGATAATTATTGGCATTATTTTTCGGTGAAGTTATAGTTAAGCATAATTTATTCTCTCTGTGTATTCCTTTATTTGTTGTGCTTGTGGACTGCGGGTTCGATTCCCGGAGACCCAGGGCTGTGGGTTCGATTCCCAAAGACCCGGAGTGTTATTGGTAGGACTACGGGTTCGATTCCCGAGATCCTGAGATTTATTGAAATGTGGACTACGGGTTCGATTCCCGAGATCCTGAGATTTATTGAAATGTGGACTACGGGTTCGATTCCCGAGATCCTGAGATTTATTGAAATGTGGACTACGGGTTCGATTCCCGAGATCCTGAGATTTATTGATTATTGGTAAGGACTGCGGGTTCGATTCCCGGAGATCCTGAGCTATTGAGATATTATTGAGACATGGGTTGCGGGTTCGATTCCCGGAGACCCAGAGGTACTGAGAATGGGACTGTGGGTTCAATTCCCACAGGTCCTGGATTTGTTTTATTGAGTTGACTATTTGTTGTTAGTTTAATTATAGACATTTTCAGTAATCGTCTTATTTTTGTTAGTTCGGGAAATTATTATCATTTAAACTGTTTAATTTGTTATCATCATTATGTTATTGTTTCTCAGTAGGGCCCTGACCTTCCTCGTCACTACTCCATCGAGGTTAGGCTTGGCACTTACTGAGTACCGCTGTGGTGTACTCATGCTACTCTTCTGCACACTTTTGTTGTGCAGATCCAGGTACATCAGAGCAGGCTCGTGCTAGGTGATTTCCGCATCTTTCTGGAGACCTCGAGGTATGATCTGCTACGTCCGCAGGTCCGGAGGCTTTCCTTCTATTCTAATAGTACTAGTTGACATTTTTCTTCGTTTTGTTGTTAGATACTCTTTACACATAGAGCCACAGTTGTATTTCTCTTTTAGTCTGTGTTACCGTGGGATTTCGGATCTTGGTAGTGTTTTATTCATTGTGTGACGGATGTATGTGTCAAGTGGCACGGATTACATATCTTTTTATGCTATTTTTCCACTGTTTCTCATTTAAGTATTTATAACTTGTATATTCCGCAACGTGTTAGGCTTACCTAGTCGTGGGGACTAGGTGCCATCATGACAAGTTCACGATTGGTGAACCAGGGTCATGACAAGTAGGTATTAAAGCTCTAGGTTCATAGGAGTCACGGGACACAGACCGGTTATTTAGAGTCTCGCCGATCGATACGGAGACGTCCGTATTTATCTACGAGGGGCTATGTAACTGTTTAGGAAAAATCTTCATTTCTTTTGAATTTCTTGTCATGTGATGTTTTGACACCAATTCTTAACTTCTGTCTTCTATTCTCTCACGGATGGTGAAGACACATGGTACACGCGAGGATCAGGCACCCGCGCCCCCTGCTGTCGCCACCAGAGGCCGGGGCCGGGGTAGAGGCCGGGGCTGGGGTAGAGGCCCAGGATGCGCCCGAGGTGCAGCCACAACACCCACGCGCGCTGTCATTGAGGCACCACCGGTGGATCAGGTTGGAGCACATGCACCTGGTACACCTACTACTGCTACTACGACTCCAGCACTCCAGGAGACTCTGGATCAGTTTATGAGCATGTACACTACTCTAGCTCATGCGGGGTTGCTTCCTCTTGCTGCAGCCACATCTCAGGCCGGGGGAGGTGCCCAGACTCTCGCAGCCTACACTCCTGAGCACTGAGTGGCCATGGAAAAGGTTCTAGAGGTTATTCCTATACCACCTGCCATACCAGTACAACCCGGAGGTGGATCAGCTGCCTCCAAGGACGAGCAATGCAGGTTGGAGAGGTTCAAGAAGTATGATCCCCTAGAGTTCAGTGGCTTAGCTTCAGATGATGCCTTAGGATTTCTGGAGGAGTGTCATCGCATCCTCCATACTAAGGGTATAGTGGAGTCCAGTGGGGTTTCTTTTACTACTTTCCAGCTTCGATGGGCTACTTGTGATTGGTGGCGGACATAAGAGTTGGGTAGTCCAGTCGAGTCTGCCTCGTTGACTTGGACACGGTTCTCTGATATGTTTTTGAGGGAGTTTGTTCCCAGAGCCTCAGGGATGCTTGGCGTGAAGAGTTTGAGTGGTTGCGCTAGGGCTCTATAACAGTATCTGAGTATGCCATCAGTTACACCCGGTTAGCCAAACATGCACCGGCTTTGGTTGCCACGGTCCGGGAGAGAGTGTGGAGGTTTATTGAGGGTCTTATTCCACCTATCCGGTCCAACGTGGCTAGAGAGCTAGAGATGGATGTGTCGTATCAGTAGGAGGTGAGTATTTCCAGACGGATTGAGGGTATGATCGCTAGGGAGCGAGGAGACAGGGAGGCCAAGAGGTCTCATGAGTCGGGTCATTTCTCTGGTGCCCGTACCACAACAGCTGATCGATTTGGCAGGGGTTATTTCGGTCGTCCGGTTCATTCAGCATTGCTTGTAGCTGGTGGTACTCCAGCTCCTCCAGCACCTTGGGAGCCTATTATGCTCCCCAGGTTCCGATGCACCTCTCGCGCGAGGTCCTTCCGAAGGTCGAGCTAGTGGGGGTAAGGCCGGTCAGAGTCACGGCCACCGCGTCCTCCCGGGGCTTGTTTTGAGTGCGGGGATACTCGCCACCTGGTTAGGGAGTGCCCCGAGGCGCAGGAGAGGAGCACCTCCTCAGTCAGCACAGCATCCGTGTGGTTCTCGGGGCCGGCGGGCTATCATTCCAGCCCCAGCTGCCACTCCACCTGCCCAGTCATCCAGGGGCAGGGGTCAGGGTTCCAGAGGCCGCCCTCGAGAGGGGACAGGCCAGATTCTATGCTATTCCTGATCGCGCTGCGGCTGTTGCATCTGACTCTATTATCACAGGTATTATTATGGTTAGTCACAGGGAGGCATCGGTTCTATTCGACCCTGGTTCCACTTTTTCATATGTGTCTTCTTACTTTGCTTCTCATCCGGGTGTGCCTCGGGATTCTTTGAGTGCCCCCATTTATGTTTCCACTCCGGTGGGTGATTCTTTGGCTGTGGACCGCGTATATCGGTCGTGTTTGGTTACCATTTGTGATTTTGAGACCGGAGCGGATCTATTGCTGCTCGGGATGGTCGATTTTGATATTATTCTGGGCATGGACTGGTTGTCGCCCCATTATGCTATTCTTGATTGTCACGCCAAGACCGTGACGCTGGCTATGCCGGGCATTCCACGTATTGAGTGGAGTGGTACTCTAGATCACACCCCTAGCCGTGTTATTTCTTTTCTCAGAGCTCAGCGTATGGTGGAGAAGGGGTGTGCTGCTTATCTAGCCTATGTGCGGGGCGTCAGTATTGATACTCCCTCTATTGATTCTGTTCATGTGGTACACGACTTTGCTGATGTATTTCCAGCTGATCTTCCGGGCATGCCGCCCGACAGAGATATTGACTTTGCTATTGACTTGTTGCCGGGCACTCAGCCCATTTCTATTCCACCGTACCGTATGGCTCCTCCTGAGTTGAAGGAGTTGAAGGATCAATTACAGGAGTTATTGGGCAAGGGTTTTATTCGACCCAGTGTTTCGCCTTGGGGTGCTCTTGTATTGTTTGTGAAGAAAAAGGATGGTTCTATGCGTATGTGTATTGACTATCGTCAGCTGAACAAGGTTACAGTGAAGAACCGGTATCCTTTGCCCCGTATTGATGATCTATTTGACCAGCTACAGGGTGCACAAGTGTTTTCTAAGATTGATTTGCGCTCCGGGTATCACCAGTTGAAGATTCGGGAGCCAGATATCCCGAAGACTACCTTCAGGACCGGTATGGTCACTATGAGTTCCTCGTGATGTCTTTTAGGCTGACTAATGCCCCAGCAGCCTTTATGCATTTGATGCACAGTGTGTTCAGGCCTTATCTGGACTCGTTCGTGATTGTCTTCATTGATGATATTCTAGTATATTCTCGGAGCCGGGAAGAGCACGAGCAGCATTTGAGGATAGTGCTTCAGATCCTGAGGGAGAAGCAACTTTATGCCAAGTTCTCTAAATGTGAATTCTGGTTGAGTTCAGTGGCATTTTTGGGCCACGTGGTGTCGAGTGACGGTATTCGAGTAGATCCGAGGAAGGTGGAGGCCGTGCAGAGTTGGCCCAGACCCTCCTCCGCTACTGAGATTCGCAGTTTCCTTGGTTTGGCGGGCTATTACCGTCGTTTCGTAGAGGGTTCTCTTCGATTGCAGCACCTATGACTAGATTGACCCAAAAGGGTGCCCCTTTTCAGTGGACAAACGAGTGTGAAGCGAGCTTTCAGAAGCTCAAGACAGCTTTGACTTCAGCCCCTATATTGATGTTGCCTACAGGTACGGGGTCCTATACCGTATATTGTGATGCCTCACGAGTTGGACTCGGTGCGGTATTGATGCGGGACGGTAGGGTGATTGCCTACGCGTCGAGACAGCTGAAGGTGCATGAGAAGAATTACCCTGTTCATGATTTGGAGCTAGCTGCCATTGTTCACGCCTTGAAGATTTGGCGTCATTATTTATATGGGGTTCCTTGTGAGATCTACACTGATCACCGGAGCTTGCAGCACTTGCTTAAGCAGAAGGACCTGAATATGCGTCAGAGGAGATGGTTGGAGCTACTGAAGGACTATGATATTACTATTTTCTATCATCCGGGCAAGGCTAATGTGGTTGCCGATGCCTTGAGTCGTCGGGCAGAGAGTTTGGGGAGTTTGGCGTATCTACCAGCTTCGGAGAGGCCTATGGCGATGGATGTTCAGGCTTTAGCCAGACAATTTGTTAGACTGGATCTTTCGGAGCCCAGCCGGATTCTGGCATGTGTGGTTTCTCGGTCTTCTCTATTTGACCGCATCAGGGAGCGTCAGTTCGACGACCCTCATTTTCTTGTCCTTCAGGATAGAGTTCGGCATGGTGATGCTCAAGATGTTACCATCGGAGATGATGGAGTTATGAGGATGCAGGGGCGCATCTGTGTGCCCAATGTAGATGATCTTCGAGAGTTGATTCTAGCAGAGGCCCATAGCTCGCGGTATTCCATCCATCCGGGAGCCGCAAGATGTATCAGGACTTGAAACAGCATTACTGGTGGAGGCGGATGAAGAGGGATATAGTGGGTTATGTTTCTAGATGCCTCAACTGCCAGCAGGTGAAGTATGAGCATCAGCGTCCGGGTGGATTGATGCAACAGATTGAGATTCCCGAGTGGAAATGGGAGCGCATCACCATGGACTTTGTATCTGGACTTCCACGGTCTGTTAGGAAGTTTGATTCCATTTGGGTTATTGTGGATCGGCTGACCAAGTCCGCCCATTTCATACCGGTGAGCACTGCTTATTCATCGGAACGACTGGCAGAGATCTATATCAGGGAGATAGTTTGGCTGCATGGTATTCCAGTTTCCATCATTTAAGATAGAGGCACTCAGTTCACTTCACGGTTCTGGAAGGCTGTACAGCAGGAGTTAGGTACTCGGGTGGAGCTGAGCACGGCGTTTCATCCCCAGACTGATGGTCAGTCCGAGCGCACTATTCAGATTTTGGAGGATATGCTCCGTGCGTGCGTGATTGAGTTTGGAGGTTCATGGGATCACTTCTTGCCGCTGGCAGAGTTTGCTTATAACAACAGCTACTAGTCTAGTATTCAGATGGCACCGTACGAGGCCCCATATGGTAGGAGGTGCAGGTCTCCCGTGGGTTGGTTTGAGCCGGGCGAGGCCAGGTTGCTAGGTACCGATATGGTTCGGGATGCTATGGACAAGGTCAAGGTGATTCAGGACAAACTTCGTGCAGCCCAGTCTAGACAGAAGAGTTATGCGGACAAGAAAGTTCGCGATGTGGCTTTTATGGTTGGCGAGCGGGTTCTGCTTCGAGTCTCGCCCATGAAGGGCGTTATGAGGTTTGGGAAGAAAGGAAAACTGAGTCCTAGGTTTATTGGCCCTTTGAGGTTTTGAGGCGTGTTGGGGAGGTTGCCTATGAGTTGGCCTTACCTCCCAGTCTAGCCGGAGTTCATCCCGTATTTCACGTCTCTATGCTCCGGAGATACCATGGTGACCCGTCGCATGTGTTGGATTTCACTTCTGTTCAGCTGGACAAGGATCTGTCTTATGTTGAGGAGCCAGTAGCCATTCTAGACAGGCAGGTCAGAAAGCTAAGGTCAAAGAACATCGCTTCGGTAAAGGTTCAGTGGCGGGGCCAGCCGGTCGAGGAGGCGACTTGGGAGACCGAGCAGGATATGCGCAGCCAGTACCCTCATCTTTTCACTACTCCAGGTATGTTCTCTATGCTCGTTCGAGGACGAACGAATCTTTTAAGTGTGGGAAGATGTAACGACCCGACCGGTCATTTTAGAAAATTACGCCCCGATCCCCAATTTAACTGTTTCCCTAAGTTCATTTCTGCTATTGTGGTTTGCCGGGAGAGTCGGTTCTGAAATTTGGAGCGTTTTGGGACACTTAGTCCCTAAATGAGAGCTTTAAGGTTAGAAAATGGTCCGTAACCGGAACAGTGTTAAGACGATCTCGGAACGGAAATCCGAAGGTTCCATTAGCTCCGTTAGGTGATTTCGGGGTTGGGAGCGCGTACGGAATGTATTTTGGAGGCCGTAGCTCAATTAGGCTTGAAATGCCGAAGGTTGAAATTTTAGCGAATCCGAACGATAGGTGAGATTTTGATCCGGGGGTCGGAATGGAATTCCGACAATTTCTGTAGCTTCGTTATGTGATTTTGGATATGTCCGCAAATTTTCAGGTCATTCGGACGTCGTTTGGTCAAGTTTTAGATCGAATGTGCAATTCGGAAAGTTTTAAGAAATTTAGGCTTGAATTCGATGTGAATTATGGGTTTTGATGTTGTTAGACGTGTTTTGATGATTAGAATAAGTTCGTATCATGTTTTGGAATAGGTTGGTGGTTTTCGTTGGGTTCCCGGGGGTCTCGGGATGAATCCGGGGGTCCAATCGGGCTAATTCATGCATTTTGGAAATGATGATAACTGCTGGTGTGTGCTGCAGACGAATGCTCTATGCGATCGCAATGGGCTAATGCGATCGCATAGAAGGTTTTGGAGAGGCCAAGTATTTGTTCTATGCGATCGCGGGCATGGATATGCGATCGCATAGTTCTGGAAAGTTGTGCTCTGCGATCGCGTACAGTCCTATGCGATCGCATAGTGTATAGAGAAGAGGGGTCCCAGGTCCAGCTTTTGTCCTATGCGATCGCGAAGCAGGGTATGCGATCGCATAGGTATATTTTGGTGAGCATTGCGATCGCATTGAGGACTATGCGATCGCATAGAGTAGTTTGGTGAGGGTCAAAATTTGTTCTATGCGATCGCAACAGGGATCATGCGATCGCATAGAGTAAAAATGTCTGGCAATGACTTAAGTCCAGAAACATTTCAGCCGCGACCCATAAATCAAAAACGCCATTGTTGAGCTCCAAGAGAGGATTTTGAAGGGGAAACGCTGGGATATCATCCGGAAATCATCGGGGGTAAGTTTCTTGACCTTAATTCGTTGGTTTATCATGAAATCCGTGATTATTTCACTGAAATTGGAAGATTAAAGGTGGGTTTGAGCCCTAGGCCTAAATGTTAGAAAATCTTTGATTTGAATAGGCAAACGAAGTCCGATTTCGATAAATTTTATATGCACGGACTCGTATTGAGATAAGGAACCCGAATATATAATTTTCCTGATTTTTCGATAAGCGTACCGGAAGTCGGGTTTTGGCAACTTGTGGGTTTTGGTGTATTTTTAGTTAATTTGATTGGGTAATGCCCAATTGACCTATTTTGATGTGATTCTATTGATTTTTATCAGATTCTACACCTGTGGAGGCCGACATTCGCGGCAAGAGAGTTGTTTCATAGCGGTTTTGTACCGGAGTCGAGGTAAGTGGCTTGTCTAACCTCGTGTGGGGGAATTATCACCCCTAGGATATTATGTAATAATTTAAATGCCTTGTACGCGAGGTGACGAGCGTGTACATGCGCTGGTTGTTGAACACATACTTTATTTAAAAATATTCGATGAGTGATATTCCTGTCTTTAGCTGTTAATTTGATATTTTACCGGTAGTAGTTAGGAAAGCATGATTAGGTAGTACCTAACTGTTTAGTTGCCTAATTGCCTTATTTTTGATAATTATTGGCATTATTTTACGGTGAAGTTATAGTTAAGCATAATTTATTCTCTCTGTGTATTCCTTTATTTGTTTAGCTTGTGGACTGCGGGTTCAATTCCCAGAGACCCAAGGCTGTGGGTTCGATTCCCAGAGACCCGGAGTGATATTGGTAGGGACTGCGGGTTCGATTCCCAAGATCTTGAGTTATTGGTAGGGACTGCGGGTTCGATTCCCGAGATCCTGAGTTATTGGTAGGTACTACGGGTTCGATTCCCGAGATCCTGCGATTATTGAAATGAGGACTACGGGTTCGATTCCCGAGATCCTGAGTTATTGAGATATTATTGAGACATGGGGTACGGGTTCGATTCCCGGAGACCCAGAGGTACTGAGAATGGGACTGTGGGTTCAATTCCCACAGGTCCTTGATTTGTTTTATTGAGTTGACTATTTGTTGTTAGTTTAATTGTAGACATTTTCAGTAATCGTCTTATTGTTGTTAGTTCGGGAAATTATTATCATTTAAACTGTTTAATTTGTTATCATCATTATGTTATTGTTTCTCAGTAGGGCCCTGACCTTCCTCGTCACTACTCCATCGAGGTTAGGCTTGGCACTTACTGAGTACCGCTGTGGTGTACTCATGCTACTCTTCTGCACACTTTTGTTGTGCAGATCCAGGTACATCAGGACAGGCTCATACTAGGTGATTTCGCAGCTTTCAGGGAGACCTCGAGGTATGATCCGCTACGTCCGCGGATCCGGAGGCTTTCCTTCTATTCTAATAGTACTAGTTGATATTTCTCTTCATTTCGTTGTTAGATACTCTTTACACATAGAGACACAATTGTATTTCTCTCTTAGTCTGTGTTACCGTGGGATTCCGGATCTTGGTAGTGTTTTATTCATTGTGTGACGGATGTATGTGTCAAGTGGGACGGATTACATATCTTTTTATGCTATTTTTCCGCTGTTTCTCATTTAAGTATTTATAACTTGTATATTCCGCAACGTGTTAGGCTTACCTAGTCGTGGGGACTGGGTGCCATCACGACATGTTCACAAAAGGTGAACTAGGGTCGTGACAGAATTTCACTTCAATTATAACTCTATGATAACAAACTCAACTTTCAAAATTTCTAACATATTTAAAATAAACAATAAATATGAGGTGAATAATTTAAAAGTAATAACCTAGCCTAAGCATGGAGAACATAATGAATAAAATATTACAATACAAAGAAATAATTTTCACCCGTATGCTTTAACCCAATAACAATATATATATACTCATCACCTCGTATATATGTTGTTCCCACACATAATACACATAGCAAATAGAACAAGAAGTCCTAATGCCTCAAGTCAAGATTAACCACGATTACCTCGCTTCGCAACCAAATCAAGGCACAATCACAGTTTTTCCTTTAGAATTAGCCTCTAAAATAATCCAATCTAGCCAAATATAGTTCAAATAATTCGAAATAGGATTTAGAAACTACCCACAAGTGAAAAAGATTAAATCTTTAATGGTTTTGAAAAAAGTCAACAAAAGCCAACCTGGGCCCTTTGGTCAAAACCCGAGTGCCATGATCTGAAATCCATTATAGGTCGTGATGTCGCCTACCATCATCGTCGGGAAAGCCCATCAACTTAATTACTCGTTTTATTACTTTTGAAATCATTATTTCCCCTAATTATATAATATGAAACAGAATTTACAGGGTGAAAAGATAATAATTACGTGAACTACCATATGATGCATCCAGTAGAAACCCCCAAAATTTGGTGTCACAAGTGCATGAACATCTCTACTAAGGAGTATAATAAAATACTAAATGTGTATGGAGTACAAGTTAGACAGGAAAATATAAATATCTCTGATAGAGACTCAATATGTTGCGGATCGTTGAAAGAAAATGTAGCTCATCATAAAGTCCCTGCAATAGTCGTGCCTCTGCACCCAGAGAACCACCAGAACATATAGATACCTGCACAATAAGTGCAACAAGTGTAGCATGAGTATGTAAATCAACGCGTACCTAGTAGGTATCTGCCTAAGGCCAGAGAAGTAGTGACGAGAGGTCGACATCAATACTTACTAGTGGTCCAATAAATCAAATACAGTAGGAAGTAAACAGATGTGAGGTAGAGAAAACAAACAAAATAAACAAGTATAAACATGAGGTACAACCCCCTCTCAACAACAAACTCAAGCTCTTAATTAGCAGTTACCTCCTCAACTGGAGTACATATATAACGGACCTCACTAGATAGGTCATGATTCAAATCTGAAAAACTCACAGATACACTGGCTTTTTGTCGAATATCACGCATGATTCTATAAGAGTATTTTGTACAAATATCGAGGCGTTCAGCCCTATCCCATTATAATGTGTACAATGCTGAGGGTCGAATGACACAAACCATAGAAACATGCTGAGGCAAACGGCCCAATCCATCATAATGTGTGCACTGTCAAGGGTCAAATGACATGTACCATAAATATATCTGTTATATTGCCGAGGCGAATGGCCCGATCCCATTAGAATAAGAAGCTTTAACTGGTCCTTGGCCCCACTCATGAATAAACATGCGGGTTATGAACTTTAAGAAAGCTTTTCGATGGAAATGCATAACGCGGGATAAATTTGTAAGGGGAGCACAATTATTCTGCGACTAAATCAAGTAGCGCATCAAACCTCTAAAATAGCAAGTCTATCACTCTATGCAAATCTAATCTCAAGTTGTAGCATAAAATAAAGGAATTTATTAGGCTAGGAATAACTCAAATAGTACAATTATAGCATGGAGGGAACCTAAGTCTACCAGGACTGAACATGAATCTAGCTATGTACGGATTCTCATCACCTCATGCGCACGTAGCCCCCACATCAAGTAGCATATTTCAAATATATCATCTAGGGGCAGTTTCCCACTCACAGGGTTAGAAAGGAGACTTACCTCGCTCCGAAGTTCCGTAACCGGCTCAGACTAACACCTCAAACCGATGCCCGTCGCTCCAAAACTAGTAAAATAATGTGCAAACCAATAAAAATATACTCTAATACTCATAATAAATTAATTCATAACAATCCAGAACTTCGCGAAAGTCAATAAAATTAACCTTTGGGGCCATGTACCCAGATTCTGGGAATTTCTGAAGATAAACTTTACCCATAACACTACGAACTCAAATATATGCTTTATTCCCAATTTTATGTTCAATTTCATGGTCAAATTCTAGGTTTTTCTACCAAAATCTCAAATTTCTATTAATTTCCATATCTAAATTCATATGTAAACTATGTATTTAACTTGCAATAGGTAGGAATCACTTACCTAATAATAAATGATGAAATATCCTCTTCAAAAGCTCCAAAACTTACCTAACCAAGAGAAAAATGAGAGAGAATGAGCCAAATCCTGTATAAAAATCAAGTCTGCCCAGGTCCTTACTATTCGCGATTGCGGAAAAACCATCGCTATCACAAAGGCCAAAATCACTGCCTCTAAACTTACCTATACGTGAACGCGAGATAGGGCCCGTGAATGTGAAGCTTCACCAGCTTGCCTAATGTATACGCAGATGCTCTTTCACGAATGCGAAGTCTCATCTCCCATGATAGGCCAACTCCTCCTACGCGAACCGTCGCGAGCACGTAGAACAAAAGGCTCCCAACTTAATTCCTTCTCCACGAATATGGGAGTCCCTTCGTGTTCATGAAGAACAAAACCAGCACAAGCAAACCAGCAACAACAACTTAGGCCAACTTGGTCTGAAACTACCCCGAAACATATTCATGGCCCCGGGGTTGCGGTCCAATTACACCAACCAGTCCCAAAATATGACACAAACTTATTTGAGGCATTAAATTACATCAAACAATATCAAAACTATGAATCGACAATCAAATCTTTCTTCAAACTTCTAAACTTCGACGAACGCATCCAAATCATATAAAAATATTCCAGAATGACACCAAACTTTACGCATAAGTCACAAATCACAATATAAACATATTTAAAGACTCAAAAGTCAAAACTCCAAGTGGACATCGATAACAATAAAATCCAAAAAAAAAAAACTTATGAAATTCTAGAACATCCAAAATGCCAACTTTCCACAATCAATGCCGAAATGCTCCCGGACCACCCGATTCTTAACCCGAACATACGTCCAAATCCAAAATCATCATACAAACCTATTGGAATCTTTAAATCTCGATTACAAGGTCGTTTACTAAAAAGATAAATATTTGTCAATTCTTCCAAAATTAGAATTTTCCGTCTTAATCAACTCTAAACTTCTCGAAATTCAATTCTGACCACATGTTCAAGTCATAAAAAATAAAGTGAAGCTACTCAAGGCCTCAAACTGCCGAGTGATGTGCTAGAGCTCAAAATAACCGATCGGATCGTTACATCGAGATTCAGACCAAAACCCAATTATCCTTTCACCCTCGAGCCTGGTTATGTAATTAATTTCAAACTCCAACCTTAATTTGAGGTCTAAATCTTAGTTTCTCAAAATTCCTAATTTCAACCATAAAATATCATAAATTAAATGTTAGAATCAATGGGTGTTTATGACAATGTAATGAAATAAGTTAAAATCTACTAACCAATAAATTGAGAATGAAAACCTCTTCAAAATCACCTCTAGGCCGAGCTCAAACATGAAAATGGTGAAAAATAAAGAAACCCCCGATCGTGAAGCAAAACGGTCAAAAGGCATTTGCATTCCCGAGCTACCCTTCGCGTTCGCGCCAAAGAACACGTTAGCGAAGAATAGCGGACATAATACCATCAGATCCCCACAAGCTTCGTGTTCGCGAAAGGTAAACCCCTTTACGTTAAACTAGGAAAAGCAGCAAATTTTTAAGTTCAAAATAGTCTGTAGCCTATCCGAAACTCACCCAAGCCCCTCAGTACAAATCAAACATGCATACGAGTGTCATAATATTATATGAACTCTCTCGCGCGATCAAAATATTAAATAAACACCTAGAACTATGAATTGGACGTCAAAATGCATGAAAATTAACTCAAGAACTTCTAAAATCACAACCGAGCTTCCGAATCCTATCAAACCAACTCCGATTTGCACCAAATTTTGTAGACAAATTTCAAATAGCGAAAAGGATCTATACCAAGTCCTGGAACCAAAATTCAAATTCGACAACAGTAAGTCAACCTATGATCAAACCTCAAAATTCGAGCTTTCTTCAAGCTACTGATAGAATTATTAGGAATTTTATCTGGGGAACCACGGAGAGCAAAATCCAAAAAAAAAAAGCTACATCTTCTCAAATGGACATTGTCACAATGGGTAAATCCAATGGGGGTTAGGAGTTAAAAAAGCTCGTTCCAAAAATAAAGTACTTCTAGCAAGTCTTACTTGGAGACTTTTAAACTACACTCATTCCCCCTGGGCTAACCTTCGTATAACTAAGTACACAAACAATTCTCCTAAGAACACTTCTTTTATATGGAAGAGTATAAAGATTGGTTGAGACATTTGCTCTAAAGGTACGACATGGACAATTGGTAACAAATCTTCTCTTGATATCTAGAACTCTCGATGGATTCTGATAATGGGCTAAATTGTGCAATATAGCCCATATATATGCTTTAAATTAAGAAGAAATTATTGTTATATGATTATAATTAATGATAAAATTAGCTCTAATTGTGATTTGAATGTTTCACATGAGTTAATTACGCATGTGAGTGTTTATGATGGTAAACAATGTGGAAAAATTGAGCAAAAGAAGACAAAAGAGCACATACCCCACTAGCGCGGGCATTAGCGCGGCCATAAGCTTGCCCGCTCTAGTCCAAAAGTCCGGACCAAATGTTACCCCACTAGCGCGGGCATTAGCGTGGCCATAAGCTTGCCCGCGCTAGTCCAGTTCCAGAAATGCATTATTGAGTTACTATTTTGTCACTAAGGGGTGGATTCCACTATGGGATAAAACAAGGATAAGGTGCATAATGAGGGGATCAGATTTTTAACATTGAATTAGAGTGGATTTACACTATTCATTTTAGAGAGAACATTTTGAAGAGAAGCCATTGAAGTCCTCTTGGAGCTAAGCAAGAAATTGAAGATCAAGACTTTGGAGCAACAAATTAAAGAGTTCATCTAAACCTTCATCTTGTATTTTTCTTTGTATTAGACATCAATATTATTGATTTTAGTATGAACATGAGTAGCTAAACATTGATTTTAGTATGAACATGAGTAGCTAAACTCTCTAGTATTCTAGGGTCATGGATGTTAGTTGATCTTGTTATTTGAAGCTTAGATTGATTTTATTGAAGTTATTTATATGGGTTGTTTATTTGATTTTGATCTTAATTATTTTACTGCGTAGCTAATAGTGAAATATTATTTACGAACTTTGAATTAAACTTGACAAAGAAAATTCTTGGTTGTATATAAAATCAAATAGAACAAGATTTGAATCTCGGGCATCGAGTGAAGGATTTGTAATTAAGATAGATATATACTTAATTGCCTTGTTTGGTTAAATAATAAGAGTTTGAAATGCATTCTTGTTAATATTAATATCATAGAAATATAGATATTGATTTAACTTGGATAGATTTATAAGAACTCGAAAGATTCTTATGAATATTATTAACCTTATAATCAATAATCCAGATAATTAAACAAATCAATTCTAAGTAGAAAAATAGCATGATTACTAGCAAGTCTATGGCCCTGGAATATATTTGTCTATATCATTATAAAAATATTGTGAATTGGGTGTAGTAATTTCATCTTGAATAATTGTGACATTATAAATTGAATTATAACGAAGTTCCTATATACTTTCGAATTATATAGCATAAATCAAGAATTAGTTAATTTAATATCAGTCAATAAGCTAATAATAATTCCTCGTGGGAATGATACTTTACTTATTACTATACTACTTGTCGATCACGTACACTTGCGTGAGTGTTTTGGTCGCAACAAGTTTTTGGCGCCGTTGTCGGGGAATTTGAAATTAGCTCCTTGTCTGTTTTACTATTTTGTAGTTGTTAATAGAAAATATAAAAAGAAATTTTCATCTATTTGTTTGTGTTATACAGGTTCTTCTCTTGAATGCGGAGGTGCAGAAGCACAAACAATCTCTTCCCGTTTGATCCTGAAATTGAAAGAACAATTCATAGAACAAGGAGAGAGTGGGAAGCTCAAAATAAAACAGGAGGAGAGTTGAACATTCAAATTCAATCACAGCCAACAGTGATGGCAGGAAATGAGGAACGAGCGGTGATTGAAGCCGCAAGACCCATTCTGGCTAATATGACTCAGGCTATTGTGAAGCCTGATATTACTGGGCACTTTGAGTTGAAACAATATATGGTGCAGTTGATTCAGTCTACAGGGCAATTTGTGGGTCTACCTCATGAAGATCCACAAAGACATATTCAGAATTTTTTGGAAATTACGGATACTTACAATTATCCAAATGTTTCCAAGGATTATGTACGGCTGACACTTTTTCCCTTTTCTCTGCTTTGGGAAGCTAAAGAGTGGTTAAACAAGAAACCATCAAATTCAATCCGCACATGGGATGATCTAGCAAGGAAGTTCTTGATCAAGTTCTTTCCTACTAAAAAGACAAAGATGCTGAGGAGTCAAATTCTTGGGTTTGAACAACGCGCTGGCGAAACACTTCGTCAAGCATGGGAAAGGTACAAGAAGCTACTCAGGGACTGTCCTCATCATTGTCAAACAGACGAGGTGTTAGGTCATACGTTTGTTGATGGATTAGATGAAGCTTCAAAAATGAATCTTGATTCCGCTTGTGGAGGAAGTTGCATGACAAAATCTTACACGGAAATCCAACTCTTGTTAAATACATTCACTTCAAATGATAATAACTAGCAAGGTGATGGAGATTCCAGAAAGGCAATGAAACAAAAATCAGCAGGGTTGCTTGAGTTGGATGATGTATCGGCAATGTGAGCTGAAATTGCAAGACTATCCAACCAGATGATAAGGATGACAATGCAACAACCTCAACCCATGCAACAGGTACAACAAATGGCTATTTGCTGTGAAATGTGTGGTGATAGCCATACAAGTGTTATGTGCCTTACGAATCCAGAATCTATTTATTATGTGGGACAACAAAACAGAGGCCCAGCAAATCAGCACGCACAGTATGGAAATTCCTACAATCCAAATTGGAGGAATCATCCTAACTTCTCATGGGGGAAATCAGCAAAATCCAAATCAGTACAGACCGTAAGGGGGTTTTAATCAACCTCAGAGACCACCTCAGCAGGTGGAAGAAAGCACAAATGATTTGCTGAAAAAGTTGTTGATCGACAATCAGTAGCTCAGAACTGATGTTAGGAATCTAGAAAGGCAGATGGGGCAGATAGCAACGAACTAGAACACTAGACCTACATGAGCTCTCCCCAGTGACACAGAAAAGAACCCACAGGTAAGTGCTATAACACTTAGAAGCGGGAAAGAACTTGAGGAAATCTCAAAGAAAAAGAAAGAGAAATTTGTGCTCGAGGGAGAGTTGATCCCTAAATTGATAAATGATCCAAAGAAGACTATCGGAAGTCTTGAACCAGTGGAAGTACCAAGGCCACCCCCACCTTTTCCCCAAAGACTACAAAAGAAGAACGATGATCGAATGTTCAGTAAATTTCTGTCCATGTTGAGCCAAGTTCAATTAAACATTCCACTTGTTAATGTACTTCGAGAAATCCCTAAATATGCTAAGTACATCAAAGATATAGTGGCTCACAAAAGAAGGTTGACTGAATATGAAACAGTCGCACTTACTGAAGAGTGCACTGCCAGGGTACAAAACAAGCTTCCACAAAAGCTTAAAGATCCCGGTAGTTTTACAATTCATGTGCGTATTGGTGATATCGATGTAGGCCGGGCTCTTTGTGATTTGGGGGCGAGCATAAATTTAATGCCCTTGTCATTGTTCAAACAATTGGGTCTTGGAGCTCCTAGACCAACCACTGTGATGTTACAGTTAGCAGACAGGTCCATAGCACACCCTGAAGGGGTGATAGAAGATGTATTGCTGCAGATTGGAAAATTCATCTTTCCTGCGGATTTCATTATTCTTGATTATGAAGCAGATGAATTGGTGCCAATCATTCTAGGGCGACCTCTGCTTGCTACTGGTGATGCTATCATTAAAGTGAAAGAAAGGGAAGATGATTCTAAGGGTTGATGATGAGGAAGCGGTATTTAACGTATACAAAGCAATTCAACTTCCTTGTCAATATGAGGAACTTTCTATGATATCAGTGATTGAGAATGATGAACAAAATCGTGATTCAAGTGTGTATCTCAATGATTCATTAGAGAAAGCACTTATAATATTTGATAATTTGGTAACTGATGAAGAGGTTGAAGAGATGATGTACATCCTTGATACATCTTGTGCATACTTGCAAGGAACATATCCTTTTGAACCGTTGAACATGCCACATGGACCTCCTCCAAAGCCATCAATTGAGGAAGCCCCGAAATTGGAGCTTAAACCACTACCATCTCACTTGCATTACGCTTATTTAGGTAGTTCTGATACAATGCATGTTATCATTTCTTCTGATTTATCTGAATTGCAGGAGGAAAAATTGTTGAGAGTATTGAGAGAGCACAAGAGAGCCATTGGGTGGACAATGTCAGACATAAAAGGTATTAGTCCTGCGTTTTGCATGCATAAAATCCTAATGGAGGAAGGACACAAACCAAGTATAGAACACCAACGTCGCCTCAATCCTAACATGAAAGAAGTGGTAAGGAAAGAGGTGATCAAATGGCTTGATGCAGGTATTGTATTTCCTATCTCTGATAGCAAATGGGTGAGTCCAGTTCAGTGTGTTCCTAAGAAGGGAGGTATAACCGTGATAGTTAATGATAATAACGATTTAATACCAACAAGAACTGTCACAGGGTGGAGAATTTGTATTGATTACAGAAAACTAAATAATGCCACCAGGATGGACCAATTTCCTCTCCCTTTCATGGACCAAATGCTTGATCGATTGGCCGGCCAGGAGTATTACTGCTTCCTGGATGGTTACTCTGGGTACAATCAAATTACTATAGCCCCAGAGGACCAAGAGAAGACCACTTTTACGTGTCCTTATGGCACGTATGCATTCAAAAGAATGCCCTTTGGTCTTTGCAATGCACCTGCGACATTTCAAAGGTGTATGATGGCCATTTTCACTGATATGGTCGAGAGGTTTGTAGAAGTATTTATGGATGATTTCTCTATTTTCGGATGCTCTTTTGATAATGTTTAACTAACCTCGATAAAGTGCTAGCCAGATGTGAAGAGACCAACTTGGTCCTAAACTGGGAAAAATGCCATTTCATGGTAAGAGAAGGTATTGTCCTAGGACACAAAGTGTCCAAGAACGGATTGCAAGTAGACAAGGCAAAAGTGGAAGCAATTGAAAAATTGCCCCCACCCATATTTGTTAAGGGCATACGCAGTTTTCTAGGCCATGTAGGATTTTATCGAAGATTCATTAAAGATTTTTCAAAAATTTCATCTCCTCTTTGCAGGCTCCTTGAGAAAGATACACCATTCAAGTTTGATGATGCTTGTCTGAAAGCATTTGAAGAGCTTAAAAGAAGATTGGTCACTGCACCAATCATTGTTGCTCCAGATTGGGAATTGCCTTTCGAATTAATGTGTGATGCAAGTGACATAGCCATTGGTGTTGTGTTGGGACCGAGGAAGGAGAAAATTTTTTACTCCATTCATTATGCGAGCAGAACTCTAAATCCCGCTCAAATGAATTACACTGTCACGGAGAAAGAATTACTTGCAGTAGTATGGGCATTTGACAAGTTTAGATCCTACCTAGTAGGAACTAAAGTCATAGTCTATACTGACCACTCGGCTATCAAGTATCTATTTGCAAAGAAAGATGCAAAGCCAAGACTAATCCGATGGGTTCTTCTTTTGCAGGAATTTGACCTAGAGATACGTGATAGAAAAGGTACTGAGAATCAAGTGGCGGATCATTTGTCCAGATTGGAAACCAGAAGTCAAGTGATTGAAGGAGACTCAATAAAAGAAACGTTCCCAGATGAACATCTGTTAGCCATCACATCTAATGAAACTCCATGGTATGCTGACTTTGTAAATTATATTGCAAGTGGAGTGATGCCATCAGAAATTACAGCGGATCAACGGAGAAAATTCTTCCATGATGTGAAATCATATATGTGGGATGAGCCCTTTCTCTACAAACAATGTGTTGACCAATTGGTAAGAATGTGTGTACCTGAAGAAGAAATGAATGCCATCTTGCATGACTGTCATTCTTCTTCATATGGAGGTCATCATGATGGAGATAGAACAGTACAAAAGGTTCTCCAATCAGGTTTTTACTGGTCATTCTTATTTAAAGATGCTCATGCGTTTGTTAAAACTTGTGACAGGTGTCAAAGAACAGGTACAATCACAAAGAGAAATGAGATGCCTTTACAGAATATTTTGGTGGTGGAATTGTTTGATGTATGGGGAATTGACTTCCTGGGACCATTTCCAGGTTCTAATGGTCATAGATACATTCTGGTTGCAGTAGACTATGTGTCTAAGTGGGTTGAAGCCATTGCTCTCCCTACGAATGATGCAAAAGTTGTGGTAAGTTTTGTTAAGAAACACATTTTCACACGCTTTGGAACTCCAAGGGTGTTGATAAGTGACAGAGGAACACACTTTTGCAACAAACTGTCTAAAAATATTTTATCAAAATATGGGATAAAACACAAAGTTGCTACTGCGTACCACCCTCAAACGAGTGGTCAAGTTGAAGTATCTAATCGAGAGATAAAATAGATTTTGGAGAAAACAATTAATGCAAACAGGAAGGATTGGTCTGTTAAATTAGAAGATGCTTTGTGGGCTTACCGAACTGCATACAAAACTCCAATAGGTACTTCTCCATATAGGTTAGTTTATGGAAAGGCATGTCATTTGCCTGTTGAACTTGAACACAAAGCTTATTGGGCAATCAAAAAGTTAAATGTGGATATGGATTTAGCTGGTGAAAAAAGGCTGCTACAACTCCACGAACTTGATGAGTTTAGATTGAATGCTTATGAAAATGCCAAGTTGCATAAAGAAAGGACCAAGAGATGGCATGATAAGCATATCCAACATGGTGAGTTTGAGCCGGGGCAACAAGTTCTGTTATTCAATTCTAGGTTGAAACTCTTTCCGGGAAAGCTCAAATCCCGTTGGTCAGGACCTTTTGTGGTGATAAGTGTGAGTCCCTATGGAGCAATAAAATTAAGGGACCAAAACTCAAGTGAAACGTTTCTGGTGAATGGACAAAGAGTGAAACATTATTAGGGTGGTGAAGTTAATCGTCACAAGATCTCGATTGAACTAAATGATGTTTGATGAATTGTGAAGTCGTGCCGCGACAGTAAATCAGGCGCTTATTGGGAGGCAACCCAATAATAGCGATATTTGTCATATTTTTTTTAGTGTGTTATTTTCTTTATTTTTAGTTTGTTTGGGTGTTAATAGTGTGTTGATAATTGTAGGAAAACAAGGAGGTATGCCAAGGTATGACTTTATTTTGCATATATAAAAAATAAAAATAAAAAATTAACCCCATTAGCGCGGCCGCGCTACAACCCGCGCTAGTGCCCGCGCTAATGGGAAACACACTAGCTCAACTCGCGCTAGACTAGCGCGGCCGCGCTAATGCCCGCGCTAGTCCAGTGATTTGTCCGCGTTTTTTAGAGGTTTTTAAATATACTAACTTACCCCAACCCCTAAATTCATAAAATACACAATTCCCTCACCCAATATTCTAACCCTAACGCCTCTTCTCTCTTCTTCTTCCAAAATCAACTTCTCCAACTCTTCAATCTTCCAAATTTTCCAATACACTCTCCATTAAGGTAAGTTTTATTCTCTTTTTCTTTCCTTTGGTGTTTCTAACTTTGAATTTTTTATTTTTTGTATGAATTTTGTTTTTTTTTTCTTTTGAAAAAGAAAAAGTTAACTTCTTAGTTTATAGATTAAGTTTGTTTATGCAACTTATTGTTAGAATTAATCAAGTAAATAGAATCATTATGTAGAGTTTTATTTCTTTATTATATTGTTCATATGAATGAAGATGTTATATGTCATGTTTATATGTATATTGTGGTATATGTTGTTCTTATTTTTGGGCTGAAAATTTTAGTGTTATATAGTTTGTAAAGTTATAATGTTGTTTGGTTGTTGTGGATGAAAACATCCTTTTAGAATGTTGTTTAAGGCATTATATCAAACATGCTCACAACATGTTTGATAAAATATTTCTATGAAAGTAATATTGTGTCAATTTCTAGATGAAGTCTAAGTAGTCCGGATTGATCACCTGAGTGAACATTGTTAACCTTCAATTTTTGGCAGGTTTAATGGCTCCTCGTAAGCGTCAATCAGAAGCTTCTTCATCGAGACACCCGGCTACAACAAATGTTGGGGCAGGGCCACGCAGATCAGTTGATACTCAAACCTTTAACAGCCAGAAATTTGTATCTGCGAAAGCAGAGGAAAGATTTCATAAAAAAAAAAAGCCAAGAGTATCATACCAGAGCTAGCAATGGATGTTGTAGCGTTATCAAACTATTGCCCCAACATTCCAACAGAATTGAGGAGGCGTGGACTTGACATCTTCTTTGAAGAGCCAATCATTGAAAACGTGATGCTTGTGCGGGAATTCTATGCTAATCTCCCAGAGCATAATGAATTCAATGTTACTGTGCGTAGAAGGTTGGTTAATGCATCGGTGGAGACAATCAGGGCGGCATACAGGCTGCCACAATGGGATGAGAGGACCATAGATGAATACCCAGCAAACAATAGAAAAACTACCCCATGGGAAACCTTCACTGATCTGTCGACCGGAGGCTAGAATTCAGTGGTTCAAGTACGAAAGCAAGTTTCATGCCAATGCCCTTAAGTTTGTAGCTAAGTGTTGGCTGTACTTCATCAACAGTCGTTTGCTTCCATCGAAGAATCTAACAGAGGTGAAAAAACCTCGAGCTTGCCTAATTTGGTGCCCTATGACTGGAAGATTGTTTGATGTGCCACATTTGATACACAACGAGATGTTCCAAAAGAGTTCGAGTGCAAAGGTATGGTATGTACTACCCATCACTGGTAACACTCTTGTGTTTGCAGTTTAACGTACAAAACAATCTAGACATCGATGGCCGATTGAGACAAATGAATCCATTCACAGCAGAAAGGGTCACTACAGGTAGAGAGGACCTTCAAGCAAATATGGATAGTGATGGTTTCTGACGAAAGTGATGATGATGATGAGGACACTGAACAAGTTGCAGCAACTGATGCTGAAATGGGGGATGAAGCCCAGTGTGTTGAACCACATGTTTTGGATGTTATTGGACCGTCTAGGGCCACTAGAGGACAACGGTTAGACCGCATAGAGCTCGAAATCGAACAAATAAAGTGTAACGGCCCAACTTGTCGTTACGGGAGTTATCGCCCCTTTTTCTTCATTTAATACCTCAATATGCTATTTTAAATGTGTTTGGAAAGTTAGAAGCAAATCGGAGAGATTTTGAATAGAAATGAGGCCATAAATCCCTTTATGAGGAGAATAGGTTGGAAAAGTCAACCGAATGTTGACCGATGAGCTAAACAGCCCGGAATTGAATTCTGATGATACGACTAGTTTCATGTAATGATTTAAGGCTTAGGAGCGAAATCAGAAGTAATTTTAGAGGTCCGGTGAAGAAGTTAGCCTATTTTGGCGAAGTTAGTATTTTAGCGGATTCCGGTCGATAGGTGATATTTTGATCAGAGGGTCGGAATGGAATTCCGAGAGTTTCTGTAGCTTCATTAAGTGAATTTGGACTTGTCTACAAAATTTCAGGTCATTCGGACGTCATTTGGTTGGGTTTCAGATCGAATGTGAGTTTTGGAAGAACTTGATAAATTTAGGCTTGAATTTGTGGTAATTCGATGATTTTGATGATATGTGATGTGATTTGAGGCCTCGACTAAGTCCGTGATATGTTTTCTGACTTGTTGGTGCTTTTGGTTGAGGTCCCGGGGGTCTCGGGTGTATTTCAGGTGAGTACGGACATCCCGGAACATAGAAAATGGAAAGGGCAGTCATTGGGACGCGGACCGCAGTCCTTTTGGCGCGGCCGCGCTGCTGGGCGCGGACCGCGGTCATTTCTGTGCGGTCCGCGTAGGTGGAAAAATTTTCAGATCATTGATCCTACTTCGGAAGCTCATATCTTTTTATCTACAAGGAATTTTGAGGTGATTCAAAAACGAAAGTTGTGACCCTTCGTGTCTAGTTTCCGGACAACTAAAGATAGCATAATTCTAACTTCTGTAGAGAAAGTTATGACCAAAATACCAAAGTCTGTCACTGCGAGCAAGCTGCACGGCCGCGGCCATTTTTGTGCTGCCGCGGAGACTGGACGCGGACCGCGGCCATTTGTGTGCGGTCAGCACTGCTGGTATCCGAAGGTTACTCTATAAATACGAGGTTTTATGTTTTATTTGATTTTTGGACCTAGAGAGCTCGGTTTTTGGCGATTTTTCGAAGGTTTTTCAAGAAATTCATTGGGGTAAGTGATTCTAACTTAGATTTGGCTAGATTACATGAATATATCATTGAATCCATCCTTTAATTTGTGATTTGGGATGGAATTTGGGAAGAAAATTGATGAAATCTCCCAAAATATAAAATAAAGATTTGAAGGACCAAATGGTGTCGGAATTGGGTAAATTTTATATGCATAGACTCGTATTGAGATGAGGGTTCCGAATATGTGACTTTCATAATTTTTCGAGAAGCGTACCGAAAGTCGGGTTTTGACAACTTTGTGGGCTTTGATGCAATTTGGATTATTTCGAATGGGTTGCATGAAATTCGCATGTATTTATGTATTATCATTGATTTTGAGCAGATTTGGCATTCGAGGAGATTGATTTGCGAGGCAAGCGCAAGGCGGACCGAGGCTTCTACCGGTTCGAGGTGAGTGGTAGTAGTAAACAATGTACTGAGGGTTTGAAACCCCGTACTAGCACTTCACAGTGCTATATTGAGATGAGACACGCGTTCTATGATGGGCGTGGTGACATTGTGATTGGGGGTTCGGACTTGGTCCTTCCCGGCTAATAGAATACTGTGTATTATGACTGATAATGAGATTATAACTATGTAATTGGGCTGATAGCCATGTTTGGGGCCTTGTGCCGATCTGTAGATCATTAGGGGACCTGTAGAGCTAGGTGGCCCTTATATCGTGTTGAAAACTTACACTCAGCCGTAAAACTAGCTGAATAGCATACTAAGACCCAGTACTTGATGTGCACTGCGAGAGATAGGTTACTTAGAGCGGAAACTCCCTGATTTAGCTGAGTGAGCCTGAAAGGCCAATCCTGTACTAATCGAGACAGGGTCGAGGACCCGTTAGGAGGAATTATATACATATATATATAAATATATAGATATATATATAATGGATCGGGCTGCACGCTGCAGCACTATACATATTGGATCGGGCCGCACGCCGCAGCAGTATATATATTGGATCGGGCTGCACGCCGCAGCAGTATATATGTTAGATCGGACTGCACGCCGCAACAGTATATATATTGGATCGGGCTACACGCCGCAGCACTATATATATTGGATCGGGATGCACGCCGCAACAGTATATATATTGGATCGGGTTGCACGCCGCAGCAGTATATATATTGGATCGGGCTGCACGCCGTAGCAGTATGTATATATATATTGGATCGGGCTGCACGCCGCAACATTATACTTATTAGATACTTATGCCTTAGGGGCACATGTATATGGAGATGGTTGTGCACCGTGTGGCACGAGAGGGGATTCTGTCAGTGTGGGACCTTGATGAAATAGATGTGGACTGGTGATCGGAGTACCTAGTATAGTGATAGTACAGGAGTTCTTACTTTCAGTTATTGTTTAATATTATTACTCACTGAGTTGAAATATATTCACCCCACTCCCCTGCACTTTCTGTGCAGATTCACAGGTGCCCGAGAGCAGTTGAGATATTGTGGCTGCTGTTCATTATCGGCTATTGTCGGAGACTACGAGGTAGCTGCCAACGTCCGCAGAGCCTGTTTTCTCCTTCCTTATCATCTTGTTGTGTTCAATTTTGCCTAGACTTGTTTGTATTAGGATGTTATTCTGTAGAGGCTCAGTCTCGTGATACTACGATATGGTTGGGGCCGTACTTTGTATGTTTTTAATATCACGCTTTTCAGTTGATATGATCATTTGATGTTTAAGTTTAATCTGATTAATTGGAAATTAATAATTGGCTGGGTTAAGAGATGATATGGTCGGGCTTGCCTAGCATTGTGTTGGGCGCCATCACGACCGGGGTTTGGGTCGTGACAAGTTGGTATTAGAGCCTAGGTTAACAGGTCTCGCGAGTCATGAGCCGGTTTAGTAGGGTCTCGTGGATCGGTACGGGGACGCTTGTAATTATCCTCGGGAGGCTGCAAACCTTTAGGAAAGTTTCAAATTCTTGGAATTCTCATCGTGCGTGTTTGATTGAGCTTGAGATGTAATTCTTGAAATTCCTCCTGCACATTGATGCGCGCACTCGAGTGCTTAGTGATAAATTTGCCTTGATGGCTTGTGATTCCCCAATCGAGGGACGGGATATATTCTCTGTGAGTTCATGTTGGGCCAACCTGGAGGACTTGAGGCCGGATCCTTGTCTATGGCTTGAGCACCGAGGTGCTAATTTCGCGAGCCGGTATTATGAAATTCATGCGGTCAGTATTGATCTTAATTGTGAAAATGGCAGTTTGATAATGGGTGAGCTGCAAGGTATTCAATCCTTATTGTGATTTGTTACGTAGCCCTAGCTATGGGCGTGAGAAATATGTCCATTGCCTCTTAGCGGAAATGTAAAGTGCACTACGTGTGGTAGTATGAGTTCAAACTCAAGAAAACTGAATTGGTCGTGCTATGAGTATTGTGGTGAAAGGTATTTGACACATGTTATGATTTGAGCAGGTGCATCGCATGTTCATGTACTAACTTTGATGATATAATTCGTGTTGTAATAAGGTTTATGTTGTGGATATGCATTGTGATGTTTTGTTGAGTTGCCGAAGTATTGTTAGAATGGTTTGGTGATTCTCTGGCAGGTGGATAGGCCAATTTACAGAGGAAACTCTGCCGAAATTTTTGAAAAATTTGGGACTTAGAAAATATTTCTGTCACCTAAAGAGAGTAGGCTTAACTGTGGTGTGTGCATAAATGCAAGAATTGCAGAAGGGTTAAGGTCTCTAATGATTCGAGTCTTTGTCAAGCTTGTAAATGACTTGAGTTTAATCTCACCATAATATTGTGGCATCATTTGAGTAAAGAATTCTATGAGTGGCTAAAAGTGCTTTGATGTATGGCTCCGAGCCAAGTTGGGGAGGTTGTTATTGATTAACCGATTGCACTGTTGTGTGCTATGTTGATTCTGTCTCTAAGTATGTTGGGAAATTCTGATAAAGGTTATGGTGCTTCGTAGATATGAAGAAATAATAGGATGGTTTGAATTGTTGTTGGTAAAGAATGTTCGGTGTATAGGAAAGAAAGATAGCTAAATGCAGCTGTATGTAATCATGTTCTGCGATATCAGAGTTCTAACAAGGCACGTGTGACGACCCGGCCCGTCGTCACGGGAATTACCACCCCGTTATGTTGTAATTATATAATTTATGCTAATTTATATGTGTTTGGAGAGTTAGAAGCAAATCGGTGAGAATTAGAATAGAAATGAGGACATAAATCTCTTTACGAGAAGAATAGGTTGGAAAAGTCAACCGAATATTGACCGATGAGTTAGACAGCTCGGAATGGAAATTTGAAGATTCGACTAGTTTCGGGGGATCATTTATGACTTAGAAGAGCAATCGGAATCGAATTCGGAGGTCCGGTGTAGTATTAGGCTTGAATTGGCTAAAGTCGAATTTTGGCGAAATCCGAACGGTAGGTGAGATTTTGATCCGGGGGTCGGGATGGAATTCCGAAAATTTATGTAGATTCGGTATGTGATTTTGGATATGCCTACAAAATTTCATGTCATTCGGACGTGGTTTGGTTGGGTTTTTGATTAAATGCGTGTTTTGGAAGTTTTAGAAGAACTTAGGCTTGAATTCGATGTAATTTGATGGTCTTGGCATTGTTTGATGGATGCCGATGATTGGAACAAGTTTGTATGATATTTTAGGAGGTGTTGGTATTTTTGGTTGAGGTCCCGGGGGCCTCGGGGTGATTTCGGATGGTTAACGGGAACTTTTGAAGTTGGAAATCTTCATAATAGGCGAAGATGTAAATGAGTGTGCACAAGACCTCAATTTAAATGATCATATCTCCCGTTATATAAAGAGTTGTGTGATCTACAACCTCTAAAATTAAAGCCTTTTGAGTCTAGTTTCCAACGCAACAACCGTTCGTCAGTTGGAGGTGTAAACAGAAAGTTATGACCATTTTTCTGGGCATGTGTCAGTAGCGCGGCCTTAGCGCGGGAGCGCTAGTAGCTCGCGCTAATGGGTTATTTACTGCCTCAACCCGCGCTAATTAGTGCGGGCGCGCTAGTAGCAAGCCCTAAATATACCTAAGGACGGGAAATAACAGATTTTGAGTCATTTCTCAAGCCTAGGGCTTCCCCAACACCCCCAATTCGACCAAGGCACTCAATTGCACTCCTAAGGTAAGCTTTTAAGTGTGTTTTCATGGTGATTTCTCTTCTCAATCACTAGTTACAACATGATTTTGGTTGGATTTCATAGGATTTGTTCAAAATCTCAAGAACACCCCAAAGTTGTCTTTCAAGATTTGATCTACAATAGGTAATCCTACACCTTAGACTTACACATATGATGTTATTATGGGAATATGAGTATGAATCAAGTATTATAATATATAGTATGGTTGTTGGAAGCCATAAATCCCCAATTTAAATACATGAACATGGTAGGGATTTAAATGTATATATTTGTTGGAATTTTGTTGGTGTGGGTGTGAATGGTTGATCACACACATGATGTTAGGAGTATAAATTGCTAAAGAATGATAGGGAGATGAATTGTTGGTTAATGGTGATAGTTGGAGGAACCGATGCTATAGTTAAGAGGTGTAAATATTTATGCCTACAAAATGTTTGATAATAGGCCTAGATGGCACAAGTTATGGGATTATGACTAATATTGGCCATATTGAATGTGGTATTGTAGATTGAAGTTACATAACTGTATTGGATCATTGTAGTATCATTAAGGGGCGAATTTCAGATATGTACGGCTAAAACCCCATCTTTTAGAAATCGAACTTCATCGATGTTTGTATGAATTTGGATAGATTGGAAGCGCGAGGAGGCCGGTTGAGGAGCAAAGGCGTCGCGGACTAGAATTCTCACCGGTTCGAGATTCGGCGTCCAAGGTGATTGAATTGCAACGCAAGCGCAAGGCGGACTAAGGCTTCTACCGGTTCGAGGTGAGTGGTAGTAGTAAACAATGTACTGAGGGTTTGAAACCTCGTACTAGCACTTCACAGTGCTATGTTGAGATGAGACACACGTCTCGAGTCGAGTGTGGTGACATTGTGATTGGGGACTTGGACTTGGTCCTTCCCGGCTAATAGAATACTGTGTTGTATGACTGCTAATGAGATTATAACTGTACAATGGGCTAATAGCCATGTTTGGGGCCTTGCGCCGATCTGTAGAGCATTAGGGAACCTATAGAGCTAGGTGACCCGTATATCGTGTTGGAAACATTCACTCAGCCGTAGCTCTAACTGTAAAACATAATATGAACCAGTGTTAGCAAATTGCACTTTAAATGAGAAATTCCTAGGGTTGAATACCCTGTCTTAGCTGAGTGGGCTCGAAAGGCCAAGTCTATATTGACCGAGAAGGGTCAAGGACCCCACAGTGAGGGTATTTGATATATACCGAATCGGGTTCCACGTCGCAACAGTATATATATAAACATGTATTGGATCGGACTGCACACCACAGTATTATATCGCTTGGGCTGAAGGAGCCTCTCTAGAGTCTACACACGCCCTAATGAGCGCAGTCGAATATAATTATTGGATCGGACTGCGCGTCGCAGATATATATATATATATGATCGGGCTGCACCCCGCAGTAGTGTTGGTAAATTGTCGGACTATAGGAGATTGTTACCAGATATCCCTATTTAGCAAATATTACTACTTTTACTGTTATTTATAGAACTGTGTACTGTTCTTACAGCAGTATTATAGTGCTTGGGCCTAGGGAGCCCCTCCGAAGTCTGTATACACCCCCAGTGAGCGTCGTCGACGTTAAATGGAGCGGGCTGCGCGCCGCAGCGGTATATGTATTGGAGCGGGCTGCGCGCCGCATCGTTATACTTATTCATATTCATATATATACTGAAATATTTATATGTTATAGACAGATGTATATGTCTCCATATATTGGGATGGCTGTATACCGTAGTGGTACGAGCGAGGATGTGGTTAGTGTGGGACCTAGATGAGATAGATGTGGACTGGAGATCAGAGTACTCATTATAGTGATGACTAACCTGTGGGGGTTGCCTTAGAACTGTTTAGTGATAGTACAGGAGTTCTTATTTTCAGTTATTATTTATTATTGTTACTCACTGAGTTGAAATATACTCACCCCACTCTCCTGCACTTTTTGTGCAGATATTCAGGTCCAGGAGGGCGGTTGAGCTATCGCAGTTGCTTTATTATCCCCATTCTGTGGAGACTTCGAGGTAGCTGCCGACGTCCGCAGTACCTGACCTCTTTCTTTTTTTATCATTTTGTTGTCTCCATTCTGGTTAGACTTGATTGTATAGTAGATCTCATTTGTAGAGGCTCAGACTTGCGACACCACGATTTGGTTGGGACGGTGTTCTTGTATTTCATTTCTACATTTCTTGATTGGTTATAAAAACAGGCTAATCACGCCGATTTATCAGTATTAATTATACCTGGATGGTAATTGGATAAGATGGTCGGGCTTGCCTAGCAATGTGTTGGGCGCCATCACGACCGGGGTTTGGGTCGTGACAAGTTGGTATCAAAGCCTAGGTTAACAGGTCTCGCGAGTCATGAGCCGGTTGGTAGAGTCTCGTGGATCGGTACGGGGACGCCTATACTTATCCTCGGGAGGCTGCAAACATTTAGGAAAGTTTCAAATTCTTGGAATTCTCATCGTGCGTGTTTTATTCAGCTTGAGATGTAATTCTTGAAATTCCTCCTGAACATTGATGCGCGCACTCGAGTGTTTGGTGATAAATTTGCCTTGATGGCTTATGATTCCCCAATCGAGGGATGAGATATAATCTCTATGAGTTCATGTTGGTCCTGTTTGGAGGACTTGAGGCCAAATCCTTGTCTATAGCTTGAGCACCAAGGTGCTAATTTCGCGAGCCGGTATTATGAAATTCATACGAACGGTATTGATCTTAATTGTGGAAATGGCAGTTTGATAATGGGGGGAGCTACAAGGTATTCAATCCTTATTATGATCTGTTACGTAGCCCTAGCTATGGGCGTGGTGAGTATGTTCAATGCCTCTTAGAGGAAATGTAAAGTGCACTACGTGTGGTAGTATGAGTTCAGACTCAAGGAAACTAAATTGGTCGTGCTATGTGTATTGAGATTTATGCTGTTGATATGCATTGTGATGTTTTGTTGAGTTGCCGATGTATTGTTAGGATGGTTTTGGTGATTCTCTGGCAGGTGGATAGGCCAAATTACAAAGGAAACTCTGTCGAAATTTTGGATAAATTTGGGACTTAGAAAAGATTTTTGTCACCTAAAGAATGGGCTTAGCTGTTTGGTGTGAATAAATACAAGAATTTCAAAAGAGTTAAGATTTCCGATGATTCGAGTCTCCGTCGAAGCTTGTAAATGACCTGAGTCTAATCTAACTAGAACATTGTGGCATCATTTGAGTAAGAATGCTATGAGTGGCTGAAAGTGCTTTGATATATGGCTCCGAGCCAAGTTGGGGAGGTTGTTACTGAGTAACCGATTACACTTGTTGTGGGCTATGTAGGTCCTGTCTCTAAGTATGTTGGGAAATTTTGATAAAGGTTATGGTGCTTCGTAGATGTGAAGAAATACTAGGATGTTCGAACTTATGTTGGCAAAGAATGTTCGGGGTATAGAAAAGAAAGATAGCTAATTGTATCTGAATATAATCATGTTCTGCGGTGTCAGAGTTCTAGTAAGGCACGAGTGGTTCTGTTCAACAAGGCAGTTGAATTATAACTGGTTAAGGGTGAATGACGCCCGAGGATAGCCTTGCAATGTTCAAGATTTACGCTTGCAACAGTCAGGTGTCTTAAGATTGTGCATGTGGCTAAAGACCGTGGTTTTGTTAGAAGAAATCGAGACTTTCTTTATGTTATGTGAATGATGAGATTCTATGAATCTATATTGGAGAGCAATGATAACGAATTCAAAATTTGCAGGAAGTTCTTCAAGGTAAGTGTTGTAGATTGTGGTACCTCTAGGAAACATTAAGGTAGTATTCAGCGGCCTGTGAGTCTTAAATGGTGTGGTCTTATGTACGAGTCTCGTGTGGTAACATGAGTTGATGTATTATGGTGCTACAGTAAGGGCTAATATTCAATTAAAGATGAATCAGAAAGGAAACTAGGTAAATGGAACAACTTGTTAGTAAATTGGGACAATATGAAAAGGGCACGGATAACTCCTGGTGTGTGTTCGAGGTAATGAGCCTTGCAGTTATGGTGCAACAAAGCTCTTGATGAGTTGGCAGTTGCATAGCTCGATGTGGGTAAAACGACTCAGTCCTGACAGTTAAGCTTATGCAATGAATAGGAGGAAAGAGTTGTGATGTGTTTTATCATGGTTTGAAAATGAGTATATTCCTGTCGTATGCAAAGCGTGGAATATGTAATGATTTTTCTTCTATATGGGATCATGAAGGTTCTTGACTAGTTGAGTGCGCCGATGTTTGCGGCGTAGGAAAGGAATATGGATTTCCATGTTATCTTAGTGTGGTATGGCATATGCGATGTGTTATGAAAAGTTGATAATGGCATATTCAAGGCTTTGAGATTTGTTCATATTATATGGGAAGTCATTAAAAATCCCCGAGCAGCGTGGGCAGCTGCAGATAATCTGAGAATCAAACTTCCTGGTGATTGAGGAAAATGGTACTACTATCCTAGTGATTTGGCAGAGTATATGGTCAAAAGGGCAAGATGATGTAGACTGATAATATCTAGTGGTATTGTGGTATCCTCTGGTTGGATGGACAATGATGATTGAGTTGTTGTTAGCATAGGGAAATTTCTGAATGGCATACGTGGTATAAATGGATGCTTGATGTGTGTTACGTGTTCGTACGGTGGAAAGTGGGATCAGGCATAGTGATCCATGTGTTACATATGTGTTGGAGACTAGAAGTTCTCGTAATCCGCCTACACAGTGGTGGTATATCGTGTGTATCGGCACTGTTTAGCGGTTATTGGAAATTGGAAGCCCTAGTGGCTATTTTGTTAGTTGATATGACAAATTTGAATAATGATATATGATTGCAGGCTGGTTGTCATAAGTCAGGTTGTCTAGACTAATATGATATGGACTATATCAGAGAAATGTCACAACTGCGTGGCAGAGCGCATCAGATCATGCTCCAGCAGGGTGGATGTACCCTAGGGCCAGCGGACGGCTGGTAGGTATTGCTTTGTCAGTTGGGCCTTCGTGGCGGATGTCAGTGTAGAGGTATCTACCATTGATTCAACTCTAGTATTGAGGAACTTTGTCGGATGCGTTTCATGTGGCCGAGCTTGAGGCTATATATATATGTTTGTTGCAATGAGCAACTTGACTCGATGTGCATTTTCCTTGCTAGATGTATTTGTGGATCGGGTGGCACGCCGCCACAGGTATAGTATTTGGATCGGGTGGCACGCCGCCACATGTATGGTATCAGGATCGGGTGGCACGCCGCCACGGGTATGTTATTGGAACGGGTTGCGCGCCGCAACAGTGTGACGTGGAAAATATAGCTTCCTATATGTTACCTTGTATACAATACTTTCTAGATTCTAAGGAATAGTCCGTATTGGGTATCGCTCGGGGAATAGCACATCGGTTGTGTCCTTTCAAGATTTGATAGCGTACATCAATTGTATCACCGCAGGTGTGATTGATTGCTTGGGTTCAGACCTAGATCTGTGTGTGGATGACCGCTCTGAGCATGGTGACTTGAGGTGCTTCGTGAGTAATAGTGTTTGAATAGAATCATGAGTCGTGGCAAGGCCATGTGATGTTATGACCGTTCGAGAAGGAGTCATGTACTCTATTCCTATGAGGTGATACGGGATCTCAGTTTTATGATATGATGGTACAGAGGAATTGAATTACAGCTCTGTTGTTGGAGTCAGTTGTCATTATTTGAGTATGTTCAGACGTTTCCTATTAGAGCTTGTGTTGTGCTTGTCGCGGCTTAGGCCGGTGTTGAAGCATCATATCACCAGTGAGGTGTGTTATGACCTAAATGATCATTTGAGTCATTAATGAGTGCGAGCATGTATGATTTCAGTTGGTTAGAAGGGTAATATCGAGTTTTGGCTTCGAATTCTGTTGTAGTATCAATTAAAAGGGAAATGGATTCATGAATGGTTGACCTGAGAGATGGGTTCGATATATCGCGTGTGCGGTTGCCGTGGGCAGGATATGAAGGTGTTGGAATAAGACTCTATCTAATGAAAAAGGTTTTTTCAGTTGGTATTTGGTTATCGTGGGAAATTATTGTGATTAGAGACTATTGTCTCGAGTGATTGGGTTGTTTGATACATCATATGATCCCACCCGGAGTGGTGAGTATGGCTTATTGCAGTGGATTCTAGTGTATCCTGAGTATAGGCATGAGATTTGCAATTGGTATATGATTTCGGCAATGTACAATGTGGTTTATGGTTTAGATGGTCTATGAAATTTCAGCTATATCGTATTGTCGGACTTATGATAGATAGGGTGACGTGGTATCACCCCGAATATATGCTTGGTAAGGTCATTCAGCTATTGAGTTGCTTCTAGTACCACTCTGGTACGCTCGAGGACGAGCGTTTGTTTAAGTTGGGGAGAATGTGACGACCCGGCCCATCGTCACGGGAATTACCATCCCGTTATGTTGTAATTATATAATTTATGCTAATTTATATGTGTTTGGAGAGTTAGAAGCAAATCGGTGAGAATTAGAATAGAAATGAGGACATAAATCTCTTTACGAGAAGAATAGGTTGGAAAAGTCAACCGAATATTGACCGATGAGTTAGACAGCTCGGAATGGAAATTTGAAGATTCGACTAGTTTCGGGGGAGCATTTATGACTTAGGAGAGCAATCGGAATCGAATTCGGAGGTCCGGTGTAGTATTAGGCTTGAATTGGCTAAAGTCGAATTTTGGCGAAATCCGAACGGTAGGTGAGACTTTGATCCGGGGGTCGGGATGGAATTCCGACAATTTCTGTAGATTCGGTATGTGATTTTGGATATGCCTACAAAATTTCATGTCATTCGGACGTGGTTTGGTTGGGTTTTTGATTAAATGCGTGTTTTGGAAGTTTTAGAAGAACTTAGGCTTGAATTCGATGTAATTTGATGGTCTTGGCATTGTTTGATGGATGTCGATAATTGGAACAAGTTTGTATGATATTTTAGGAGGTGTTGGTATTTTTGGTTGAGGTCCCGGGGGCCTCGGAGTGATTTCGGATGGTAAACGGGAACTTTTGAAGTTGGAAAACTTCATAATAGGCGAAGATGTAAATGAGTGTGCACAAGACCTCAATTTAAATGATCATATCTCCCGTTATATAAAGAGTTGTGTGATCTACAACCTATCAAATTAAAGCCCTTTGAGTCTAGTTTCCAACGCAATAAACCGTTCGTCAGTTGGAGGTGTAAACAGAAAGTTATGACCATTTTTCTGGGCATGTGTCAGTAGCGCGGCCTTAGCGCGGGAGCGCTAGTAGCTCGCGCTAATGGGTTATTTACTGCCTCAACCCGCGCTAATTAGCGCGGGCGCGCTAGTAGCAGGCCCTAAATATACCTAAGGACGGGAAATAACAGATTTTGAGTCATTTCTCAAGCCTAGGGCTTCCCCAACACCCCCAATTCGACCAAGGCACTCAATTGCACTCCTAAGGTAAGCTTTTAAGTGTGTTTTCATGGTGATTTCTCTTCTCAATCACTAGTTACAACATGATTTTGGTTGGATTTCATAGGATTTCTTCAAAATCTCAAGAACACCCCAAAGTTGTCTTTCAAGATTTGATCTACAAGAGGTAATCCTACACCTTAGACTTACACATATGATGTTATTATGGGAATATGAGTATGAATCAAGTATTATAATTTATAGTATGGTTGTTGGAAGCCATAAATCCCCAATTTAAATACATGAACATGGTAGGGATTTAAATGTATATATTTGTTGGAATTTTGTTGGTGTGGGTGTGAATGGTTGATCACACACATGATGTTAGGAGTATAAATTGCTAAAGAATGATAGGGAGATGAATTGTTGGTTAATGGTGATAGTTGGAGGAACCAATGCTATAGTTAAGAGGTGTAAATATTTATGCCTACAAGATGTTTGATAATAGGCCTAGATGGCACAAGTTATGGGATTATGACTAATATTGGCCATATTGAATGTGGTATTGTAGATTGAAGTTACATAACTGTATTGGATCATTGTAGTATCATTAAGGGGCGAATTTCAGATATGTACGGCTAAAACCCCATCTTTTAGAAATCGAACTTCATCGATGTTTGTATGAATTTGGATAGATTGGAAGCGCGAGGAGGCCGGTTGAGGAGCAAAGGCATCGCGGACTAGAATTCTCACCGGTTCGAGATTCGGCGTCCAAGGTGATTGAATTGCAACGCAAGCGCAAGGCGGACTAAGGCTTCTACCGGTTCGAGGTGAGTGGTAGTAGTAAACAATGTACTGAGGGTTTGAAACCCCGTACTAGCACTTCACAGTGCTATGTTGAGATGAGACACACGTCTCGAGACGAGTGTGGTGACATTGTGATTGGGGACTTGGACTTGGTCCTTCCCGGCTAATAGAATACTGTGTTGTATGACTGTTAATGAGATTATAACTGTGCAATAGGGCTAATAGCCATGTTTGGGGCCTTGTGCCGATCTGTAAAGCATTAGGGAACCTATAGAGCTAGGTGACCCGTATATCGTGTTGGAAACATTCACTCAGCCGTAGCTCTAGCTGTTTAGCATAATTTGAGCCAGTACTAGATGCGTACATTGAGAGAGATTATCTAAGGTGGAATTCCCTTTTGTAGCTGAGTGGGCCAAAAATGCCAAGTCTATACTGACTGAGATAGGGTCCAGGACCCACTGTGATACATTATATTGGGCCTGAGAGGCCAAGCACATATTGACTGGGATAGGGTCGAGGACCCATTATGGGGTATTATATATATATACCTATATTGGATCGGGCCGCACGCCGCAGCAGTATATATATTGGATCGGACTGCACGCCGCAGTAATATACATGTAATATATATGTGGGACGGACTGCACGCCGCAGTATTATTGCGCTTGGGCTGTAGGAGTCCCTTCGGAGTCTGAGTCCGCACACATTCTCAGTGAGCACTGGTGTATATTATGGGATCGGGCTGCACGCCGCAGCAGTATAGAGATATATACATATATATATTGGATCGGACTGCACGCCGCAGTAATATTTGTGTGGATCGTGCTGCACGCCGCAGTATTATAGTGCTTGGGCCTAGGGAGCCCCTCCGAAGTCCGTATACACCCCAGTGAGCGCCGTCGATGTTAAATGGAGCGGGCTGCGCGCCGCAGCGGTATATGTATTGGAGCGGGCTGCGCGCCGCATCATTATACTTATTCATATTCATATATATACTGAAATATTTATATGTTATAGACGGATGTATATGTCTCCATATATTGAGATGGCTGTATACCGTAGTGGTACGAGCGAGGATGTGGTCAGTGTGGGACCTAGATGAGATAGATGTGGACTGGAGATCAGAGTACTCATTATGGTGATGACTAACCTGTGGGGGTTGCCTTAGAACTGTTTAGTGATAGTACAGGAGTTCTTATTTTCAGTTATTGTTTATTATTGTTACTCACTGAGTTGAAATATACTCACCCCACTCCCCTGCACTTTTTGTGCAGATATACAGGTTCAGGAGGGCAGTTGAGCTATCGCAATTGCTTTATTATCCCCATTCCGTGGAGACTTCGAGGTAGCTGCCGACGTCCGCAGTACCTGACCTCTTCCTCTTTATCATTTTGTTGTCTCCATTCTGGTTAGACTTGATTGTATAGTAGATCTCATTTGTAGAGGCTCAGACTTGCGACACCACGATTTGGTTGGGACGGTGTTCTTGTATTTCATTTCTACATTTCTTGATTGGTTATAAAAACAGGCTAATCACGCCGATTTATCAGTATTAATTATACCTGGATGGTAATTGGATAAGATGGTCGGGCTTGCCTAGCAATGTGTTGGGCGCCATCACGATCGGGCTTTGGGTCGTGACAACACGAGTGGTTCTGTTCAATAAGACAGCTGAATTACAGCTGAATAATGATGAATGACGCTCGAGAATTGTTTTACGGTGTTCAAGATTTTGCTTGTAACGGTAAGGTGTCTTAAGATTGTGCACGTGGCTAAAGACCGTGGTTTCGTTAGAAGAAATCGAGACTTTTGTTATGTTATGTGGATGATGAGATTCTATGTATCTATATTGGTGAGTAATGATAACAAATTCAAAATTGCAGGAAGTTCTTCAAGGTAAAGTGTTGTAGATTGTGGTACCTCTAGGAAACATTGAGGGAGTATTCAGCGGCCTGTGAGCCTTAGACCGCGTGGTCTTGTGTATGAGTCTCGTATGGTAACCTGAGTTGAGGTATTGTGATCCTACAGTGAAGGAGAATATTTAATTAAAGATGAATCAGAAAGGAAACTGAGTAGATGGAACAACTTGCTAATAAACCGAACCGGTATGTTAAGGAATACGATTAATTCCTGGTATGTGTTTGCAATAGTGAGTCTTGCAAATATTGTGCAAAAAAACTTGTGAGGGCTGGCAGTTGTGTAACTCGATATGGGTATAAGGACTCTGTCCTGGCAGTTAAACTTATGCAATATAATTGTAATTGGGAGAAAGAGTTTATGATGTGTTTTGCCGTGGTTTGAAAATGAGTGTATTTTTCCTGTTGGTATGCAAGGCTTGGGATGTGTAATGAGTTTTCTCTATATGGGATCATGAAACTCCTTGACTAGTTGAGTGCGCCGATATTTGCGGCGGAGGAAAGGGATATGAATTTCCATGTTGTCTTAGTGTGGTATGGTATATGCGATGTGTTATGGAAAGTTGATAATGGCATATGCAAGGTTTTGAGATCAGTTCCTAATGTATGGGAAGTCATTAAAATCCCCCAGCAGCGTGGGCAGCTGCAGTTAATCCGAGAATCAAGCTTCCCGGTGATTAAGGAAAATGGTACTGCTATTCTAGTGTTTTGGCAGAGTATATGGTCAAAATGGCAAGGTGGTGTAAACTGATAATATCTAGTGGTATTGTGGTATTCTCCTGTTGGATTGACAGTGATGATTGAGTCGTTGTTGGCATAGGGAAATTTCTAAATGGCGTACGTGGTATGAATGGATGCTTGATATGTGTTATGTATTCGTACAGTGGAGAGTGGAATCAGGCATAGTAATTCATGTGTTATATATGTGTTAGAGACTAGAAGTTCTCATAATCCGCCTATGCAGTGGTGGTATGTCGTGTGTATCAGCACCGTTTAGCGGTTATTGGAAATTGGAAGCCCTAGTGGTTATCTCGTTACTTGATATGATGAAATGGAATAATGATATATGATTGTAGACTAGTTGTGATAAGTCAGGTTGGCTGGACTAATGTGATATGGACTATGTCAGGAAACGTCACAACTGCATGGCAGAGCGCATCAGATCATGCTCCAGCAGGGTAGATGTACCCTAGGGCTAGCGGACGGCCGGTAGGTATTGCTTTGTCAATTGGGCCTTCGTGGCGGATGCCAGTGTAGAGGTATCTACCATTGATTCAGTTCCGGTATTGAGGAACTTTGTCGGATGCATTCCATGTGGCCGAGCTTGAGGCTATATATGTGTTTGTTGCAACAAGCAACTTGACTCGATGTGCATTCCCTTTTGCTAGATTATGCGTGGATCGGGTGGCACGCCGCCACAGGTATAGTATCTGGATCGGGTGGCACGCCTCCACAGGTATAGTATTTGGATCGGGTGGCAAGCCGCCACATGTATGGTATCAGGATCGGGTGGTACGCCGCCACAAGTATGATATCTGGATCGGGTGGCATGCCGCCACAGGTATGTTATTGGAACGGGTTGCGCGCCGCAACAGTGTGATGTGGAAAATATAGCTTCCTATATGCTACCCTGTATACAATACTTCCTAGCTTCTGCAGAATAGTCCGTATTTGGTATCGCTCGGGGAATAGCACATCGGGTGTGTCCTTTTAGGATTTGATAGCGTACATCAATTGTATCACCGCAGGTGTGATTGATTGTTTGGGTTCAGACCTAGATCTGTGCGTGGATGACCGTTATGAGCATGGTGACTTGAGGTGCTTCGTGAGTAATAGTGTTTGGATAGAATCATGAGTCGTGGCAAGGCCACGTAATGTTATGACCGTTCGAGAAGGAGTCATGTACTGTATTCCTATGATGTGAGACGGGATCTCTGTTTTATAATATGATGGTACAGAGGAATTGAATTACAGCTCTGTTGTTGGAGTCAGTTGTCATGATTTGAGTATATTCAGATGTTTCCTATTGGAGCTTGTGTTGTGCTTGTCACGGCTTAGGCCGGTGTTGAGGCGTCATATCACCAGTGTGGTGTGTTATAACCTAAATGATCATTTGAGTCATTAATGAGTGCGAGCATGTATGATTTCAGTTGGTTAGAAGGGTAATATCGAGATTTGGCTTCGAATTCTGTTGTAGTATCAATTAAAAGGGAAATGGATTCATGAATGGTTGACCTGAGAGATGGGCTCGATATATCGCGTGTGCGGTTGCCGTGGGCAGGATATGAAGGTGTTGGAATGAGACTCTATCTAATGAGAAAGGTTCATTCTGCTAGCATTTGGTTATTGTGGCCAGTTGTTGTGATTAGAGACTATCGTCTCGAGTGATTGGGTTATTTGATACACCATAAGATCTCACCCGGAGTGGCCAGTATGGGCTATTACAGTTGATTCGGGTGTATTCTGAGTATAGACGTGGGATTTGGAATTGGAATATGATTTCGGAAGGTGCAAGGTGGTCTAGGGTGCAGATGGATTGTGGAAGTTTAGCTATACTATGTTATCGGATTTTTGAAAGATAGGGTGAAGTGGTATCACCCCGAGTATTTGCTTGGTGAGGTCATTCAGCTATTGTGTTGAATCTAGTACAACTCTAGGTCCACTCGAGGACGAGCGTTTGTTTAAGTTGGGGAGAATGTAACGACCCAACTTGTCGTTACGGGAGTTATCACCCCTTTTTATTCATTTAATACCTCAATATGCTATTTTAAATGTGTTTGGAAAGTTAGAAGCAAATCGGAGAGATTTTGAATAGAAATGAGGCCATAAATCCATTTATGAGGAGAATAGGTTGGAAAAGTCAACTGAATGTTGACCGATGAGGTAAACAGCCCGGAATTGAATTCTGATGATACGACTAGTTTCATGTAATGATTTAAGGCTTAGGAGCAAAATCAGAAGTAATTTTGAAGGTCCGGTGAAGAAGTTAGCCTATTTTGGCGGATTCTGGTCGATAGGTGATATTTTGATCTAAGGGTCGGAATGGAATTTCGAGAGTTTCTGTAGCTTCATTAAGTGAATTTGGACTTGTCCGCAAAATTTCAGGTCATTCGGACGTCATTTGGTTGGGTTTCGGATCGAATGTGAGTTTTGGAAGAACTTGATAAATTTAGGCTTGAATTCGTGGTAATTCGATGATTTTGATGATATGTGATATGATTTGAGGCCTCGACTATGTCCGTGATGTGTTTTCTGACTTGTTGGTGCTTTTGGTTGAGGTCCCGGGGGTCTCGGGTGTATTTCGGGTGAGTACGGACATCCCGGAACATAGAAAATGGAAGGGGCAGTCATTGGGACGCGGACCGCAGTCCTTTTGGCGCGGCCGCGCTGGCTGGGCGCGGACCGCGGTCATTTCTGTGCGGTCCGCGTAGGTGGAAAAATCTTCAGATCACTGATCCTACTTCGGAAGCTCATATCTTTTTATCTACAAGGAAATTTTTGGTGATGCAAAAACGAAAGTTGTAGCCCTTCATGTCTAGTTTCCGGAACACTAGAGAAATCATAATTCTGGCTTCTCTAGAGAAAGTCATGACCAAAATACCAAAGCCTGTCACTACAGAGCAAGCTGCGCGACCGCGGCCATTTTTGTGCGGTCGCGGAGACTGGGCGCGGACCGCGGCCATTTGTGTGCGGTCAGCACTGCTGGAATCCGAGGGTTACTCTATAAATACGAGGTTTTATGTTTTATTTGATTTTTGGACCTAGAGAGCTCGGTTTTTGGCGATTTTTCGAAGGTTTTTCAAGAAATTCATTGGGGTAAGTGATTCTAACTTAGATTTGGCTAGATTACATGAATATATCATTGAATCCATCCTTTAATTTGTGATTTGGGATGGAATTTGGGAAGAAAATTGATGAAATCTCCCAAAATGTAAAATAAAGATTTGAAGGACCAAATGGTGTCGGAATTGGGTAAATTTTATATGCATAGACTCGTATTGAGATGAGGGTTCCGAATATGTAACTTTTATAATTTTTCGAGAAGCGTACCGAAAGTCAAGTTTTGACAACTTTGTGGGCTTTGATGCAATTTGGGTTATTTCGAATGGGTTGCGTGAAATTGGCATGTATTGATGTATTATCATTGATTTTGAGCAGATTTGGCATTCGAAGAGATTGATTTGCGAGGCAAGCGCAAGGCGGACTGAGGCTTCTACCGGTTCGAGGTGAGTGGTAGTAGTAAATAATGTACTGAGGGTTTGAAACCCCGTACTAGCACTTCACAGTGCTCTGTTGAGATGAGATACGCGTCTTGTGATGGGCATGGTGACATTGTGATTGGGGGTTCGGACTTGGTCCTTCCCGGCTAATAGAATGCTGTGTATTATGACTGATAATGAGATTATAACTGTGTAATTGGGCTGATAGCCATGTTTGGGGCCTTGTGCCGATCTGTAGATCATTAGGGGACATGTAGAGCTAGGTGGCCCTTATATCGTGTTGAAAACTTACACTCAGCCGTAAAACTAGCTGAATAGCATACTAAGACCCAATACTTGATGTGCACTACGAGAGATAGGTTACTTAGAGCGGAAACTCCCTGATTTAGCTGAGTGAGCCTGAAAGGCCAATCCTGTACTAATCGAGACAGGGTCGAGGACCCGTTAGGAGGAATTATATACATATATATATATATATATATATATATATATATATATATATATATATATATATATATATATATATATATATATATATATATATATATATATATATATATATATATATATATATATATATATATGTGTGTGTGTGTGTGTGTGTGTGTGTGTGTGTGTGTGTGTGTGTGTGTGTGTGTGTGTGTGAGGATCGGGCTGTACGCCGTAGCGATATATATATTGGATCGGGCTGCACGCCGCAGCAGTATACATATTGGATCGGGCTGCACGCTGCAGCAGTATATATATTGGATCAGGCTGCACGCCGCAGCAGTATATATATTGGATCGGGCTGCGCGCCGCAGCAGTATGTATATATATTGGATCGGGCTGCACGCCGCAACAGTATATATATATATATATATCTATATATTTGGATCGGACTGCACGCCGCAGCATTATACTTATTAGATACTTATGCCTTAGGGGCACATGTATATGGAGATGGTTGTGCACCGTGTGGTACGAGAGGGGATTCTGTCAGTGTGGGACCTTGATGAGATAGATGTGGACTGGTGATCGGAGTACCTAGTATAGTGATAGTACAGGAGTTCTTACTTTCAGTTATTGTTTAATATTATTACTCACTGAGTTGAAATATACTCACCCCACTCCCCTGCACTTTCTGTGCAGATTCACAGGTGCCCGAGAGCAGTTGAGATATTGTGGATGCTGTTCATTATCTGCTATTGTCGGAGACTACGAGGTAGCTGCCAGCGTCCGCAGAGCCTATTTTCTCCTTCCTTATCATCTTGTTATGTTCCATTTTGCCTAGACTTGTTTGTATTAGGATGTTATTCTGTAGAGGCTTAGTCTCGTGACACCACGATATGGTTGGGGCCGTACTTTGTATGCTTTTACTATCACGCTTTTCATTTGATATGATCATTTGCTGTTTAAGTTTAATCTGATTAATTGGAAATTAATAATCGGCTGGGTTAAGAGATGATATGGTCGGGCTTGCCTAGCATTGTGTTGGGCGCCATCTTGACCGGGGTTTGGGTCGTGACATAAAGACTTCAGTAAATGATTTGGCAGGGAGTATTGGGCAAATGCAAAATCAACAAAAGAAGTCCGAAAAGAAGATAATGGGCTGGCTTCGAGCTTTGGGTAGGGCATGCAATGTTGATGCCAATTCTGTCTCTGATCAAGAGTAAAGCTTCGGGGAAGTATTTTTGCTTAAACTTATACTTTTAATGGGAGACATGGGGACATGTCTTCAATTTTAAGTGTGGGGTGGAGGAGCCCCTTTTGCAACATATCTATATTTGTTTTTATCTTGTTTACTATTGCGGATTATTTTGGCTAGTTTATTGTTGGAATGTTAGTATTGTTTAGTTTGTTAGAACACTAGTATTATTGCTATTAGTATTGTTTTGGAGTGATGCTTTGAATATTTTAAGTTTAATGTTTTGTGATTTAAAAGTATATGTTTGTGTTATATAGAGTAGATAGTATAAAATGTCTAGATTAGGTAACAAATCCCCCTTGGTTTTTCTTTGAGCCACGGTTCTTTTCCAAGGGCTTATTTTGAACCGGGCATAGGTAGTTTTTAATTTATACTTTGTGTATTAAAATAAGGAATTACAAGTTATAAAATGAAAGAGAATCCTTTTTGCTAATACACCTGAACACATTAGATCCTAGAATATAATATTTTAGTTGTAAAGGAAATTGATTGATAGTGCCTAAATTGCATGTTTACTACTGAAATGGATACTCATAATAGAGAGTTTTGATAAGTTAATCTTAATGAGTCCTATGCCATGTGTGGTGAGAATTTTTGCTAATTCCATAGTCCATGTAGTGTAAGTGTGTCTAGAACTTGCCTGGTATGTGAATTGAAGCGAAATTTCAGGTGACACTCGGTTTTAAAAAAAATGATGTTAGGTTTTCCTTGATCTATTTAAACTCAATTGCTTTAATCAAATAAAATTTATCCCTAGTTAACCATTTCTAGCCTTGAAACCTTTATTTGGCACCCACATTACAAGCCTATACCATTTTTATTTGAAATTGATATTTTGAACCCTTTAACCTCTTAAAGCACTTTAATTGTAAAATGAGCGCTAAAAGAAGTACAAAGGAACTAAGTTGTCATGACCCCAAATCCGGTCGTGATGGCGCCCAGCACACTGCTAGGCCAGCCCGACCAATCAACAATAACCACGGAGCCACAAGCTCACTTTATCCAATTTAAGCACAACAATGATAGATATATTAAAAACAGGGAACCAAGTCCCAACACGTGCCAACTCCCATAGACCGAAGGGTCAAGAGTCATGAGCCTCTACAGAGTATACAAAGTGTAAATAGTGAATATAATTGTGCACAAGTGTGGGATGATCGGAACAAAATACAGACAAACTGGAGAATCAGGTCCTGTGAACGCTGGCAACTACCTCGACTGTCCAAAAACACTCCCGAGCCGCAATAGAATCAACCATGCTGTGATGTACTTGAATCCGCACACAAGGTGCGAGGAGTCGAGTGTGAGTACTTCCAACTCGACGAGTAATAAAAGTAAATAATGTCGAAGGGAATAAAACCACGATAGACACTATCTCATGCTACACAATACGGAACTATCTTTTTATCTCCTTTCCAGCATAAGTGAGGAGATCATTAAAAATCTCAATTTTTAGCTACTTTTTGTCATAATAATATACCAATACCTGGATACAATCTCAAGCGATGCAAGTCCGCACTCAAATCAGCCCTTCGGGCTCAGCACTCCTTATCAATTTACACCAGGAGATCCGGTCAATAAGGCAACTAATGCATGTGTGCCAATAATGTATGAGTGCTGAATGTTATGCCACGTAGTACACGTAAATCAATGTATGTATGCCATGCAATGCATATGACCGCTACGGCGTGTAGCCCGATCCAATTTGGGTACCCGTGCTCACTGTGGGGGTTCAGACTCCGGAGGGGCTCCTACAGCCCAAGCACAATATTAATATCACACCTGCTGCGGCGCGCAGCCCGATCCGTATACCACTGCGGCGTGCGGTCCGATCCATGCATGTGTATGCATATGCTCACATGAAATGTCATGCCCTAACATATGGCCCTCGGCCCAATCAGTCTAACAAATAATCAAGAAAGCCCTACGGGCAACAATATCATATTAGTCACAGCTAAAAATGTTATTAAGACCTTATTCAAGTTTTTCATGACCTTATAAAAATGCTGAATAGCAAAATACCATTTTAAACCTTAAATTTAGAAGAAAATATGCACAGTGTTATCAAAACAATGATACCAATCCCTGAAGGATTCAAATAATTGGCACGAAGCCCAAACATGATAATTAGTCCAATTGATTTCAACAATTAGGTGTTATTATTTATTACGCGGGACGGACCAAGTCACGATCCCCAATGGTGCTCTACCCCACGCCCGTTATCCGGCGTGCAAGTCACCTCAACACAGCACTAAGATGTGCAAGTCCGGGGGGACATCATTTACAAGAATTACCCACCTCGAACCGACGAAAACTCATGCCCGCGACGCCTTAGCTCCTCGAACCGGCATCCACGCACGTCAAAACTAGTCAAAATCAGTACAAATATATCAAAATAGGCTAATGGAACATAACCCAATCGAACGAACTCGAAAAATATCAAAAATCACGAAATTTGGCAAAACTCGAGCCCCGGGCCCACATCTCGAAAAATTTCAAAACTCATATTTTCGGAATCCTCGTCTCTCTACGAGTCCTGTACATACCAAGAACTCCCAAATCGGACCACAAATGACCCTTCAAATCCTAAATTTTCGTTTTTGAAAAGTTTATTAATTTTCTCCCATTTCATCCATTTGATTCACTAATACTTGATGAAAATAACCATGGAATCATTAAATATAATCACTTTTGGATAGAGAACACTTACCCCCATCCATATGGTGAAAATCGCTTCGAAAATCGCTTCAATCCGAGCTCCATAGCTCCAAAAATGAAGAAACATCTCGGATTGCCCCAAATTAAATGTCCAGCGATTTTCGCATCTGCGGTTACTGTTCACCGCATGTGCGATTTCACTGTTCATCGCTTCTGTGGAACTGTTCATCGCAGAAGTGGAAAATCACTGTTCACCCGCTTCTGCGGGTACTGTTCATCGCAGAAGCGAAAATACCAGATTTGCCCCAGAAAATTGCAGCAACTTTTTATTTCACTAAAAATGCTATAACTCAATCATACGAACTCGGAATTCGACGATTCTTTTTCCTATGACTCCGTAATTTTGATACGGATCCAGTGGTTCAAACAAAACTGAATTTGGATCTCATTTGCTAAGTGCAACATCAATTTTGCTCGTTAAACAATTAACTCGTGTTTCGCCTCAAAAACCCAATCGCGACTTGATGAAATTAAACCAAAATTTCCGGATCAGTCCTATAATTCATTATTTAAATTCTCAAAGTCTCGAAATCAAATTTGAATCTCTAGAACTAAAGATAGACCTTTGGATCATTACATTTATGCTCAAAACGACAAAAATCTTCCAAAAATGACCCGTTGGGCATCCGAATTTACCCCGAAGCCTCCGGGACCTCAACCAAAAGTACTAACACCTCTTATAACATCATTCAAACTTGTTCCAATCATCAAAACTCTATCGTTAACATCAAAATCGTCCTTTTTCAACAAATTCAAGCTTAAGTTTAACTTTAATTTCAAAATTCACATTCGATCAAAAACCCAACCAAACGATGTCCGAATGACTTGAAAATTTGCAGGCATATCCAAAATCACCTAACAGAGCTACTGCAACTGTCGGAATTTCATTCCGACTCTCGGGTCAAAATCTCACCTATCGATCGGATTTCGCCAAAATTCAACCTTAGCCAATTCAAGCCTATTTCTACACCGGATCTCCAAATTCAATTTCGATTGCTCTCCTAAGTCATAAATGATCCCTCGAAACTAGTCGAATCATCAAAATCCGATTCCGAGCACTCTAACTCGATAGTCAACTCTAGGTTGACTTTACATATTCAAACTTCCTTCAAACATGCTATTTGCTTCATTTTTAATTCAATTCACTCCTAACTCACCCGATAGGTTCTAACATTGATATAGAAGCAAAATATATATTAATGCAAGGTAACGGGGTGGAAATTTCCGTAACGACGGGCTGGGTCATTACATAAGTGTGGGGTGGTTTGTGAATGGAACCAATGAAAGTTAGAAAGGTGCACTGAAATTTGTATATAAAATATTATTTGAAGAAAAAAAACTGTATAAATTTGTGTATATTATTTTGTTAATGCCATTGGAGTGTGAATTAGAGTAGTGCATAAAATAAAGATAGAACACTGCTAGGAGTGAATTGATTGATTGATGCAATTGTTATTAAGATTGAAGACTTTCGCTAAAAATGATTGAGTAATGTGTTAAAGTGCTTAGGAGTGCTAGTCACTAGTCCCAAAATAAATCTTACCAGCCCTTTAACCCCCATTACAACCAGAAGCAAAAGTCCTAATTGATTTTTGATCGAACAAGCCTGCATTAGTAGAGATTTACATTAAGGGAAAGCTTATGGTACTATTTGCATGCATGTGACTTCTTTTGTAAGTGTGAGTGAAACTTCCTTGTTGTAAATAATTAGGGAAATCTCTTTTACATATTGATATATGTAATGTTGATAAAATTGTGAGGGCATATGACTCGTGATAGACAAGCAAATCTTGATCTCTATATAGAGTATTTCAAAGAAGTGTAAATATTGTATAGCACTTGAAAGTTAGTCCAGAAACTAGAATGTTATATTACTAGGTGTAATGTATGAGTTTTGTTCTAGGTGTCAAGCATTAAGGTAAAATGTTGAGTTGTTGACTCTTTTATAAGTTTAGTATGATTGCTCGATGACTAGCAATAGATTAAGTGTGGGGTGTTGATAATGGGCTAAATTGTGCAATATATCCCATATATATATGCTTTAAATTAATAAGAAATTACTATCATATGATTATAATTAATGATAAAATTAGCTCTAATTGTGATTTGAATGTTTCACAGGAGTTAATTACGCATGTGAGTGTTTATGATGGTAAACAATGTGGAAAGATTGAGCAAAAGAAGACAAAAGAGCACATACCCCACTAGCGCGGGCATTAGCGCGGCCATAAGCTTGCCCACGCTAGTCCAAAAGTCCGGACAAAATGTTACCCCACTAGCATGGGAATTAGCGTGGCCATAAGCTTGCCCGCGCTAGTCCAGTTCCGGAAATGCATTATTGAGTTACTATTTTGTCACTAAGGGGTGAATTCCACTATGGGATAAAACAAGGATAAGGTGCATAATGAGGGGATCAGATTTTTAACATTGAATTAGAAATTTACACTATTCATGTTAGAGAGAACATTTTGAAGAGAAGCCATTGAAGTCCTCTTGGAGCTAAGCATGAAATTGAAGATCAAGACTTTGGAGCAACAAATTAAAGAGTTCATCTAAACCTTCATCTTGTATTTTTCTTTGTAGTATTTTAGACATCAATATTATTGATTCTAGTATGAACATGAGTAGCTAATCTATCTAGTATTCTAGGGTCATGGATGTTAGTTGATCTAGTTATTTGAAGCTTAGATTGATTTTATTGAAGTTATTGATATGGGTTGTTTATTTGATTTTGATCTTAATTATTTTACTGCGTAGCTAACAGTGAAATATTATTTACGAACTTTGAATTAAACTTGACAAAGGAAATTCTTGGTTGCATATAAAATCAAATAGAACAAGATTTGAATCGCGGGCATCGAGTGAAGGATTTGCAATTAAGATAGATATATACTTAATTGCCTTGTTTGGTTAAATAATAAGAGTTTGAAATGCATTCTTGTTAATATTAATATCAAATAAATATAGATATTAATTTAACTTGGATAGATTTATAAGAACTCGAAAGATTCTTATGAATATTATTAACCTTATAATCAATAATCCAGATAATTAAATAAATCAATTCTAAGTAGAAAAATAGCATGATTACTAGCAAGTCCATGGCCCTGGAATATATTTGTCTATATCATTATAAAAATATTGTGAATTGGGTGTAGTAATTTCATCTTGAATAATTGTGACATTATAAATTGAATTATAAAGAAGTTCCTATATACTTTCGAATTATATAGCATAAATCAAGAATTAGTTCATTTAATATCAGTCAATAAGCTAATAATAATTCCTCGTGGGAACGATACTTTACTTATTACTATACTACTTGTCGATCACGTACACTTGCGTGAGTGTTTTGGTCGCAACATATTCCCAATTGTCAACCACTCCGCAAACTTCTAGTAGGGCCTCTAAATAACTCTGACCTAATTCTCACACCCAAATACCTCCATCGATATTACACTTGGGTTTTTAATAAATTCCCATTCGACATTCCTCATACAATAACTGATAAAATTAATTCTATTATTATTTCCTTCCAATAGCCTCACAAATAGGATTTACTAGGGGAGAAACCACTAATTGTTCCTTCACTACCAAATCATGCTTAAGCTCATCAACGAACCTTATAGTGATAAAAAACACATTGATAAACTTTGATTGGATTTGGACCCTTAGTTGTCATAACAAAATAAAGTTCTTTTTATGGCTTTGCTACCATGAGAAAATTTCGTGTAGAAAATATTTACAATACATTGAAATTAATCTAGATACAACTTGCACGTGCTGTCGTAAGGGGGAAGGAGATATCTAACATATTTTTCTACACTATATTTTGGGTACGAATTTTTGGCACTCACTGTTACGTCTGCCACCACATTTTTCCATAAACATCCAAAATTATCACTGGTTACTCTACCTAAAAAATTTGAAGCCCCTTGATTTTAACCTACTCACAATACCCAACATACTAAACTGGGAAGACCTCTTTCCATTCACCAACATTTATGGGTCTTCATTAGATTTGAGGAACTAAGTAATCGTATGTGCTACTTAAAATTATTTAAAAAAACCAAATTATTCAGTTATCAAATCGTAATAGCTACTAAGTAAGCTTGCAAAAGTGAAGCTTGATGTATTAATATTCTGTGCTTCAAATGTAAAGGTAAATATGCACCACAACATGAGCAAATGTAGCTTATCGGATTATTGAATGGATTTCGTACTTTTTCACAAAGAGAAAGTTAGGGACTTTAATTAAAAGGGAAAGTGCACTGTTTGGTATGTTGAGTAAAACAAATTTAAGGGAGAACGAAAAATGGGTAGCCGGCAAATAAATTTGGATTAAATAGATAGAAATTGGAAATAATTTTTAAATGGGTAAAACCGGGTTATTAGTTTGTGCCTCATAGGTAAATTGTGTGATTTCCTCTTGTTTTAAGAGCAACTAGACACGGCCCAACAAGCTGCTTCTAACTGAGCCCAAATGGTTGCTACCTAGTTGAGCACAAAAATAAGCTCAGATCATGCAGCATTCCTCATGATTTATCATGGGCTTTTGTGTCCATGACCAAGATATAATGTGCGAGAAATCACAATGACAAATTCCACAACTGTGATTTGTGAAGGATAGTATTAACATAGACCTTATTCTTATCTTGAATATGTAAAAATAGTGGTGAAGCTTAAAATTTCTTCAAGTATGTTTAAATTTGAAAGAAGTGAAAAAAATTTCCGAAATAAGGTATTCAATATGTATTATAATATTTTACCTATATACACAACATAATATTTCAACAAAGGGTGGCCAATTGACCACCCTTATAACCATGTGGCTTTGCCCCTGGGTAAAGAAATTATTTTTTATAGACACTCCACTCAAAGAATATATATAATGTGCGAGAATAAAGTTTACTTAATTCAGTGAGCTACTATTATTTAAAAGCTTTTATCCTATGGGTCATTTCGGATAACAAGCTAAAATATGAGCTTAAACCGGTAAAAACACTTCCGGGTTGATCTACCGTGTAAATTTTTCCAAAATTATTCCGGTTAGAAATTTTCTTATTTCAAAAAAAAAAAATTAATTATATTTAATTAAAAGAATATTTTTTGCTTATTTGCAGCTGTATAATTTTTCGGCCACAACATATTTGAGATCAGACATACTTTTCACTTGGGTACAATAAAATCTTCGAGGCTTACATATTCAAAATAAATATTCTCTTATAAATTATTTCACTATAAAATCACCCAAAAATTTGCTATATTTTGTTTCTCACAACGATATGCATCTCAGCAGTAAACACAAAATTCAAAGTAAGCTTATAAATTTGTCCATTACATTGTAAGATTATAGACAAGCGCTGGACCATTTAAGTCTTCAATAACACAATATTTGTCGATCGATAAGCATCATTCAAGTATTGTATTTTAAATAATCATGTATTTCTCGGTTCCATTTTATGTGATGATTTTTTAATTAGTTCGTTAAAAAAATATATATTTTCATATTGGAAAACACATTAATTTTAAGCTGTCAATATTATATACTTTTATAGTCGTAGAAGTATCATGACATGTTTAAGATAATTTTTTGGGTTTCTCCGTTGGTGCCAATACTGCCGATGTCGTTTGACTTGTTGAGGCATTGACAATCACCATTGGAATAACTTGGTTCACATTATCATTTGTCGTTAAAAGAATGACACAAACGTTAAAATCACGTAGATTTTAATAGTGTACAAAACCACAAAAGTTTTACTCTTTAGAAAGAGTGAGTACAAATACAGAATATATTAAATTCCTTAAGCTTGTTAGTATACTGTATTTGTAAAATAATTCTGAAAATATAAATGAACATAAAAAAAATTAATTTCTCCATTTTCTATTACTTTTGCTCACTTTATCTCTTTGAAGTTTTTCCTTCGGTACAAATTGCCACAAGTATTTCACAAATTTTCTCCTGAAGTGGCTTTTTGAGTTAAAGGTAAGCTCCAATGTCCCCGTTTTCGTGCAAATGGCGGTGTTGATGCTAGTTTCAACATAATAGCAGTGCTGAAGAAGCTATAATAGAAAGCAAATCCACACCAGAGGCATACAACAATCTTCGTAACCCAGATCCCTGCGCCATTATTGTTTCAATAAGGAGATATTGGAAGCTCTAAGAAGTTGGATGCCGTTGAAGTTGTTCCCCAGAAGGAAGCTAAATTAGAAAAAAAATACAGATTTAAGATTGACAGTCATCAACAAAAAACACAAATGGCGAATAATTATGATAAGGAAAAATAATAATTCCTACTTTTTGGATCTATCCCAAATTAAAAAAAAAAAGCCCAACTTATTACAAATAATCAAGATTTTAAGGAAAAACTATGAAAGAGTTGTGTTAATTTCCTTTTTAGAAAGAGAAAGAAGAAAACTAAAAAAGCGAGAACGGAATATTTTTTTTTTGGGTTGAATGTTGAAGAATGTCTTGATGGGTTTTTCGGCAATATATAATTTTTTTCCAATTTATGATTCTGCCAATGTGAGTAAAGAAAAAAAAAATATTCCTTATACATCTATCACTCAATTAGTAGCCTGTGTCATACACCTCTCAATAGAAAGTGATACAAGATATTCAAAAGAGTCTTAGATAAGATATGTTGACGAAAATAGAAATGCAAATTATAAAGCAATAATATGCACAAATCTCAAATTGCAGAATTAGAAATTTTACCAGCATTTTGATCGAGGACAACCTAACATCCTCATCGCCATATATACATATATTAGTGATGAAAACTGTTTTTCCAGAATTCATCCTCAAAACGTTTGATATGCCATGAATAAGGACTTTCTCTAATTAATGAAGTTTTTCAATAACAAAGTTTTTCTTCGAGAAATGAGAAGAAAAAAGAACGAAAATCATAAGTAGTCATGGAATTCATGTTCAAAGGGAAAGTTTGTGGTTGTATTTATAGTTGTCATGGAGTATAAGAACCACGAGAAGATTATATAAATGTTATTATATTTATTTATTTATAATTATCATATCTATAAAAGATTCTGTCAATATTGCATTTATACTCCACATATAAGATTCACCAGAAAATTATATTGACATTATTGTATTTATTTTGTAACTGCCATGGAATATGAAATCTACGAGAAGATTGCGTTAATATTTTATTTAAGTGCAACAATCATGTAGTGAAAAAATCTATGAAAAGCTACCATATGATGCATCAAGTAGAAACCCCCAAAATTCGGTGTCACAAGTGCATGAACATCTCTACTAAGGAGTATAATAAAATACTAAATGTGTATGGAGTACAAGTTAGACAGGAAAATATAAATATCTCTGATAGAGACTCAATATGTTGCGGATCGTGGAAAGAAAATGCAGCTCATCATAAAATCCCCGCAATAGTCGTGCCTCTGCACCCAGAGAACCACCAGAACATATAGATACCTACACAATAAGTGCAACAAGTGTAGCATGAGTATGTAAATCAACGCGTACCTAGTAGGTATCTGCCTAAGGCCAGAGAAGTAGTGACGAGAGGTCAACATTAATACTTACTAGTGGTCCAATAAATCAAATACAGTAGGAAGTAAACAGATGTGAGGTAGAGAAAACAAACAAAATAAACAAGTATAAACATGAGGTACAACCCCCTCTCAACAACAAACTCAAGCTCTCAATTAGCAGTTACCTCCTCAACTGGAGTACATATATAATGGACCTCACCAGATAGGTCATGATTCAAATCCGAAAAACTCACAGATACACTGGCTTTTTGTCGAATATCACACATGATTCTATAAGAGTATTTTGTAGAAATACCGAGGTGTTCGGCCCGATCCCATCATAATGTGTACAATGCTGAGGGTCGAATGACACAACCCATAGATACATCTATTATACTACCGAGGCGAACGGTCCGTTCCCATGAGAGTATGGTACATAATCATGCTGAGGCAAATTGCCCAATCCATCATAATGTGCGCACTGTCAAGGGTCAAATGACATGTACCATAAATATATCTGTTACATTGCCGAGGCGAATGGCCCGATCCCATTAGAATAAGAAGCTTTAACTGGTCCTTGGCCCCACTCATGAATAAACATGCGGGTTATGAACTTTAAGGAAGCTTTTCGATGAAAATGCATAACGCAGGATAAATTTGTAAGGGGAGCACAATTATTCTGCGACTAAATCAAGTAGCGCACCAAACCTCTAAAATAGAAAGTCTATCACTCTATGCAAATCTAATCTCAAGTTGTAGCATAAAATAAAGGAATTTATTAGGCTAGGAATAACTCAAATAGTACAATTATAGCATGGAGGGAACCTAAGTCTACTAGGACTGAACATGAATCTAGCTATGTACGGACTCTCGTCACCTCATGCGCATGTATCCCCCATATTAAGTAGCACATATCAAATATATTATCTAGGGGTAGTTTCCCACTCACATGGTTAGGAAGGAGACTTACCTCGCTCCGAAGATCCGTAACCGGCTCAGACTAACACCTCAAATCGATGCCCGTCGCTCCAAAACTAGTCAAATAATGTGCAAACCAATAAAAATATACTCTAATACTCATAATAAATTAATTCATAACAATCCCGAACTTCGCGAAAGTCAATAAAATCAACCTTTGGGGCCACGTACCCAGATTCTGAGAATTTCTGAAGATAAACTTTACCCATAACACCACAAACTCAAATATATGCTTTATTCCCAATTTTATGTTCAATTTCATGGTCAAATTCAAAAATACCAAATTCTAGGTTTTTCTACCAAAATCTCAAATTTCTATTAATTTCCATATCTAAATTCATATGTAAACTATGTATTTAACTTGCAATAGGTAGGAATCACTTACCTAATAATAAATGATGAAATCTCCTCTTCAAAAGCTCCAAAACTTACCTAACCAAGTGAAAAATGAGAGAGAATGAGCCAAATCATGTATAAAAATCAAGTCTGCCCAGGTCCTTACTCTTCGCGATCGCGGAAAAACCATCGATATCACGAAGGCCAAAATCACTGCCTCTAAACTTACCTATACGTGAACGCGAGATAGGGCCCGTGAATGTGAAGCTTCACCAGCTTGCCTATTGCAGACGCAGATGCTCTTTCATGAATGCAAAGACTGATCTCCCATGATAGTCCAACTCCTCCTACGCGAAAACGACTAGGCCTTTACGAACTCGGAGCACAACTACCAACCGTCGCAAGCACATAGAACAAAAGGTCCCTAACTTAATTCCTTCTCCACGAATATGGGAGTCCCTTCGTGTTCGTGAAGAACAAATCCAGCACAAGCAAACCAGCTGTCACGACCCAAATCCGGTCGTGATGGCGCCCAACAATCAAGCTAGGCCAGCCGGACCAAAAATTTCTGATTACATCGAATACCGGTCCCAAATGGACAACCCAAGAAGAATATATGAGTTTAAGAACTCCAATAATAATAATAATGAACAAAATACTGACACTCCCAAAGATCCGGAGTCACAAGTCTAGAGCCTCTAACAAAATCCAACAGGAATAGAGAGTACTGTATAGAAATACTCAAGTCTGAATACAAAATACAAAAGTAACAACTGGAAAGAGGAGGAGTAGCTAGGTTCTGCGAACGTCGGCAGCTACCTCAACAACTCGATATGACTCTGAAACCGCCAGAAATGCCTGTCTACAGCTCCTGAGTACCTGAGTCTGCACACAAAGGTGCAGGGAGTAGGGGTGAGTACTAAGTACTCAGTGAGTAATAAATATATACAAGTAGCTGAAAATCAGAAATCCACAGAATACCACATAATGAAGCTAAACTACAGTTCGAATCTCCTACGAACTAGCATCAACAATACAATACAGCTACCACGGAGTAATTCAACAAATAAAGATGCAATGCAATGCACATAACCGCTACGGCGTGTAGCCCGATCCAATTTAACGTCGACGACGCTCACTGGGGGTGTGTACAGACTCCGGAGGGGCTCCTACAGCCCAAGCGCAATACTGTTGCGGCGTGCAGCCCGATCCTCATATCAACTACTGCGGCGTGCAGCCCGATCCATCCTCAGTCCACATAAATCAGATAAGTCACAAAACAGTTCATTTATCTTAATTCCAGTTTTCAGTTCATAATTTATGAAAAATACTTTAACTTTATTAAATTTGCAAAAGCCGGTGACTTAGCATATCAATAATGTGATTTCAATTTCCGGACTGAGATTAGTGATTTAAGCAAATATAGCTATCACATAAATATTGTCCTCTAAGGAGCACTACAGGTCGGCACAAGGCCCCAAACAAGGCTTATCGCCCACAAATATATCAAATACAGTGCATTTCCAACACTAATAGCATATTATTTACATCCGGGATGGACCAAGTCTCAATCCCTAGTCACAATCAATCTCGCACCTGCCACGGTGTGCGAGCCATGCCCTACTAGCGTCACAATGTGCTAAGTCGGGGTTTCGAACCCTCAGGCTACCATATACACAAACTACTCACCTTTAGCCGGTCGTAGACTCGTCCGCGATGCCTTTTCCTTTGAATTTAGCTCCCTCGTGCGTAGAATCTAGTCAAACCACAATAATTATATTAAATACGGGTCAAATAATCATAACCCATTTTAACTTACATGAAATTCGCATAAATACACTAAGTTGGTAAAACCCGACCCCGGGCCCATTGCTCGGAAAATTCCGAAATTAGTACCAACGCTACCCTCATCTCGCCACGAGTCCGTGCATATAAAATTTATCAAAATCGGAGTTCAAATGGCCTCCCAAAACTCAAAAATCCCGTTTTCAATATCTAGGCCACATTTCTTCAAGATTCTACCCAAATTCATGAAGATTCATGTTAATCCTACCATAAAATTATGTTTTTGAGTAATGAATCTTACCTCCGACGAATATCCGATGATTTCTCAGTGTTTTCCTTGAGTTTTCTTCTCTCTAGGGCTCAAAATTGTGTTTTGGGGGTGAAAACCCGCGACCCCTTTGTTCTGCGATTTAATTCACTGCCAGAGCAGTTGACCTTACGCGATCGCGACTCGCCTCACGCGATCGCGATGTTCAAAAATCCGGACTCACACGATCGCGTCTCTCCTCCTGCGATCACGTATCACAAAAATCCCAGACTGTATTTTTCCTTCTACGCGATCGCGTAGACCCTCATGCGATCGCGATGGGCACCTGATTACTCCACGCGATCGCGTCCGTGCTCCCTGCGATCACGTTGCTTCTGCTCTTGACCTTATCCGATCGCGTCCCTTTATCTGCGATCGCGAAGGGTAAAATTCTCCCCCTTCACCATTACTCTACGCGATCGCATGCTCACTATCGCGATCGCAGAGAGTAGATTTCTGCTGCACTTATGACAGCAAACCAGCTCTTTTCTTTGGCCAAGAATGGTCCGTTTGGACCCCCGGATTCATCCCGAGACCCCCAGGACCCCAACGAAAACCACCAACATACTCCAAAACACGATACGGACTTGTTCCAATCACAAAAACACGATCATAAACATCAAAATCACCATTTCCGCATGAATTCAAGCCTAAGTTTCTTCAAAACTTTCAAAACTAACATTCAATCCAAAACCCGATCAAACGATGTCCGAATGACCTGAAAATTTGCAGACATATCCAAAATCACATAACGAAGCTACAGAAATTGTCGGAATTCCATTCCGACCCCCGGATCAAAATCTCACCTACCATCCGGTTTTCGCCAAAATTCAACCTTCGCCAATTCAAGCCTAAAACTACACCGGACCTCCGAATTCAATTCTGATTGCTTTCCTAAGTAAAATATGATCCCTCGGAACTAGTCGAATCATTAGAATCCGGTTCCGAGCTCTCTAACTCAATAGTCAACTCTTGGTTGACTTCACATATTCAAGCTTTCTTCAAACATGCTATTTGCTTCATTTTCAACCCGAATCACTCCTAACTCACCCGATATATTCAAATACTGATTTAAAAGCATAAGATGTGTAAATGCAAGGTAACGGGGTGGTAATTCCCGTAACGATGGGACGGGTCGTTACATTCTCCCCAACTTAAACAAACGATCGTCCGCGAGCGGGTTAAGAAACATACCTGGAGTATCAAACAAGTGTGGATATCTACTTCGCATCTCCTGCTCGGTCTCCCAAGTTGCTTCCTCCACGGGACGACCTCTCCACTGCACTTTCACTGAAGCTATGTCCTTGGATCTCAGCTTACGAACATGTCGACCCAAAATGGCTACTGGTTCCACATCATAAGTTAAATCATCATCTAGTTGTATCGTGCTGAAGTCTAACACATGAGACGGGTCTCCGACATACTTCCGGAGCATAGATACATGGAACACCGGGTGAACTCACGACAAACCGGGTGGCAAAGCAAGCATATAGGCCACCTCCCCAACTTTCCTAAGCACCTCAAAAGGTCCAATGAACCTTGGGCTCAACTTTCCTTTCTTTCCAAACCTCATAACACCCTTCATAGGCGAAACCTTCAGCAACACTTTCTCACCTACTGAATAAGACACATCTCGGACCTTCCGGTCTGCATAACTCTTCTGATGCGACTGAGCTGTGCGAAGTCTTTCCTGAATCACCTTTACCTTGTCTAAGGCATCTTGGACTAACTCTGTCCCTAACAACCTAGCCTCACCGGGCTCAAACCAACCGACTGGAGACCTACACCGCCTCCTATATAAAGTTTCATACGGTGCCATCTGAATGCTGGACTGATAGTTATTATTATAAGCAAACTCCGCCAAAGGCAAATAATCAGCCCACGAACCACCGAAATCAATGACACAAGCACACAACATGTCCTCCAATATCTGAATAGTACGCTCAGACTGCCCATCCGTCTATGGATGAAATGTTGTGCTCAGCTCTACTTGTGAACCCAACTCTCGCTAAAATGTCCTCCAGAACTGAGAAGTGAACTGGGTACCTCTGCCTGATATAATAGAAATGGGAACCCATGCAATCTTACTATCTCACGGATGAATATCTCTGCCAACCGCTCTGAGGAATAAATAGTACACACTGGGATGAAGTGAGATGACTTGGTCAACCTATCCACCACCACCCAAACTGAATCAAACTTCCTCGCTGTCCGAGGGAGTCCACTAACAAAGTCCGTAGTAATCCTTTCCCACTTCCACTCAGGAATATCAATACGCTGGAATACACCACCAGGTCGCTGATGCTCATACTTGACCTGCTGACAGTTTAGACACCGAGCCACATGGCTCACAATATCTTTCTTCATCTTTCTCCACCAGTAATGTTGCTTCAAATCTTGATACATCTTCGCGGCTCCTGGATGAATAGAATACTGCGAACTGTGGGCCTCCTCCAATATCAACTCACGAAGGCCATCAACATTGGGCACGCATATCCGGCCCTGCATCCGCAATACACCATCACTATCAATAGTGACATCTCTGGCATCATCATGCTGAACTCTGTCCTTAAGGACAAGTAAGTGTGAATCATCATACTGGCGCTCTCGAATACGATCATATAAAGAAGAATGAGCTACTACACAAGCCATCACCCGACTAGGCTCAGAAATATCCAGCCTCACCATCTGATTAGCTAACGCCTGAACATCAACTGCTAGGGGTCTCTCCCCAACTGGAATATACGCCAAACTGCCCATACTAATAGCCTTCCGGCTCAATGCATCAGCCACTACATTGGCCTTTCCGGGATGATACAAGATAGTAATATCATAGTCTTTAAGCAATTCAAGCCATCTCCGCTGCCTCAAATTTAGATCTTTCTGCTTAAACAAATGCTGAAGGCTACGGTGGTCCGTATATACATCACAAGATACACCATATAAGTAATGCCTCCAAATCTTCAAGGCATGAACAATAGCAGCTAACTCCAAATCATGAACAGGGTAGTTCTTCTCGTGGGGCTTTAGCTGACGAGAAGCATATGCAATAACTCTACCCTCCTGCATCAACACACATTCGAGTCCAACTCTAGAAGCATCACAATACACCGTATATGACCCGGAGGCTGATGGTAACACAAGTACTAGAGCGGTGGTCAAAGCCTCCTTGAGCTTCTGGAAGCTCTCCTCACATTCATCAGACCACACAAATGGAGCATTCTTCTGTGTCAACTTAGTCAACGGTGAAGCAATAGATGAGAAACCCTGAACAAACCGGCGATAATAGCCTGCCAAGCCAAGAAAACTCCGAATCTCTGTGGCTGAGGAAGGTCTGGGCCAATTCTGCACTGCCTCGACCTTCTGTGGATCAACCCTAATACCATCACTGGACACTACATGTCCCAGAAAACCCACAGTATCAAGCCAGAACTCACACTTAGTGAATTTTGCATAAAGCTTCTCTTCTCTCAACCTCTGCAATACCACCCTCAAGTGCTGTGCATGCTCCTCCTGGTTGTGTGAATACACCAGAATATCATCAATAAACACAATCACAAAAGAATCAAGGTACGGCCAAAATACACTATTCATCAAGTGCATGAATGCAGCTGGGGCATTAGTCAAACCGAAAGACATCACCAGGAACTCGTAGTGGCCATATCGCGTCCTGAACGCTGTCTTCATAATATCCGAGTCCCTGATCTTCAACTGATGATAGCCCGATCGAAGATCAATCTTAGAAAATACACTATCTCCCTGGAGCTGATCAAATAGGTCCTCAATACGAGGCAATGGGTACTTATTCTTCACTATTACCTTGTTCAGCTGTCTGTAATCAATGCACATTCTCATTGTGCCATCTTTATTCTTCACGAACAACACCGGTGCACCCCTGGGTGACACACTCGGACGAATAAAACCCTTATCTAAGAGTTCCTGAACTTGTTCCTTCAATTTTTTTAACTCCGCTAGTGCCATGCGATAGGGAGGAATAGAAATGGGCTGAGTGCCCGACACCAAGTCAATACCGAAGTCAATATCCCTGTCAGGCGGCATGCCCGGCAGGTCTGCTGGAAATACATCCGGAAACTCCCTCACAATGGGGACCGAATCAAGACTGGGTGTCTCGGCCTCAACATTTCTAATGAAGGCCAAATAAGATAAACAACCCTTGCCAATCATTCGTTGGGCCTTTATATAAGAAATCACCCTGTCGGACACATAATCGGTCAAGCCACGCCACTCGATCCTCGGATTACCTGGAATAGCTAGTGTGACTGTCTTGGCATGACAGTCCAGAATCGCATGGTAAGGAGATAGCCAATCCATGCCTAGAATTACATCGAAATCAACCATGCCCAATAGGAATAGATCAACTCGGGTCTCCAGACCCCCAATAGTAATAAGACAGGATCGATATACCTGATCCACAACAACAGTATCCCCCACTGGGGTAGACACATGTACGGGCAAAGAAAGAATACCACAGGTCATACCCAAGTGATGTGCAAACTAAGTAGAGACATAAGAATAGGTGGATCCAGGATCAAATAAGACAGAAGCATCCCTGTGGCAGACTGAGATAATACCTGAAATGACCGCATCTGAAGCACTAGCATCCTTCCTATCCGGAAGAGCATAGAAACGAGCCTGGCCTCCACCAGTACGATCCTCACCCCTAGGGCGACCTCTGGATACCTGGCCACCAGTCCTAGCCGACTGTGCTGGCGCTGAAGAAACAGGAGTAGAAGATGAAGGCTGATCCCTCTGCTGAGACCGCTTACGAAGCCACCAAGGACACTCTCTCCTGATATGGCCCAAATCACCGCACTAAAAACAACGGCCTGAAGATGGAAGAAGGGGCTGTTGAGGATCCCTCGCTACAGATGAACCCTGTGTTGAGGAAACAGGAGCAAAGCTCTGAGCTGGAAGAGCACTCAGTGCAGGCTGACTCTGCTGACGGCTATGCTGACCCTGATAACCCTGATGGCCCTGACGACCACGATCTGATGAAACCCCACTGGACTCTGCTCGTCCAGACTAATGAGACCTGAAAGAACGACCTCTGATATGCTGAGATTGGACCCTAAACGGAGCACCACTGTAACTGCCAGTACCACGAGGCCTCTTAGCCTCTCTCTCCTCTCGCTCTCTGCGGCGATCTGTCTCAATATGACGGGCAGCATCAACCACCTCCTCAAAGGTAACTGCCGAAACTCTCTCCCTGGTCATCAATATGCGAATGGGATAAATAAGGCCATCAATAAATCTCCGAATCCTCTCTCTGTCTGTAGGAACCATCCACATGGCATGACAGGCCAACTGTGTGAATCTCATCTCATACTGATTAACCGTCATATCTCCCTGCTTCAACCACTCGAACTGACGTCGCAGCTCCTCTCTCTGAGACCGAGGCACGTACTTCTCCAAAAATACCGTGGAGAACTGCTGCCAAGTGAGGGGCACTGCCCCAGCGGGCCTACGCCTCTCAAAATCCTCCCACCATCGAAATGCTGCACCTGTGAACTGAAAAGTGGTGAATGAAACACCGCTGGACTCTAGAATACCCGCAGTGCGAAGCATGCACTGACATCTGTCAAGAAAACCCTGGGCATCCTCGCCCTGAGCACCACTGAATGTCGGAGGCTGTAGCCTCTCAAATCTCTCCAAACGACGCTGCTCATCGTCGGGCATAGCTGGAACCATATAAGCAGGAGCTGGTGCAACGGGCGCAATTGGCTGAACTGGCTCGGGTGTGTGAGCCACGGGGGTCTGATTCCCTCCCCCTGCCTGTGAAGAAGATGCTGCAGCAGTAGCTACAACTACCTAAGCCAAGGACTGTGCACACTGATAAGATCCGAGCCAAGGTCTCCTAAAGACCGGTATCGCAATGGGCACTGCCGGTGCCCGAACCTTGAGTTGCCGGAGCGTCCGCCGCTGGAATCCGGTCTTGAGTCTGGGCCACTGGTGCAGGAATCTGACCCTGAGTCTGGTCAGCTGGTGGGTCAGCAGGTGCTGGTGCTGCTGCCCTACCTCTACCACGACCACGACCACGACCACGGCCTAGGTGCCAATGGTGGTCGTCCGCCACGTCCGCTAGCACGTGTTCTCGCCATCTGCGAGAGAATAGAATATGGAAAAATTTAATTTCATGATAACACAAATCGCACGATATGAATCCAAGAAAATGAGGTTTTTCCTAAAGTTTCGGTAGCCCTCCGAAGATAGATACAGACGTCTACGTACCGATATGCGAAAGCCTACTAAACCGGCTCATGACTCGCGAGTCCTAGTAACCTAGGCTCTGATACCAACTTGTCACGACCCAAATCCGGTCGTGATGGCGCCCGACAATTAAGCTAGGCCAGCCAAACCAACAATTTCTTATCACAACGAATATCAGTCCCAAAAGGACATCCCAAGAAGAATATATGAGTTAAAGAACTCCAATAATAATAATAGTGAACAAATTACTGACACTCCCAAAGATCTGGAGTCACAAGTCTAGAGCCTCTAACAAAACCCAACATGAATAGAGAGTACTGTATAGAAATACTCAAGTCCGAATACAAAATTCAAAATAACAACTGGAAAGGAGAGGAGAAGCTAGGTTCTGCGAACGTAGGCAGCTACCTCAGCAACTCGATATGACACTGCAAACGCTGGAAATGCCTGTCTACTGCTCCTGAGTACTTGAGTCTGCACACAAAAGGTGCAGGGAGTAGGGGTGAGTACTAAGTACTCAGTGAGTAATAAATATATAACAGCAGCTGAAAATAAGAAATACACACATTACCACATAATGAAGCTAAACTACGGTTCGAATCTCCTACGAACTAGCATCAACAATACAATACAACTACCACAGAGTAATTAAAAAAATAAAGATGCAATGCAATGCACATAACCGCTACGGCGTGTAGCCCGATCCAATTTAACGTCGACGGCGCTCACTGGGGGTGTGTACAGACTCCGGAGGGGCTCCTACAGCCCAAGCGCAATACTGCTGCGGCGTGCAGCCCGATCCTCATATCAACCACTGCGGCATGCAGCCCGATCCATCCTCAGTCCACATAAATCAGATAAGTCACAAAAATAGTTCATTTTCTAAACTCCAGTTTCCAGTTCATAATTTATGAAAAATACTTTAACTTTATTAAATTTGCAAAAAGTCGGTGACTTAGCATATCAATAATGTGATTTCAATTTCCAGGACTGAGATCGGTGATTTAAGCAAATATAGCTATCACATAAATATTGTCCTCTAAGGACTCTACAGATCGGCAGAAGGCCCCAAATAAGGCTTATCGCCCACAAATATATCAAATACAGTGTATTTCCAACACTAATAGCATATTATTTACATCCGGGATGGACCAAGTCTCAATCCCTAGTCACAATCAATCCCGCCTGCCACGGTGTGCGAGCCACACCCTACTAGCGTCACAATGTGCTAAACCGGGGTTTCGAACCCTCAAGCTACCATATACACAAACTACTCACCTCTAGCCGGTCGTAGACTCGTCCGCGATGCCTTTTCCTTTGAATTTAGCTCCCTCGTGCGTAGAATCTAGTCAAACCACAATAATTATATCAAATACGGGTCAAAGAATCATAACCCATTTTAACTTACATGAAATTCGCATAAATACACTAAGTTGGTAAAACCCGACCCCGGGCCCACTGCTCGGAAAATTCCGAAATTAGTACCAACGCGACCCTCATCTTGCCACGAGTCCGTGCATATAAAATTTATCAAAATCGGAGTTCAAATGGCCTCCCAAAACTCAAACATCCCGTTTTCAATATCTAGGCCACATTTCTTCAAGATTCTACCCAAATTCATGAAGATTCATGTTAATCCTACCATAAAATTATGTTTTTGAGTCAAGAATCTTACCTCCGACGAATACCCGATGATTTCTCAGTGTTTTCCTCGAGTTTTCTTCTCTCTAGGGCTCAAAATTGTGTTTTGGGGTGTAAACCCGCAACTCCTCTGTTCTGTGATTTAATTCACTGCCAGAGCAGTTGACCTTACGTGATCGCGACTCGCCTCACGCGATCGCGATGTTCAAAAATCCGGACTCACGCGATCGCGTCTCTCCTCCTACGATCGCGTATCACAAAAATCCCAGACTGTATTTTTCCTTCTACGCGATCGCGTGACCCTCATGCGATCGCGATGGGCAACTGATTACTCTACGCGATCGCGTCCGTGCTCCCTGCGATCGCGTTGCTTCTGCTCTTGACCTTATGCGATCGCGTCCCTTTCTCTGCGATCGCGAAGGGTAAAATTCTCCCCCTTCACCATTACTCTACGCGATCGCATGCTCACTAGTGCGATCGCAGAGAGTAAATTTCTGCTGCACTTATGACAGCAAACCAGCTCTTTTCTTTGCTTTGGCCAAGAATGGTCCGTTTGGACCCCCAGATTCATCCCGAGACCCCCGGGACCCCCAACGAAAACCACCAACATACTCCAAAACACGATACGGACTTGTTCCAATCACAAAACAACATCCTAAACATCAAAATCACAATTTCCGCATGAATTCAAGCCTAAGTTTCTTCAAAACTTTCAAAACTAACATTCAATCCAAAACCCGATCAAACGATGTCCGAATGACCTGAAAATTTGCAGACATATCCAAAATCACATAACGAAGCTACGAAATTGTCGGAATTCCATTCCGACCCCCGGATCAAAATATCACCTACCATCCGGTTTTCGCCAAAATTCAACATTCGCCAATTCAAGCTTAAAACTACACCGGACCTCCGAATTCAATTCCGATTGTTCTCCTAAGTCATAAATGATCCCCCAGAACTAGTCGAATCATCAGAATCCGGTTCCGAGCACTCTAACTCAATAGTCAACTCTTGGTTGACTTCCCATATTCAAGCTTTCTTCAAACATGCTATTTGCTTCATTTTCAACCCAAATCACTCCTAACTCACACGATATATTCAAATACTGATTTAAAAGTATACGATGTGTAAATGCAAGGTAACGGTGTGGTAATTCCCGTAACGACGGGCCGGGTCGTTACACCAGCAACAACAACTTAGGCCAACACCAGTACAAGCAAACCAGCAACAACACCTTAGGCCAACTTGGTCTGAAACTACCCCGAAACATATTCATGGCCCAGGAGTTCCCGTCCAATCACACCAAATAGTCCCAAAATATGACACAAACTTATTTGAGGCCTCAAATTACATCAAACAACATCAAAACTATGAATCGACAATCAAAATCCTTCTTCAAACTTCTAAACTTCGACGAACGCATCCAAATCATATCAAAATATTCTGAAATGACGCCAAACTTTACGCATAAGTCACAAATCACAATATAAACCTATTTAAAGAGTCAAAAGTCAAAACTTCGAACGGACATCGATAACAATAAAATCCACTTCAAATCAAACTTATGAAATTCTAGAACATCCAAAATGCCAACTTTCCACAATCAATGCTGAAATGCTCCCGGACCACCCGGTTCTTAACCCGAACATACGTCCAAATCCAAAATCATCATACAAACCTATTGGAATCTTTAAATCTAGATTACAAGGTCGTTTACTAAAAATACAAATATTTGTCAATTCTTCCAAAATTAGAATTTTCCGTCTTAATCAACTCTGAACTTCTCAAAATTCAATACCGACCACATGTACAAGTCATAAAAAATGAAGTGAAGCTACTCAAGGCCTCAAACTGCCGAGTGATGCGCTAGAGCTCAAAACAATCGATCGGATCGTTACATCGAGATTCAGACCAAAACCCAATTATCCTTTCACCCTCGAGCCTGGTTATGTAATTAATTTCAAACTCCAACCTTAATTTGAGGTCTAAATCTTAATTTCTCAAAATTCCTAATTCTACCATGAAATATCATAAATTAAATGTTAGAATCAATGGGTGTTTATGACAATGTAATGAAATAAGTTAAAATCTACTAACCAATAAATTGAGAATGAAAAACCTCTTCAAAATCACCTCTAGGCCGAGCTCAAACATGAAAATGGTGAAAAATAATGAAACCCCCGATTGTGAAGCAAAACGGTCAAAAGGCATTTGCATTCCCGAGCTATCCTTTGCGTTCGCGCCAAAGAACACGTTAGCGAAGAGTAGCGGACATAAAACCATCAGATCTACACAAGCTTCATGTTCGCGAAAGGTAAACCCCCTTACGCTAAACTGGGAAAACCAGCAAATTTTTAAGTTCAAAATAGTCTGTAGCCTATCCGAAACTCACCCAAGCCCCTCGGTACAAATCAAACATGCATACGAGTGTAATAATATTATATGAACTCTCTCGCGCGATCAAAATATTAAATAAACACCTAGAACTATGAATTGGACGTCAAAATGCATGAAATTTAACTCAAGAACTTCTAAAATCACAACCGAGCTTCCGAATCCTATCAAACCAACTCCGATTTGCACCAAATTTTGTAGACAAATTTCAAATAGCGAAACGGATCTATACCAAGTCCTGGAACCAAAATTCAAATTCGATAACAGCAAAGTCAACCTATGATCAAACCTCAAAATTCTAGCTTTCTTCAAGCTACTGATAGAATTATTAGAAATTTTATCTGGGGAACCACGGAGAGCAAAAGACAAAAAAAAAGCTACATCTTCTCAAATGGGACATTGTTACAATGGGTAAATCCAATGGGGGTTAGGAGTTAAAAAAGCCCGTTCCAAAGATAAAGTACTTCTAGCAAGTCTTACTTGGAGACTTTTAAACTACACTCATTCTCCCTGGGCTAACCTTCGTATAACTAAGTACACAAACAATTCTCCTAAGAACACTTCTTTTATATGGAAGAGTATAAATATTGGTTGGGACATTTGCTCTAAAGGTACGACCTGGACAATTGCTAACAAATCTTCTCTTGATATCTAGAACTCTCGATGGATTCCCAATTGTCAACCACTCCGCAAACTTCTAGTATGGCCTCTAAATAACTCCGACCTAATTCTCACACCCAAATACCTCCATCGATATTACACTTGGGTTTTTAATAAATTTCCTTAGACATTCCTAATACAATAACTGATAAAATTAATTCTATTATTATTTCCTTCCAATAGCCTCACAAATAGGATTTACGGGGGGAGAAACCACTATTGTTCCTTCACTACCAAATCATGCTATAAGCTCATCAACGAACCTTATAGTGATAAAAAAAAATGATAAACTTTGATTGGATTTGGACCCTTAGTTGTCATAACAAAATAAAGTTCTTTTTATGGCTTTGCTACCATGAGAGAATTTCGTGTAGAAAATATTTACAATACATTGAAATTAATCTAGATACAACTTGCACATGTTGTCGTAAGGGGGAAGAAGATATCTAACACATTTTTCTACACTATGTTTTGGGTAAGAATTTTTGGCACTCACTATTACGTCCGCCACCACATTTTTCCATAAACATCCAAAATTATCACTGGCTACTCTACCTAAAAAATTTGAAGCCCCTTGATTTTATCCTACTCACAATGCCCAACATACTAAACTAGGAAGACCTCTTTCCATTCATCATATGGAACCTCTGGCTGAATAGAAATAGTAACAACATTAATAATACCTCTCACCCTTTATCAACTTCAAGAATCGTGAAACATGCCCTAGAATATAAGCTCTTCAATGATAGGGAAAATAACACTTCAAGAAGAATTCCCTTACACATTAAATGGCATGCACCTCCGATAGGATGGTTCAAACTTATTATCGATGGTGCTTTACTAATCGCAGGGATAGGCAGGCTCATCAGAGATGCTCATTCAAAATGGCTTTTTAGATTCATAAAGTCAATAAAAGCAAATTCTCTTATTCATGCAGAATTCCAAGCAATCCATCAAAGATTAATCTTTGTAGCAACACACTATTTTATTCCACTGGAAGTGAAAACAGACTCCACAGATGTTATACATATATGACTTACAATTATTATTTTTGATTGTAGATGGCTAATGGTCAAAATGGAATAAGTGGTTCTCAGGCATAGCTGCAGGGAAGGGAGTGCAACTGCTCATCAGTTGGCAAGGAAAGGATCAAGACAATCAATTATAAATAATCTTTTGTGTTATAATGTTCCATTTACTTTTGTCAAGTCCAAGATATCGGAGAACAAAAAAGGTTTTGTTGTAGTACGTAGTGTCGTTTAATGTCTGTAACAACCTAGCTGAACTAAGGCATATTGATGCCATCAAGGCATATGTGGAAGTGTCAACAAGACTTGTAATAGCACTGCACTACTTTAGTTTTCTATAAATAAAATGGAAATAAAAGTGAGAAAAGAAAAAGACAAAAAGTCAAAAGTCAAAGATAGGAAACAGGAAGCTACCATGAGTCACTCCACATGGAATGACCTGCCAACAAAAGGTTACAACAACACTCTCACCAACTTCTCCATATTGGTTCTAGTGACACATCGATCCACCAACTCCTCTGCTAAATTTTCTCACTGATTATTTATGTATTTAATCATTAAAAACTATTTATAGCTTCCAGCTTTTTGCATAATTTTTTAAAGCTTTTAGCCTAGCAAAAGAGAGTGTGTGTGCCGCAAACTTAGAGAGAGGAGCTCTGCTTTGAGTACTTTAAAAGATGGCAACCAAGTTGTGGGCTTCAAGGGCTGCTTCATACCTCAGAGTATCAACGTTTCACAGAGCATTTGCTACTGGTAATATATATGGACATAGATTCACGTTTATTTTTATCATATTTTCGTGTTTTCTCTTGTTTTGTTTTGGGCTGTATGAATGTGAATCATGAATTTGTTATACAAGATTTTGCTTGATCTGTCATCCTGTTGATTAAAGATCCGATTTTGGAAATGGGTTGTGCTTATTTTGTCTATTTGGATCAATAGAAGTATTGTGGGATTTTTTTAAAATGTTTTCTTGATTTTACAGTCTTGTCACCTTTGTCATGTGAATGTTATCCAGATCGTGTTGAAGGGCAACTGATGTTACTGTTATTTGCTTTATCTATTTGTTGTTAAAAAAGTGTTAAACTCTATGTGAGATCTGTATATGCTGGATCAATATTTCTTTTTTTTTTGGTAGGATAATGGTGGTTTCCACACCTCCGACCAGTACATGTATCGAATAACTTTGTCCACCAAGCTTAGGTAAATGGGAAGAAATCACCTAGTGATTTTTGCCTACTCCATTGACCACTAGGCCACACCCTTGGTTGTGAGATCATTTATCATCTAGATTAATAATGAAATGGAATGTTATTTGCATTTCATTACTTTGATGTAGTACTGGAAAATGGCAATGAATATATATGTCAGCATAATTTTAGTGGTGGAGCTCTGAAATTTTGGACTGGTTTGAAAGGATTGACTAATGGAGAATGATAGTAACTTGTTAGATCAGATACTAACTTATAGCAATTCTTCTTCTTTTGTTCAATTTTCGGCGTTTTCAAATCAGATCTTCCCTTTAAATTCTACCAAATAAAAGAGAAGTTCTAAAGCAGTGTCTATTAGTATGCCTAATTGAAGAATTATGGTATATGTTAGTTGTTATCCTTTTCTATAACTAGGACTTCTCCAAAATTGATTGCTTTTTCTCGTATCTTCTATCTAAAAGCTCCAAATGCAAAGGCCTTTTATCAATGCCGTACCATATGTTTTCATATAGATATACGCAAAGAATATGGAACTCCTTTAACTGAATTTGTGTGGGTGTATTATCTGGGTGTAGTTAGCAGGATTTAAGCGTGGTGCTATAAGATTTTCTCCAGTCTCCACTGAGTTAATCACTACCAAAAGATGTGCAACTCTTCATATAACCAAGAGTATCCTTCACCCAGGAACCTTGGTGATGACAAGGCATCTTGGAAAATGAATTTAATGGAAATCAGGTACCATAGTCCTTCAGTTAAAAATGAATACAGAAAAAAATCGTACCAATTAAATTTTGAATTATGTATGCTCTAAACGGTGATATACTTTAGAGTGATCATATTGGATTTCCTTAAATCAATTGGTTTTGTCGATTTTGTTCACTCGTATGCTAAATTTTTAGATGGAATTCCATGTGATAATTGGTTTCTACCATGACATGTCTGGTCCCTTTGACTTAATGGTATATTTCGGGAGGTGTTTATATCTCGGACCATGTGAACACAGAAAAGTATGTAATATAAAACTCAGAAGGGTTGTAGTGGGTGCAAGAAATAATGTCTCCTCCCGCAAAAGGAGGTGAGCTGGCAGGCAATGTTTAGTGACCCTATTTGATAAAACCGCTCTCTTTTTCCACTGATCAAGAGAACAAAGAGGAAAAAAACCTGTTAAAGAAAGGAAAGGGAAAAGCAGAAAAGGGAGGGAATGGAAAAAGATTGAATAATGTACTAATATTTGAATATGATCCGTCAGCGTACTGACTGTTTGGTTCAAATTCCTTTGCAGTTGTCAAGGATTTGAAGTATGCAGACTCTCACGAATGGGTCAAAGTTGATGGTAGCTCTGCCACAATAGGCATCACAGATCATGCTCAGGATCATTTGGGTGATGTTGTGTATGTTGAATTACCCGAAGTTGGGGCTTCTGTTACTCAATCTGGCAGTTTTGGTGCTGTTGAAAGTGTTAAGGCCACCAGTGATATCAATTCTCCAGTGTCAGGAAAGGTGGTCGAAGTTAACGAGAAGCTCAATGACACTCCTGGTCTGGTGAGTATCCGAGTTCTCTAGATTATTTTCTTTCATTGAGGTATAGCTTTTAGTAGAAAATATAGAGAACTACTAGTACTTTTTATTTTTGTTTTGTATAATGTTGGCTGAATTTTTAAATGGAGGAACATGTTCAAAGAGGACCCATATAGCCGAACTCGACTTGTTTGGGACTCGGGCATAGTTGTTGTTGATGTTGAAGCCTTAGAGGTTGAAGTAAAATGCTGAAACCGTACATTCTTGCAAAATTAGTTATTGAGAATTGAGTGGAGTTTTTGGTGTTTATTCTGTGGCATATGCCAAGGTAGTAAATTGGAAGAACTATTTACACATTTCAACAGCTGAGGTATCCGAAAGGACTGTCTGAGTCATCAGTCCATATGGATTATTGTCGATGTTTAGAGATATTCGTCAAACACTATCTTGCAGAATTTTGGTAAAACTCCAGGATATTTGCATTTCTAAAAATATAAGAGTTGATCAACTCATATAAGGATCATTATCATTGTCAGGAAAAATATCATAAGCTAGTGGTATATCTGAGTT